>OY755189.1:3933902-4301421 GCA_963576735.1 Bedellia somnulentella
AGAACGTCACGTGACGCACAATTGGATACTTACTAATCATGCAATAGGCTATTTCACTAAGTTTTGAAAACTATCTTACGGTATTAATTTGATTATAAGGAGCCCTAAAAAAAATTTTTTTGTCTTCATTTTAGCTATTTTATTAAAAATCGAAAAAGAAAATGCAATATTGAAATGTGCCGCGAAAACGCGACTTTAAGTAATATGGCGGCAGTAGCACAAATGACGTCAACTCCGCATTGACGAAACACCAATGAGCGAAGCGATACACAGTCTGTTTATGTGCAATCTACGTCATTATAGAAATAGCCAATCAATCACGGTCGTTTTTAGTCACGTGACAGTTGCATCAAAAATACTTATTTTAGAAGACGGATTTTAGTGAAATAATGCAATATTTTTATCTCGCATTATTACATACTAGCTTTTTGCCCCGCGACTTCGTCCGCGTGGACTTCATTTTTTGCATCCAGTTTACATAATACCAAAATACCGAAACACTGTCTCAACTTCTGTTTTTTATATTTATAATCCCGCGGGCGTTGTAAATGACATAAAGGACATTGAGGCTTTTTAAGTGATTGTTGGGCGATGCAGTTTGTGACCCATCACTAACAACCTTTATTAACCTATCTTTTATCAATATATTTCCAAAATTGGATGAAGAATTAGTATCTCCGAAGCTATGGCCACCCTTTTATGGAATTTATGGTTGTTAGCATATATTCATGAATGATTGATAGTTGGATTTCATAAATTCAATCGCACCAAGTTTTATTATAAAATGTAAAAAACTCTATATTAACTTTCATTTGCTATATCAACCCGTTAGGGGATGAGTTCCAAAAATTCCTTTTTAATTGTTCATAAGAATCATGAAACAAATATACCAAGTTTTTATGTTCAGAAATGAGAATATCTCTAGTAAGTACAGATACGGATAGTAGTTTGGCGCTGCGGCGACGGCCCGGTGCTGCCCCCTACACTGACCGTTGGTGATAGTGGGAGAGCTTGCAGCGATTGCTCGGCAATATAGGGATGATTAGTGGTGGATCTCCTTCCAAAATAATCGCTAAATTGAAAGGATAGTGCTTGTTATTATTATATATAGTGTTATTTTAAGCTGACAAAATTTTTTTTTACAAAACGCTTGAATTACCTGAGATACGAACCCGGGACGATTGATTCATAATAGTTCTAATTAAATATTCATAGTAGTTAGTTATACCGCTACGCCACGGAGACGTTACCGGGGCGGTGTCAAATTTTTATTACGCTTTATTTCACATTAGTCTTACTATTGATAAACAAATTTGTCATTTAAATTGATGAAACCCCTTCATCTTTCCAAAATGAACATTAACAAAGTGTCTGATGTGAATTCCATCGATGATAAAAATAATCGCTGCAATATTTTGAGCCATATATAGAGTTTCTCTTCGAGAGTTCTCGGACCGAGAATTCCCGGGAAATTTTGCCTTACTCGAGACGAGAAAAAAGTGGCCAAGAAATCGAGAAATCGAGAAATTCTGTAAAAAAAATCAAAAAACTTAATAACGCGCTTGCGCGTGCGAAGCGGTGTGTGAGTGACCGCCACAGACACTACAAGCAATATTGAAACTTTTTAAAGAAGCTTGATTAAAAAAGAGTTTCAGTTATATGAATCAACTGGCTAAAGAACACCTAATCTGGAAAACTTGTATAATGCTGTTATGTCAGCAAAGCCTACATCGACAGAAAATGAACGGGTTTTCTCATAGTCTGGAAACTTTGTGACAAAAATACTAAACCGATTGTCAGATGATGCTATAAACGCCCTCGTATTTTTATAGGCTTATTTCATTCATAACAAGACATAGTGGGCTAGTTAATACATAAATAAATATTTTATCTTAGACCTGTGATTGTAAACACAAGAACAAAGAAAAAAAATTAAAAATTAAACACTAAGAACACTAAAAAAAATTAATAATTTCAATAAAAATCAGACAACAAGGCATAAAAAGGAGATAAAAAAGATAAAAAACTCAAAAAAAATAAAAAATTATGGAGCACTATAATAAATTGATAATGAGTGTTTCACGGCTGCCAAGCTATCATTAAATATATCTAAAAGAGATCGAACTGAGTTTGTTGACGAACACATGCGATAAATAGGGGAGTGAGTTCCTAGATTGGTTCTTACTGACGGGAGACGAAAGGTTTTATTATTATGAAGCCTACTACAGGATCGTGGAATTGAAATAGTCATAGGTAATGACATAGTCTTTTATCATAAGAAGTTAGGGTATGACACAGGCGACCATTGAAGCTTAACATGTTGTTGAATATTACATAAAAAGCGTAGTTTTATTGTTAAATAACACATTATTTTTTAAAAATTTCCATATTTCTCGACAACCCGGGAATTCCCGGGAAATAGTGGTCGAGAATTCTCGTGCTCCGGGAAATGAAAAAGGTCGAGAAATGAGAAACCCTAGCCATATATGAGTTAAGGTTTTTTGATGTTCCTATGAGAACTCTTGCGGATTCCTTAGTTTCAAGGAATCGTCGTCGTTTCATTTAGTTTCTATATTTACATGTTAATATTCGTTTGCAATATAAGTAGATGTAAAAAAAAATGTATACGATAAAAAAATAGTACATCATGGCTCGGGAGTTCCTTATTTTCGGGGATGCATTACCGTACCATTAAGCTTCTAAATTTTGATTTTTATATTAGTTTACAATATTTTACGTTGTTTTAAACGATACACAGCGCCATCTCCAATGCATTTAGTAAGCAAACAATATTTTTGATTTCCCGTGGGAACATATTTTTTCCGGGATAAAAAGTACCCTATTATTTAATTTAGACTTCTAACTACACGTCTGAAAAATTTCAAAGCAATCGGTTCAGTATTTACGGCGTGAAAGCGGAACAAACAAACAAACAAACTCACTTTCCCATTTATAATATTAGTATGGATTGCTCCAAAAAAGAAATATTAAGACTAGTGAAATAAAAGAAATGTATATTTTTATAACAGTCAAATAGCCTATTGCAGAATTGTAAAGGTATGGGGTTTTTTAAGCGGTTTTGGGCGATGCGGTTGGAAACCTATCACCACCTTCTCCCCTATCGACTTCCAAATCTGACTGAGGAGTTTCTAGCATTGAAGCTCTGGCTACCCCTACTCACGGCTATAAAGGTCAAAAAGGGTAGCCAGAGCTTCAGAGCTAAAAACTCTACAACCACATTTAGAAGTTCATACGGGAGAAGATGGTAGAAATAAAGTATCGTTTGTGCTGGGTCTCCAACCGCATAGCCCAAAAACCGTTCAAAAAAGTCACCTCTTATGACACCCGTGGGTAGAAAGGGGTAGTGACATCCTAAGCTACACTCTCACACTCACTACTCACTACACGGCAAATTGGCTCTACCCCGTTTATAAAAATAATTACTTTCGCAAGCTTCATCTATGAGTTCGTCTTGATAACTTGAGAATATAATTATCGTAACTTTTCAACTAAAGCAGTAGACTGTAGATGTGAATAAGATAGTGAAATTCACTGTTCGGTAACATCCGAGGCAAATCATTCAAAACCTACACTCATACATTGACATGCGATATATAGTAAGCCAACTTCGGATTATAAGTATTATAAATATATAGGTAGGTTCGGGGTATCGAATACTTAGTGTAAGTGTTTAAACGATTAAAAAACCTTTTTACTAATAAATAAAGGAAAGATTTTTTTCTTTACTTTATTTATTAGTAAAAAGGTTTTTCAATCGTTTCAACAACTTTAAGGAAATTTTTCTTTCCTTTATTTATTAGTAAAAAGGTTAATAAATAAAAAAAACCTTTTTGTTGAACTAAAAAAGATAAAGCACAGAGAATCTGCTACCTTCAAAACAATTGTCGGCTCTACTCACTCACTCTTTATCACTCCACTTAGGATTCTATGATACTTTTTAGTGAACACATTTTAAAAAAGATTTCTATTTAAATGCTAGATGCAAATGCCTAGAAAAACATGAAATAAACACTAAATGTAATGAATTGCGCAGAGTTTCCGTACTGTCCCGATAGCTGTAGCGCCTCTTCACTTTCTACAGGCTGTCCCACTTATCTGGTGTGTGTCATTGACTACACCCTCGCCCGCGATGCTGATAAGACAATGCAGTGTTGCCTCACTCTTTGTAATAGCCAAATTGTCTATTCAACTTGAACACAATGTTTTATGTGCCTTTGATGTATGATAAAACATGGGTTGGTTTTTGATAGGATTTACAAAAAGTTGCGATAGTCTTTGACACATGGATTTTTACAATAGGTTTTATAGTTCCAGAGATTATTGCCAACAGACTGTACCTTAACAATAAGTAGGTATTTGCCGTGTAGTGCCGGATTAGAATGTCACTACGCCTTTCTACCCATGGGTGTCGTAAGAGGCGACTAAGGGGTATGAGGCTTTTTTAAGTGGTTTTTGGGCGATACGGTTGGAGACCCATCATCAACGATACTTTATTTCTACCATCAACTTCCAGATGTGGCTGAAGAGTTTCTTTATACCCCTTTATGGGATTTATGGCCGTGAATATATGTATATGTATGCATGTTGCGATAGTCTTTCATGACACATGGTTGATCTTCCCATGGTTGATTCAGAGATTATAGCCAACTGACTGTACCTTTACAATAAGTAGGTATTGACATAGATAGCAGATCTTTGTCAGAGTATTTACATGATTACCCCTATTTTGTTAGTTTTTTTAACCAGCGAAAAACGGAGGTTAGCGATGCCTGCCCTGAATTACTTTTAGTTTCCCCTAAAAGATTCGGTTTATATCTTTTCAATTTTATTATTTCAAGATTATGCCAACCCTAAAAGTAAAAAAAGTGAGAACGAGAGGTGTTCACTCACTGATTGTAAAAGCTTGTTTTGGAAAGCCCAAAATAACTTTATCACCATTAAAAATGTTGGTGAGTTTAATAATAGTTTTTTTTTTGTTTCTAGGTTGTTTCGCGGGTTGAATATTTTAATCGTTAAGTATTTCAGTAGTGGCTTTCTTAGAACATTTTGACACTAAGCAACTTTTTGACGTAGGTTTACGATGCCGACTCAACTTCGGAAAATTCTACGTACATACATAAACAATGTGAAGGCATCAAAGAAGGCGTTGTGGCATAGATAGGAATAGGCCTTCGGCCTTTCGTATCAAATTCTTTTGGGATTTATAGAGGATTAGTCTATCCAGTTAAATTGAACTCGCATTTGCATTATATTATAATATCCCCTTTTATTTTATTTATTTTATTTTATTTTATTAGGGACATCAACAGCACATAAACATGTAAGTTACAATTAGATAAATACAATGAAAAAGCCAATAACAGACATCCACAGAAGATACAAAAAACAGTAGTACAGTCGCCATCAGATATATCGGAGCGGCTGAGGTACTCAAATACTTCTGAGCAGCAATAATTTTCAATAAATTCTTTACGGTAAATAAGGTCAATAAGATCTGAACATCCAATTCGCCGCAAATATATGAGCAGTGGGTTTTCAATTAACTCTGAACACACAACGACACAATAATATCTGAAAGCACAACTCGTCAAAGTTATCTGCTCAGACAGGGTGATCATAAATATCTGAACATTTAAGGAAAATATACCTTAAAGCACTAGGCATACAGTTTAAATGTAATCGTACAGATGTAATGAATTTTCCTTTTACAAAATGAGTAGGTACACAAAATATATATAAATCTTCGAAAAGCAACTTTACAGTCTTGTTACAAGAGACACATTTGAATAAAATATTAGGCAATTTACAAAAATGGTAACATTACTGTCATTGCATATAATTCACTTCATGTATTTATCAAATATTCACAGACTTATTGTGCTATACTTACGTATATAGATCGGCAATACAAAGTCGACAGGCGAGACCAAAAAAAAGTACAACGGTGTGCGAAAATGAGTGTGTGTGCGTGACATTAGTATCGCGGATTTCATACTAACCCTATTAAAATTGATAAAAATTCACGTATTTGTTACTTTTGCCAAATTGTAAACTTAACATTAATTGTAATTTTATGGTGACAAAAGATATTTTTATCATATATTTGCATTGAAATCTTAATTTGGATATAAATGGCTAAAAACTTTATGTTTGCCAAAGAATATGTATTTGATTTAGCTTCTGTGCTGTTAAATATTAATAACTTAATCAAAAAATCACCAAAGTTAAGACTTACATAGCAGAATTAACGAAAATAAATCATATTTTTTTTATGTTTTATGCGAAAACCGTTGTAGGCTGTTATCGTGTCCGTGAGAGGTCCTGCCTTTGTTGACGTTTATGCTATGTTTGTCACTTACTGCCAATCTATGTGTTTCTATATCTATGGTTAGTTTAAAGCTGCCAAATTAAAATAGGTACGAATGCTTTGCAATATTTCATCCACTATTGTGTCAATCACCGTGGCCTAGCGGTTTAGTAATTAGAAATCAGAAATATAATCCGTTGCGTCAGGGTTCAAATCCTCACTTGTGTTTAATTTTTGTATTTTATTAAGAATTCATGTTCTTTTATTTATTTTTATTTATTAGACTTTTAGATTTTTTGTCCTCATTTAATATAATTATATATAATACGTTAGAGAAAACTGCAGGGAAAGGTATAATTTTGTAAAAACTAGTTTATCCTTTTATTTTATTAAAACTGCATTTATGTTAATGTAAAAGTAAAAAAATGGCAAACATCTTTTCAAAAATTCTAAGTTATTTTACCTCTTGATGATTTGTTCCGGCGAAAATTATACAACTACAAACCCATTCCTATATTAACACTATGTACTTACTTGTTTATATAAAAAAAAAGAATTGGTCGGTGGGGAACGATTTAGTATTTTTTTCTAATAATATATTAACCGTACAACTAGTTGTATGGATTAGTTGGTCAGTGGAGAATACCTCCCAGCAGAAAACTCCTTTTAGTTTTGACATTTGATAAAACTAAATGGTGGTTGTGTAGAAAATGTATTCCAGCGTACGTAATAAAATAAATAAACAAAGAATTTTAAACTGTATGCCTAGGGCTTTAAGGTATATTTTCTCTTAATGTTCAGATATTTATGATCACCCTGTCTGAGCAGATAACTTTGACAAGTTGTGCTTTCAGATATTATTGTGCCGCTGTGAGTTCAGATTTAATTGAAAACCGACTGCTCATATATTTGTGGCGATTTGGATGTTCAGATCCTATTGACCTTATTTACCGTAAAGAATTTATTGAAATTTATTGCTGCTCAGAAGTATTTGAGTACCTTGGCCGCTCCGATATATCTGATGGCGACTGTACATACAGATATGTAAGAAAAGTTGTAACATAAAATGTGTAAAATGATTGAATGATTGATTTGTGTTATATATGGTATATATATATATATATTTTGGCCACGTATAAGAAATACCACTACTTTCGACAAGGGATACCGTAAAACACCGTTTTTTTTGCGAACCGGGGGTAGATCGATAACATCACATTTGTGTTCTCTCAGTTGTATTTTCGGTTTTTATTTGTAATTCGCATAAAAACGAATAGAAAAAGCCTTTCACGTGTTAGTTGTAGCGTGATTCATATACACAAGTGTTATCCTAGGAATATATCGAGTGATAGTGATAATATTAGTGATTGAAAATTGTGACGGTTTAACGGACAAAAACATACATCATATGTTAGAAAAAACGCATCCAGTAACCAGTTCATTGGCGGAGTAAACCAGCTAAGTATCTTATGTACTTAATTCACATTTGATTACCTGCCAATTCAATAAAATTACATAGTTGTCAATCAAAAACATCACAACTCTATCGAGGTCATTGATCGCAACTACTAAGTTCTTAGTTCGAGAGACTTTCTATCTGCAAACTTAATAATAAAACACGGGTTCCATTACCGTATTAATTTTCTTTTTTTCTTTTTGTTGGTGTTTTTGTTGCGTTTATTTATTTATTTGTTATGTTGTAACTTTGTAATATTAAGATACAGAAAAAGTTTATCGCGTTTATCACTTAGCACATTCGTTAAGCAGTAATCTAGTTATAGTCGTCATAGTCGTTATATATAGTCTAGTTATAGTAATTATATCATTTATTGTGTCGCTTAGGTACTTGCCTGTATAAGTAAGTGTATTATTGAATAGCTATTTCGGAGCTTGTGTGAATAATTGAAACATTTATTATTTAGCTATCTAAGTTATTAGTTCGCTATAGATTTTTTTACGGTATTTATATTTTAGTTTCATAAACAAAGACTTATATCGTAGAATGGAATCAATAACAACTCGTAGGATGGCTGCTGAACAAAAGTATGAAAAACTCAAAAGAGAATTTAGTGATGCGGAGGATTTAAAAAATAGGCTTTTAGAAGAACGTGACGAAAACTGTATCACTATTCGTAATTTAAAATCAAAAAATAGTACTCTCGTTGAGAAAGTGGAGTTACTTCGGCAATCTTATGATATGTGTCAATCAGAGCTGGAAAAACAACAGCTAATAATTAAATCTAATGAAGATCAGTGCGCTAAACATGAAATAGCCGTAGAGCGAATTTATATCCTTAATGAGCAGTTGGCAGAGGCACACGCTCAATTATCAGAGTTTCATAGACTTACAGCCGGTTTCACATCTGAGCATTCTAGCTCTAATCAGTTGAGTTTTGATCAAACTCTAAGTAAGCACTTAAGTTTAAGGTGTTTCACAAAACAAACACTGCTCGCTGCTATTATGTGATCAACAAAGCGTTTAGTTATGATTTTAATCAAAATCTATGAAAGTTTCAATTTACCTACAAAAACCGGTAATACCGATGAAGTTATATTTCATTAATTATATTTTATATTAATTAGCAAATTGTATCTACAAACTTGATTCAATAATATTTCATTAGTAGTTACATTTATTATGAGGTTTTGAGACCATTTAATTAAATAAAAAACAGAAATAAACAAACAATAAAACTTGGCAACGGAACGTACATACACTAAACAAATTATTGTTATCAAACGTCAATCAAAATAAAATTATATTATAATGAAAATGAAATTTAAGCTTGTTTTTATCGGTATCGATAGTTCATGCTTGCTGTAAATGAGGAAAGATAGTTACGGAGTTACGTGTAATCTTTCGTAGTAACACCTAGCAGGGGGACTAGACATGGAAAAATAATTAAAAAAAAGGTCTCCCAACTACACCCTCGAGGAGAAAGAAAATCTCCTCTCAATCGCAGAAAAGTGAGTAGAACCTTCTATGTATGACTTAAATATATTTTTATCTTATAAACTTTTTGGTTTGGATGGTGAGTCAGGGTTCATGTTACAGATACAATGGTGTCATTGAGTGCAAAAAGACTGGGGCATATTTTATACATAGAAAGAAGGAATCCTGGACATCTATTACAAAACAATATAATAGCGTGTGCACGTCGCACATACAGGTATTTGTGATTCCTAGCCGGGCGAAACTATAACTGTGCTACTGTTATAATCTAACTCGCTAAAATGATAAGAAAACGTCTGTCAGAGCAATGTGTGTGATAAAAAAAGCTTAAAGTTGTCTTTATTGTGATATTGAAGAAGATGGTATGTAGTACTAAATAAAACTTGAGAAGATTTTTTTTTCAACTTAAAGTTTTATCATTTTTTACAAAATTAAAACTGATTACACTAATTTTACTATTAGAAGGAATTCCAGGGGACATCATCAGTATCACTTTCTTCTTCAGTTACTGATTCTGCCGAATCTGATTCTTCTTTCGAATTAGGGTAAGAAGGCAACATCATAACTAATGCTTCTTTTGAAAATGGATGAGTTTTTCTCTGGGGCTTTGGACTGATGCTCGTGATAAGTGCTGTTGTTTCAGTCACTGTTAGCGAAGATTTAGGTGGGTAGTTTGAGTTGAGTTTTTCCTTCTGTAATATGCTATAACAGGGGTAATATTAGAATTTCTGACGATCTCGTATTGATTTCTCGAGAGATCTGCCTCAACAAACATTCAAAGTGATTCAAAGGGAGATAAATGTTAGAATTTGACTTTCTTGTCATTTGGATAAGCCTGTTTTGTACTTTTTTGCTCGCCTCAGTGATTTTATGACTTCAGCCAGTAATCGAGATGCAGGTCTTAGACCAGACGTCTCCAGGCTCGTTTCGGCTGCATATATCAAATCTCCTTGGCCAATAGTTGATCTTATTTTACTCGTCCTCTTTTGTTTGTTCCTGTTGGAGACTTCTTCAAAAGATTTTGAAGGGCGACCGCCTCGTTTTTGTGGTGTGGAAGCAAGGGGTATTTCAAATGTGCCCCGAAGCCACGTTGCATTGACAGCAATAAATTTATGAAGAGTTCTGTTCGCTCGCATCCATCTTTTCTTAAAAACACTTCTTAAACTGTGATATCTTGTGTTTGAAAGTAATTCTTTGATCTTTATTGTAGTTTTCTGAATTTATCAAAAAATTCTCTAAATAACTCAATTTTCATCAATAGTATGCAGCTCTGGTTGCTGCATCTTATTAACCAAGTATTGTCGAGTTACAACTCTATATTTAGAGCCCCCTGGTAACCCTAGGCTCTGTAACAAAGAAAGACACAAACAAACAATATGTTACTCAGTTTCTACTTTTCTTGTTACCAACCAAACTAAAAGCAAAAGTTTATTTGAAAAAGGCAAAAAGTGGTAGTTGGATTGACTAATACCTAAAAGAATGATAGTTTTGTAAAATGTTGCTAAAGAAACTGTTACTCGGAAGCACTCGGAAGGCCAACTAAGAGTCCTTTGAAATATCAAAACCTGAAAAAAACTACGCAACAAAATGAGGTTTCCAAATATAGTTATAGAGCCATGAATATGTAAGTAAATCTTAATAAAACAACAATAAATACAACGGTTCTTACCTGTAGTTTCATAATCCGTCGCAGTTTTGGTGGATAAAAACACAAAAACAAAGAATTGTGGTATGGAAATATACCTTTTTTCTAAGTAGCAAATAACTGACGCGAGCACACGGAACAACGATCAAGTTTCGACTGGTGCTGCGCCGGATTGTGCGCGCGCTCGGTCTCAAAAAGGGAAGTCTATTGTTCAGGAACTACTTGCCTTTCTCGGAAGTACCCAATTTTACCATTATTTCGCAAATTGAATTTACTAGTTTCACCCGGCTAGAGATTCTAAATACCTGTCCGTGCGTCGGGACCACGGTGAGAATGTGAGTTAGAAAATTATGATTATTATATTATAATATCAGTAAATAATTATTTAAATACTTCCATAACTTAAATATTCAGTAATAAAATGCGTATTCCGGCTGTTATAAAAATATTTAGTTAGTTTTATAGTTTATTGACTGACATCATTGACACCTTCAATCTTTTGCTGTTTTTGTAACTGGACAATGCGAAGCGAATTAAATTAACAAATGATATTAAATAAATTATTGATGGTAAATGAATTAATATTTATTTTCAGAAACAAAACTATATCAATGAGATACTGATAGAACACAATTCTCAATCAGTTGATGAGGTCAATGAAAATGTAAGTTAAACTTTTTATTTTATACATACATATATACTCACGGCTATAAATCCCTGAAAGGGGTAGCCAGAGCTAAGGAATAAGAAATTCCTCAGCCACTTTTGGAAGTTGCGTGGAAGTGGTTTGGAAGGTGAAATAAAGGTTCTTGGTGATAGGTCTCCAACTGCAACGCCCAAAAATCCCTTTTAAGCCCCAATACTGTTAGTCGCCTCATACATACACCCACAGGAAGAAATGGGGTAGTATTATTCTAAGCCAACACTACACAGCTAATTAATTTATTTATTTTATGCATAAACTATAACACAATATTAAGTGCCTTTTTACCAAACTGAACATGGTAGGGTTATGATTTTAGAGTGTAGGTTGTATGTGTATGTATATTTCTTGGTGGCGACACCCATTGTCCCCTTTTCACAAATGAGTGTCTTGATTGCAAGAGTGACAATATACATTATTTCCTGGAATTCCTCTCATAATAACTGTTCAATTAAGGGAAGGAAAATTTAGTTTTCATGCACAAAAAAGTCTAATAATTCCTCTCATAATCATAACACATGAATATAAAACATTTAAAAATGTGGGAAGATGGTCTCTTTTCTCTTTAGGTTTTAAAATTTATATTAACTATTAAGCTTGATTTACAGATAGCTATGGAAAAATACAAAGATGTAATCATAATCGAGGAATCGCATGAAGAGTTTGAAACAGATTCTATTACTTATGAAAATAAAATTAAAGACCTGAAGAAAAAATGATATAGATATAGATTATAATTAAACTTGGTTGTTGTTAAATAATTTTATGTACCTATTTTAATAAAACAAAATAAATCGGATCATTTTTTTTATTTTCATATAAGTTGCATCAAAATACAAATAAACAATTGCTCAGAAATGATTGCTGAACATTGTATAGAAAATGCTTTATTATTAACCTTAAATTATTTTTACGTTTTTTTATACTTATATTTATTTTCCCGCTGGCGTTGTAATAGATGTAAAGAATATTGAGGGTTTTTAAGTCATTACTAGGCGATGCAGTTGCCCATTTGACTGCCTTTTCCCCATTCAACTTCCAAAAGTGGATAAATAATTACTATCTCTGAAGCTGTGGCTACCCTTTTTTGGGATTTATAGCCGTTGGTATATACTCATGAATGATTGATAGATGAATTTCATATATTCCTTTTTGTAGTGGTTATATCAGTCAATCGCATCAAGTTTCAAATTTCTAGATACAGAAATGTATAACAACTGTAAACTATATAATATTTATTTTATGCGTAAGTATTGCATAATATATCTATGGGAATATAAGTTTAAACATAGTTATAGAACCAAAAGTTATAAATATATTCTCAGACCTACCAAATAAATACGTAAAATTCATGCAATGTACTTTCAATTATCTTTATTCATACATATTCGCATAGCTGAATGTGAAAAAGAAGGAATAGTGCTTCCTATTATTCTAAGCTAACGGAAAAGCCAAAAAGAATGTAGTCCTTGAGATTCGAACCTGGGTCTGGGTCTTCCGATTGATTATTATTAACCAAACGGCATACCGCTAAGCCACGAAGACGTTAGTGTTAGCTTTGAATTAAGCTACAATTATATCTAGTAGTCATACTATTGACAAACAATTAAATGAACATTTATTTTGATGAAAATTGATGAAACCTTTATTTTTTCCAAATAGACTATTAATGAAGAGTCTAATAAAGCCGATCGATAAAAAAATTAATTGTGTAAATATGAGAAGCCATATAGGTAAAAATTATGAATTAATTATTGATGAATTAACGTGATGACCGGACATACAGACAGTCATTTTTGCAATGGTGATAAACAATCACTCCGTTGCGTTCTTGCTGGTGGGATCCTTCGTTGCACTTTCCTAAAGATGCTGCGCACCGATTCTTTAGTGAACCTGAAACGTTCTTTAAATTGGTTTTCACTGAGCGTTTCAAAGAAATTTGGCCGGATCCTAGGAACTCCTCGGCGACGGCGTATTTGCCTCTGAGGTATCTGCTGTGGTTCCTCTAGTGAAGATAACGATGTATCCGTAGACATCTTCAGAATATTGTCGAAAACAATGTGTTTATCGTCTAATATTTTACAATTACAAATTGAAGCATCGTTTAAGAAGCCGATTTCGACAACTTAACTGTCACTCACTCAAATCAGCGATGATTACCGTTTGAGTATTGTCAAACGAGTTCAGAAACGCAAATTTCAACATTAATGTCAGTTTTTTGACTGATGGGCAAAATTTTGATCATTTAATCAAAACTTGATTAAATTACAATATTTCATCAAATCAGAAACGTAATTTTGGTAAGTACGTACTTAAATACGGTTTGAGACGCTTTTATCGTTGAATTCTCAGATGTGAAACCGGCCGTTTAAGATATAAATGAAGACTCTCACGCACTTTCTTTATGCGCAGAACTTGAAGTGGAGTCAATATCTTCTTTGAATTCTATCGCGAATCAAAAATCATTAAGTCATAGGCAAATAAAGAAATATAAATTAGTTAATAAACGCATATATAGCTCAACGAAAAATCTGATAAATATTAAAAATAGTATTAGAAACATTAATAAAACCTACAAAAAAATAAATTTAATTCAAAAAATCGATAGTTTAAATAGCCAACTAAAAATATGATTGCTAGTCAGGAAGAGGTAAAAAAAAGGTATATGAATATAAGTAACCTAATAGAAAAAGAGACGGATTGTCATAAATTGTCTGGAAAATCTTGTAACTTTATGTCTCCGCCGTTACAATCAGACAAAGAACAATCCATCCCTACCACTACCACCCCGGTTCGCAAAACTATAATATTTTCCGATGGTATGGGGTTACGTTTCGGAGAAATATTAAATGATCACATACATCAGACAGTAACAAACTATTGTTATACTGGTGCTCCCTTTAATTATATTATTGATAAAGTTACTTTGGGTGAATATGACGAGTATACTACAATTGTTATATTATTCGGTAGTAGTATAGGATTAAATAAAAAAATATTGAAGAAAGGCATTAGCCAGCTTTTAGAGATACAAAAGAAATATAAATGTAAGTTTATATTTTGTACCTTACCATATATATATAATTATATGAGTAAGCATAATAATGATATTCATATGTTTTGTACCTTACCATATATATATAATTATATGAGTAAGCATAATAATGATATTCATATGTTGAATAATTTTATATTTAATATGACCAGCCGTCAAAGCGACGTTTTCTTTACTCTGGACGTGAATAAGTTCATACCTTATTCAAGACAACGATCGGGTACTATATACATACCCTTAAATAAAAAACGTACCATTGCTAAATTATTAGCATATCATATATCGAACCCTCCCTTATTTAATATAAGGGAAAACTTACTTACAATATGTGATGGTGGAAACCATAATTTAAACTTTTAAGTGAGACAATAGAAGAGCCTCCTGTCATCCTTAAGCCGTCACCTTCAATTAATATTAACATTGTAAACAAGGAAGGAGGTTCTTCTGGCAAAATATTTAAAAACCGTGCTTTACAAGGAGACCCACAATTTAAATTAGTATTTCAAAATACTCAGGGGTTTTCTTGTAAAGAATTAGAAATTGAATTGTTTTTAGAAAGATATCAAATTGATTGTTTCTGTGTCTCAGAACACTGGCTTAAGAATTGCGAGCTCATATTTGGTTTTCAAAATTACAACTTAGCTAGTAGCTACTGCCGCAATTCTAAAGCCTGTGGTGGCTCCGCTATATTTATAAAAAATAGTATTAAATGTAAAAATCGTGAGGATATTGTAAAACTGAGCGTTGAGCAAGTCGTGGAGATATCCTGCATAGAGTTACTAAACTACTTTATAGTAAGCGTATATCGAGCCCCCTATAGTCAAAATTATGAAAGATTTGAAAGTGTAATGGAAGATGTATTAACTAAAATTTTCAAGAGTAAAAAACAATTAATTATTTGTGGAGACTTCAATATAGATCTCTTAAAAGATAGTACTCAGAAAACACGGTTGATGAGTTTATTCCAATCGTTTAATTTAGAAAATTTATTCTTGGAACCTACTAGAACCAAAACATGTTTAGATAATGTATTTACAAATGCTGAATTCATAAGTAAATCTGTAATAAATAAACTAAAATCTGATCACAGTGGTCTTTTTGTAAACTTTCCACATAAGGCACCAGACCGAAAAATTATAGTTAAAAAAAGGAGTGTCACTGCTTTCAAAGTTGAAAAATATATAAACTTAATCAGTTATAAGCTGCCCACTTCTTCAATAAATAAAAATCCAAATAATAGTTATAATACTTTCTTTAAAGTACTGATAGACGAATTTAATAAAATATTTACTATTAAAGATGTAACTATATGTAATAAATTTAAATTTAGTGAGTGGGCAACACCAGGCATATATAAATCTAGAGAAATACTATTTGATTTATACGATCAAAAAGCGTTCTCACATAATGATGAATTTATAGAATATGTAAAAAAATACTCAAAAATGTTTAATAAAGTTTGTAAGGAGGCTAAAGCAAGATACTTGAGCCAACGTATTAAAACATCTGATAATAAAGTAAAAACCGTTTGGAACATTATCAACACTCAAACTGGCAAAAGCAAATCATGTGATCAGGACTTTTGTATTCGGTCTGATCGAGGTTTGACTACTTCAAATGATGTAATTGCTTGTATTTTTGAAAAATATTTTGCTGATATACCTTTTAAGACCACTGAACACTTAAATTCATCTGCTACGTTAGCTCAAGAGCTGTTGCAACAAAACGTTGCAATTTGTAAATCTATATTTAATTTTAAAGTTGTCAGTCCCGAAGATATCATTAAAGTGTTTAAATCACTGAAATTGAAAAATTCTGAGGATATCTGGGGTATGTCAGTAAAAGTATGCCATAATTTTATTGTAATAATAGCTCCTTATTTAGCGAAAATATTTAATGAATGTATAAGTAATGGTATCTTCCCAGATCTCATGAAACATAGTAAAATTGTACCTTTACTAAAATCTGGAGGTGATAAAAATAATCCTGAAGGTTATAGGCCTATATCTATACTACCGGTTATGAGTAAAATATTTGAAAAACTTATGCTTAATCAACTGCTCTTGCATTTTAGTTCCAACAATTTGTTTCACCCTAAACAATTTGGTTTCACGAAAGGCCGCTCTACCACTGACGCAGGCGTTGCCCTAATTAAACATATTTTTGGTTCGTGGGAACTTAAGAATGATGCAATCGGTTTGTTCTGCGATCTTACAAAGGCTTTTGATTGTGCAGATCATAATATTTTATTCATAAAATTGGGACATTATGGCATCGAAGGTGACGCACTTAAATTAATAAAGTCCTACTTCTCAGATCGAATACAAAAAGTGCAAATCGATAAAATAAAATCATCTGGAACTCATGTAAAAATGGGTGTTCCACAGGGATCTATATTAGGCCCATTTTTGTTTCTAGTATATATTAATGATTTGCCGTTCATGGTCGAGAAAAGGTCTGAAATAGTATTATTTGCTGATGATACTTCTTTAATTTTTGACGTTAAAAGGAATTCGGAAAATATTGACGATGTAAATAATGCAGTTTCCCAAATTCAAACATGGTTTGCTTCAAATAATCTTGTACTAAATGCCAAAAAAACCAAATGTATTAAATTTGCATTACCAAATGTTAAAAGTGTTGATAATGAAATTACATTAAATAATGAAAAATTACCATTTACGGATAGCGCAGTTTTCTTAGGGATACATCTGGACTCAAAGCTCCAATGGGGACCCCACATTAGCGCGCTAGCTGGCAGGCTAAGCAGTGCTGCCTATGCCGTTAGAAAGATAAGACATTTAACTGATGTACAGACCGCTCGTTTAGTTTACTATAGTTATTTTCATAGCATCATGTCTTATGGCATTTTACTCTGGGGCAGAGCTGCTGATGTTGGGTCAATATTCATTTTACAGAAAAGAGCAATAAGAGCTATTTATAATTTAGATTCACGAGATTCCCTTAGAGAATTGTTTAAAACCATAAATATAATGACACTGCCATGTCAATATATTTATGAAAACATCATGTATGTGAGAAAAAATTTGAAAGCATTTTCCAAAAACTGTGACAGACATACTAGAAGTCTTAGAGATAATAATAAAATTTCAATTCAAAAGTACAGATTGTCAAAAATAAATACATCTTTTATGGGGTTATGTGTAAAATTTTATAATAAAATACCTGATGACATCTTGAATCTAACAGAAAAGAAATTCAAAGTAATTATAAAACGCAGTCTTCATTTAAAAGCTTATTACAGTTTAAATGATTATATGATAGATGAAACTGCTTGGTGTCACCAGGGCTCTATTCAGGATATTTCCAGACATACACCAATATTGTAATTTGACTAAGAAAAGATGTGTGTTGCTGAGTTTCTTACGGGTTCTTCTCGCAACAATACACCTTCCGAATCCGAAGTAGAGTCAGTAGAGTAAGATTTAACTTATACGTAAGTTTGTGACGTTCAAAAAATAGAGAACAATTCTTTTTATTTTGAAATAAATATTTTTTATCTTTTTATCTTTTATCACGCTTACATATTAGTAAAGCAAGTATTATTCGTCAAAACCTGATACAGTACTTTTATCTCAAGAAGCAATACGCACCATACTTATGTTACCTGCATACAAACACGTTTTGTCGTATGTGTGCATTCGTAGAAGTTCTAAGTTAACACACACACATACACGATGGTTTGAATATGGTTAAAATAAAGTATAATATGCGTCGCTACGTAAAATTAAAGTACTGTAACAAAACTAACAAATATCAAAATCACTCGAAGCATCTTCCCCTATCGTCGTTATAAGCATTACCCATGTTAAGCGGCTAAGGATCCTACCTGTTACAGCCACTCCAACGGAACCGGAAGACCACTGACCTGTATCTCATATTCGAAGTAACTAGACAACGGTGATCGTACCCTTATATGAGGTGGAAGTGTCACGGGTCCTCTCGATGGGGGCGTTGGGTTCTCGGAGGGGATGGCGCGCCCCCTCTCGCGGATCGCTGGGTGCATGCCACCGGCCCGAATCGGGGGGCGTTCTTGTTTTATTTCTGGAAAATAAGTATAGTTGTAGGACTAGTGTCAGTTGTGAGGTAAACCATTTGCTTTTTAAAACACATGTTTTGAGACTTTGACTAAGTATCTTACAAGGTGCGTTTAAACAGTTACCCCAAGTAACAAGTGGGATATCACTATCACCAAGTACCTAGTAAGCCCAGTTAAAAGGAATGAGAAAATGAATAGTTTTCTCTTGGGATAATTCTGTTTTTCTTAATGTTAGGTATTCGATTTTTGTAGAATTAATATATTGAGACAGACAACCTCTGAAATCCTTAAAACAGCTAAATTGTCCGAGTCAAGCAACTAGAATAAAAAAACAGAGAACGCAAAAGCAGAAGAAAAGTTATTATTATTTTTAAATGTAAATGATAGTCAAATCCGTTCAATTTTGGAGAAGTGGTCAAGGAACTAATAACGTCGATTTTGTCTACTTTTAATAGCAGTCAGCTGCAGTGGTTTTTGTCGGGTTCCGCGGGGGAAGAAAGAGCAGTAAGGGATAACAATAGATTTTACTAACACCTAGGTATTTCTGAATTGTCTCCACCATGGTGTATCTCTATTAATTCAAAGCAGGTGGTGTTCCACTTAGGCACAGTAGGGCCTTATAAGTTACAAACGCGCTTTGATTGTCTATCTCTACCTTTTACAGAGTAGAGAAAGTTGGTAAAATAAAGATTCATTTGGGCTTTTTAACTACTTTACATTCAGTCGCAGGATACGCATAATTTTAAGCGGTGAGCAAATTGATAGAAGCTAACAGTTTTGTTATAGTCTCTGCCCTTATTTTACAATTATTCATAATTGAAGTATTTTGCTGCGTAGTGCTGACTTAGAATAGCACTTACACATTCCTTCCTGCAGGTGGTATAATAGGTGACTAAGGGTTTTAGGGCTTTACAAGTGGCTGAGCAATTTTGTATACTAAAATTCTAGCAACCCCTTTTTTGGGATTTGTAACTGAGTAGATATACAAATGTGTGTATATCTGTCATATCAGATTATAATTTAAAATATTGAGTTAGTTTAATACTTCCTAACTACGAGTACGTTATCATTTTTTAAAAAGGCCTAGGTTAAGTCTGCCTTTATTCTTTCTTACAAGTTCTCGCGCTTTAGTTATATTCACAAATATTTCACAGTACTCATGACGTGTTTAATCGTTTAGAAAAAACATTACATGAAAACTATTTGCCATTTAGTATTTGACAAAGTAAAAGCAACGAACGAAAATATTCTGCATTCAATCGACTTACATTCTTCACCTCCCTCAGCTTTCACTACAACACATAAAAGTGGAATGTGTAAATAATTCAAAATATGTACAAACACAATTCTCAAGCCCCGGCCACATATGGCATAAAAACTAGACGCCAAACTCATGTGCAAGCAACAAAAAAGTACAAAACATGTTAACCAACCTCATAGCTATGTGGCCTAGTTGCGTCAATTGACACATTACCTAATTTGTGTTTTTCAAACCATATGTTAGTTTGCCGAGCGAGACGCGTGAATGAACACTTTTCGGATAACAAAGCACATGACAACAGCATGCTACATGTTTAAAGATGGACTTAACTGGTCGTTTTACATAAGAACGGCGTTATAGAAAAATGGAAATCTTTTGAGCGCGCACTTTTGACGATTTCCACTAGAGGCTTGTTAAATTTGACTGCGGCATTTCTATGCGCCCATTAAGGCGTGTTTCTTCAGAAGCAGGCATTTGTTTCAAAACAAAATGAACTTATTCCATTGATATACTTACATCTTACCCGCAACCATTTAAATTTCGTGCCTTTTATTTAATTCAGAAACAAATGAAACACGTGAGTATAAAGTAGGTAGCCATAGACATATACATCTGGTCTAAATAGAAGTTTTTTTCTAGAATCTCAAGTAACCTATAGATAAGTGATTTTCATGCGATGTCCTTCTTTCTGCGTTTAGCCTTTTACACGAGATCAAGGAACACACACTAAAACACCCAAATACGGAATGTGCAAATTAAATAAATTCACTGCGACAGCAAGTAGAAGTACAATATTTTTTATAGTGATAACTTCACACATCAACATACATACATACATACATACATATTCTCACGCCGTTAGTTCCCATTGGGGTAGGCAGAGACTATCGATCGCCACTTTGTACGATCCTGGCAAACCTCTCTGGCTTCGTTTACATCCATCAATCTTTTCATACATGCTCTTTTATTCTTCATACTGCGGACACCTGCCTTTTTGAGCACATGTTCTATTTGATCCAAATGTGTCCTCCGAGGTCGTCCTCTACTAACATTACCTTCCACATTGGCTCTATATATCTCTTTTACCATTTTACTGTCATCCATCCTCTCTATGTGCCCAAACCATCTCAACATTCCTTTTTCTATCTTTCTTACAATATCATCTTTTACACCACACCTTTCACGAATCACATCATTCCTCACACGATCACATAACCTTACATTACACACTTTTCTGAGGGATCTCATTTCTACTGCATTCACTCTACTTTCATGCTTCTTCTGCCACACCCAACATTCACTGCCATACATAAGCGTAGGAACGAGGACAGCATCATGCACAGCCATTCGGGCCTTTGCAGACACCGACTGACTAGACATTAGACTATCCAGTGCTCCATTTACCGCATTACCCTTTTTCACTCTTCTCTCGATATCTTCATCACACTTTCCATCCCTAGTAAACAAACTTCCCAAATATACAAACTCTTTCACTTGTTCCACTTTCTTACCATTAATCTCAATCACGCATTCGGTCATATTCACCTCTCTCTCAAAAACCATAGTTTTTGTTTTATCCACATTCACCCTCATTCCCTTTTTTTCAAAAGACGCACATGCAATATTCATCATCTCTTGCAGCTCTTCCACCGATGATGCAAGTAGCACTTGATCGTCGGCATATAAGAGGCATTTAATGATGAATCCACCCATTCTCAATCCATAATCACTTTCACGCAACTCTGTTAAACAGTCATCCATGAACAAATTGAAGAGCCACGGGGAAGCTACACAACCCTGTCGGACACCCCGAGAGATCCCGAACCAGTCAGTATTTTCCCCGTTTACTCTCACACATGCACTGGAATCCTCATAGAGTGATACCAGTGCACGTATAAGTCGACTCCCCAAACCGAACTTGGATAACACCTCCCATAAACACTTTCTTACCACCCTATCATACGCCTTCTCTAAATCAATGAAGGAGCAATACACCTTTCGGTTCTTAGCTAAGAACTTTTCGGTGATGCTCCTTAAAGAGAAGATTTGGTCCATACATCCCATTCCCTTTCTAAATCCTGCTTGCACATCCCAAATTTTATCATCCGTTTCATTCATCACTCTTTCAATCAAAACCTTTGCATACAATTTACCGACAATGCTGAGTAGGCTAATTCCACGGTAGTTTCTAGCCTCCTGGTGTGACCCCTTTCCTTTATATAAAGGCACAATTACCGCTTTGCACCAGTCTTGTGGCAATTTGCCACTCGACCAGCATTTTTGGAAAAGGAAGTACAACCAGGAAGCCACCACCCCTTTACCAGCCCTCAGCATTTCAGTGTTTATCCTGTCATACCCTGCCGCTTTCCCTAGTTTCATACTTTTCATTGCTTTCATTATTTCTTCCATGCTGATCTCACTGTCACTAAAGTCACCCATAACGTCGTTCCAATCAACATTACTGCCGATTGGCGAAGAAATGGATGTATCCTCTTTTTCAAAGAGTCCCTCAAAATAGTTCTTCCATACTCGTCTTATGCTACTTTCATCCGTCGCCAATTCACCCTGTTCATCTCTCACAACATTCACTCTCGTGTTTTGGGAAACTCCCTTTTCTTTCCGGATATATTTCCAGAACAACTTTTGGTTATTCCGGAAATTATCAGAGAGTTTCCTCTCACACCATTCTATCAGATCACGCTTTTTCTTTTCTATTTTCTTCTTAACCTCATTCTTAACTCTCTTATATTCATCTTCACTATTCTTCACTACATCATCTGTTACTCTCGCATCCATTCGTTTACTAGCTTTAATCGCTAGTAAATCTAACCAAGCTTTCTTCTTATCTCCAACTGCCTCTTTCACATCTTTATCCCACCAACTTGTTGGTGGTCTATTTGTTCTTTTACTCAATCCACACACTTCCGTCGCACATTCAACCATTGACGATTTGAGCACATCCCATACTTCTTCTATTTCCAATTCATCCTTCATCTCCACGCAACTTAGCCTGTCGTCCAATTTCTTCATATATTCATCTCTAATATTTTCATCCTCTTCCAATTTCTCCACTTTTATTCTCGCAAAATCCGTTGTTGACACTTTAGGCCTGTGACGCCAACGCGTGCACAGACCCTTAAATCGTGATATAACGAGAAAGTGATCTGTGCCAACGTTAATGCCCCTATGGACTCTGGTGTCAACAACCTTTGCTCTTAGCCTTTCATCCACTATCACAAAATCTATCATACTTCTCTCGCTTCCTCTCTGTCTAGTATACATATGGATATCTTTGTGTTCAAACAACGTGTTCGTCACACAAAGATTCCTCTCCAAACATACATCAATCACTTTCTCACCATTCTCGTTCACTCTTTTATCACCAAACTTTCCTAAAACTCTTTCACAACCGTTGCGTGACACACCAACCCAACCATTAAAATCTCCTAACATAACAATTTTCTCATTTTCATCACACCCATTCGCAACATCGTCTAACAAATTCCAAAACTCCTCCCTCTCGGATAGTGATCTAGACATGTCCGGAGCATACACGCAAATTATGCGCATCCGGACAAGCCCTACCTTCACCTTTATCCATAGGAGCCTTGGACTCACACACGCATAATCTTTCATGCACTTAGCCATCCTTTCAGATAACAGAAGTCCCACGCCTTGGCAAGCTCTGTCACTCTCGGCAACTCCTGACCAGATAGCTGTAAATGGGCCAAGTTGTGAAACCTCTTTTCCCTTGCGCTTCGTTTCATTTACACAAAGAAAATCTAGTTTTCTTTCTTCCATAATCAAACATACTTCATCTAATTTTTCATGCATCCCTCCACACACATTCATCGTACTAAAGCGGGTCTCTTTAGCCCACTTTTCGCCCCGTGAGGAACCACGGCGTGATGAGTGGCGAGCCACATCGCCGCCACCGCGTTTAATTGTTTGTAAACACATACGGTTCCCACGAAAAGCAAGGGAAATATACTGTCCGCCTAGCCAGAGCCCCGCTTGACTAGGTAAGGTTATTTAGTACCCGGAGTTCACCAGGCTCCGGGACGGCGGCACGCTAACGACCAGGCTCACCCCTGGCCACGCATCCCTCGGCACGGCAGACCTTGGATTGGTGTGGGGGCTAAGATGAAAAAGCCCTTTTCCCTTAGTCGACTTCTACGACACCCACGGGACGAGATGGGGTAGTGCTATTCTATGCCGACACTACACACATCAACATTCGAAGTTAATTTAAAAAGCTTAAACTCTTAAACATAGTAGTAAGGACATTGAGTAATTCTTATTTCACATACATTTTCATACTCTACTTTTTATCCGTTGCAGTAAAATCATAATTGATATGAAAAACTAACAAAAATGCCGCTTAAAATCAACATAATCCAAGGATTAGTCCAAGCGATTCAACAATAGAAAGTCATATTAACAATGTAACATTAGCGATTATTTTAGCCCATTGCGTCACGCGTAGATATAGTACAATGAGCAAACGCTCGTTTGATGTAAACTATTAAAACGTTTATGTCGTTGACTCATAAACGTTCTGTATTTAAGAAAAAACCAACTAGGAACATTTCTTTTACTTCTTCCCATGATTTGATTTACTATTTAACGATCAAACGACTAAAGTAGCATTATTCTGAATTGTCAGAGAATATTTTTGTTCTATCTTACGCTTCTATGAATCCATCGACACTTTTCTATCCTCCTGTTCAGCTTAGATTTGGCTGAAGCCATTGCTAAGCGGCATACGCAACAGAAAATGTTTTATTGGTATCACACTTTAAGATTTGTTCAAGAACAAATATCTATAAGTACACCATACATATGGTTTCAAGGAGTAATGACCGCTGAAATTCCTTTATATTATAGTACTGAAAATATTAGGTTAGTTTTTTGAAGTTGTTAGAAGATGCGATAAAAACCATGCGGTTAGTTGATGTTTAGTGTCGGTTAATATTTGTTATAGGCTTATAACAATCAAGGCGAAAAAAACGCAGCAAACATTATTTATTATTCGTCTTACGCTCGGACTTCTTGTTTGTCCGGAAAATGCACCCAGATTAGATATAAAAGGTGGAAAACGTTTTAGAGCACATATAGCTATAAAAAAAATTAAGTTGGCTCATTGTTCAGATAAATTTCTTTCATTTCATTGAATAGAGAAAGACCATGAACAACATTTTTAAGACCTTTTTGTTAATTAGGATAAAGAGGCATGCTTCAATAATCCCATTCTCTCCGCACAACTCCACACTACTAACTTTCTTCTTGCGTATTCCACGGGACAGTCTGGTGCGTCAGCAAACTCCATACTGGCACACCGAAGTGATCTTGCAGACAGGTGCTATTACTGCGCTTCATAGTTTCCAGCAAAGACTTTGAAGTCTTTCCAACGTTGTCGGACCGTTTGAGGAACTCTGCTATATCTACGTTGCAGGTCTCATTGACGGCTTTCCGGCATTCGGCTGCAGCGTACGGGCTGAGCTTCCCGAACGATGTGCCACCGGACACAGCACTGCAGATCTCTGTCAGCATCTCGAATACAGCTACGTCAGTCTCGAACAGAACTTCACAGCATCCTTATGGTGAAAAAGAAAAATAATATAAAATAAACAAAATTAAATAAAAAAAACATAACTTTTAATAATATGTTTAAGGCTGAGAAACGGCAAGGCTGTGCGCAGAAAGTGACTTTTTAAGGAACCAATAGTATCGCAAGATTTTACTGTTACGAGAAACTTACTCAATTAGTAAATGAAACTATTGTATTGGTCATTAAAAAGACTAATTTCCCTTGTACTGCTCTGGTGGATGCACACTATTAAAATGGTTGAAATTCGAAAGAAACTGATAAGACAATATCCCTGTTATTATAGACTGAAAGCTCACTTACACCGATTTTAGGAGAGCTGAGATATAAACAAATAAATATACAGACATATTAAACACAGAGCAAGTTAGCCTCAAACTAAAATATTGTATTAACTCAACGATATATTTACTATTATATAATACACATATAAATAACATCAAGACGAAGAAACAATAATTTATGCTCATCACATTAAACCGAAAGAAACCTCCGGACTAAGAAGCTAGTCAATCTACTCGGCTACGGACATCGTCAAATATGTATGTATAAATATGCTCAAAGAGTTCAAGGCGATGTAATTGTGTGTTGTAACGAACATTGCTAAGGCGTAGTGTTACCCTGATTCAAATCGGTAAATCACGCTGATTCTATAATTTCTTAGATGCTCTGAGATGAAAGTAATATTTGATATACCATTTCCATTCTTCCATAATTTTGTTCCGTCAATGTCATTGAAATAATAATATATAGATACTAAATAGACAGCGCCGACACGCTTAGAATAGCAGTACCCCATTTCTTCCGGTGGGTGTGCGTAAGAGGCGACTAACGGTATTGGGACTTTTAAGGCATTTTTGGGCGATGAGGTTGAAGGTCGATCGTTGAGAATCTTTATTATACCATCCTTTCCTTATTCAACTTTCTAAAAGTGGCTAAGGAATTTCGAATCCTAGCGATTTATAGCCGTGAGTATATATAGATAGATGAGGTTTAGCTTAATTAAACTTGCAGTTCTAACTGTGTGGCTATTTCTGTCTAATCTATTCATGTTTGGTGTTATTTTTAGCGTACTAGCAAAGGCGAAAGTGAGTCTGACACAGAATTTGGCTGCACATATTCGATCAATCACGCTAAGACGCCCTCTTGGCCTCTATTGTGACGATGGAAATAAACTAACAGCAAAACTACTATCGAAAGTACTACGTCATTTATCATCAGTGTACGTATGTACATACAAATATAAAACAATCGAACAAATAAGTTACCGCATCTCACCGATAGGACTCGTCCTTTATAGGGTGTATTTCACAGAAAAATTGCTATGCTTCGATGACACGTATGTGTATGCGTTTTACATGTACTAAATCCACCTACTTTTATGTACTATTACAACGTATATGTGCTATTTGCAAAGCACAGTACCTACGAAAGGCAGGTTTTTATATAACACAAATTGCCGCTGAACGTTCTTATAGCAAATCTTACTTGCTTTTCTTTAGAGTTCAGTGCAGTGAAAATTTGTTTAAGAGTTCCGTGCTAAAGGTTAAACGGGACCGTATTACCAAGGCTCCGTTCTTTGTCTATCAGTCCTTCTGTCATCAAGCTTTATCTCATGAACCGTGATAAACAGTTAATATTTTTATAATTTATTTCCGTTGCCGCTAAAAAACAAACATTAATAATCCAATAATATAAATATTTGAGGGGGCTACAATACAAAAGTTATTTCTTTTTTCGGTTTCGCGTGATATTGATGACAGCACCCGGTGGACGCTTAATATATGTTAGAATATTGAGTTATTATTAATTTTAAATGAAAATAAAAATAGGTTTAAGGGGTTAAGAGGGGCTTTCATACAACACACATAGCCCTTAATGCGTGAGTATTATTCAAACATCGCCGGTTTTTATACTTCTAAACTACTAGCTTATATTTCACATCTTTAGCTTAGCTCATTTAAGCTGGGAAGTTTAATTTAATTGGTTAACATATCCTGTAGCTGATTTATCTATTCATTCAGTCTCATACAATAGGTTTCATAAAAAAAAACTAATAAACAATAAGTAAAAGAGAAGCCCAAAAACGTACAAGTACAGCATGGTTAAAGAAGTTTTAGACAAGTTAACAAATAATATAAACAAGATCTAAAAATAAGAATGTATTCAAGTTCGTTTTTTTTCTCTTCTTACAATTACGATCACTAAATAGGTTCTAATTAAATATCTAACTCATATTATTTTTTCACTAAGCCTTTGAACTAGAGTAAAACTTAAGCGATGGAGTTTGTAAATTATTCAAAGAATAATCTATTAATAGTTACTGAGTCGGAGATACCGTATTTTGAAAAAGGCCGCTATTTTACGAAAACCAGAGCGGATTGCTTGTATGCCACAAGTTGGCGGCTTAAACAAATTCAAATTTAGAATCGAATATATAAATATGAAAGATTTATGTAGTAGGGTTATCTTGCGGCATCATATCTGTGATGGTTTGAAGATGAGCCAAAAGTAAAGATGTATGTACGGATCATGGAAGGTAGATTGATACTGTTCTTTCTACCTTATAAATCCATAAATAAGTATAAGAAATGTGGGAAAGAGATATAGCCAATATGTGTAAAGGCGGACTCCTGTCTTAGTAGTCTGAAGAATAAAAGAGCATTCATGAAAAGATTGATTTATGAATGTACACGAAGCTTAAGAGATTTGTCAGGAAGTGGCAATCGATAGTCACTGCCTACCCCAATGGGAGCTAGTGGCGTGTATATATGTAAATATGTAATGTATAGATATAATGTTATAGTATTGTTAATAGAGGACGGACGTTTGAAGATCTAATAGAAAACGCTAGAATATACAAGAGAGAAGATTTTGTTAACAAGGGATGCGAGTCTCTTGGCCAGGATTACATAAAATGGCAATCGATATTCTCTACCTACTCTAATAGGATCTATTGGCATGAGTACATGTATGAAAGTATGCTAGAAAGAACAGCTACATCATATACGGATCATACATACATCCCATTCGCATGGAAGATGTAGTAATGGTACTATTTCTTACTTGATGAGCTGACAGCCTTACATACATATACTCACGGCCATAAATGCCAAAGAGGGGTAGCCAGAGCTTTAGAGCTAGAAACTCTTCAGCCACATTTGAGTTGATAGGGGACTTCGTACTGTCTAAAATATATTGACATTCACTTTACATTTAAGAAAAATTCCTTCATTATTTCAGTTTTTATCATTATGAAGTCTTGAGCGTGGAAAAGGGAAATTGTGGATTATGCAGTAAAAACCCACTCCTCTCTGTTCATCTCCAATTATTAGATTTAAAAAAAAACAGGAAGTATTATTAGCCATTTGTACAGAAAACATAAATTAATTAGGTTTCATGGTACATGGTGGTGTATCCATACAAAATTACATCTATTTCCACTATATAATGATACCTGAGATGTGATGTCTAATACAATGGAGTGTCTTGGAAGAATTTATATTTAACATCTAAAGACTCAAATTTTCACGTCGTGTACTGAAGGGATGGCAGATGTATGAATTCTTCTGAACATCACATATAATTGTCACCTGGGTACTCGAAATATATAAATACAGACATATGACACAGACCAAAATGTCCTGGCATTTTAGGAAAAGTAAATACTAATGCCTATCATTGTTTTATGGACATGCGGTATAAATGCTTTTAAGTAAAAAGTAATACAAAAAAAAACTCTATTTAGCCCCTATTAATGTCAATGTCGTGTACGCCTTTAAGGGTTTTCACAACTAAATTTTTATTATGTAAAATTAACAACTATTATGTCTGTTGTGTTAACTGACGTTGTGACTTATTTAAATAAATAAACAAATAATGACACAAAATTAACACCACCATTGCATGCCACTGTAAAATGCAGTTGTTTTTAAATATATGAGTTACCCTTGGTTGGGAACTCCCTACGGTTTGTACAATGCATCTGTTTCATTTGGTATGTTTCCTTTTCCCCTTACTAGTGGAAAAAAAGACAAATGGTTTATTTTGTTTCTTTGTCTACCCTTATTTCAGGATATAAGATTTGAGCATGTATTTATGTTTCATACATGTATTTTACAATGTCGCATTATTTTTTAGAAGTATAAGTACCTCTGCCAACCCCTTCAGGAATATATGGCTTGAATGTTTGAGTACAATGAAACTATAATTTCAATTATAAAAAAAATTTAGACAATCTATAATAAATATATCATTTTACAAGTATAATGTTGAGTAATCTTCAAACAATCTCTATCAATTATGGAATGGGCCAATAAATGTTAAAAAGTAATAAATAGCTGGCTGAATGTTGTTTAAGTGATTGGTTGCTTAAATATTTATAGTCAATAGTTGAACTTTAGCTTGCATAACTGGTAGTTAAAATAGTAGAACAAAGCTGTTAATGGAAATCTCAAGTACAAATACTGAAATAAGATTTTTGTATAATAAAATATTTACTATATTTGTACTGTTTTTATGACTATATTTATGTGGGTTGTTCTGTCTTAGCAGTTATAATATTAGTGTTATATCAAAATAACTTCATTTTGTTGAAAAGGTTTGTGTCATAGCAAACTCTAACAATATTAATAAGAATGATAATTAACTATAGTATATAAAGCAAGCAGCATGTTTTGTTACATCTATTTCTATCTAACATGACTTTAAATTTTCTTATAATCTAAAGGTTGCAGGAAAGAGCTCTCTTAGCGATAATACTAATTTCAAAACCATATGTCTTGTACGTTTTTTTTTGTGATGTTTGAAATAGAGTTTTTCTATCCTATTCAAGTGCTTAATGAATGAAGGCCCACAGTTAAGTTTGATAATATTTTTTTGTTAATAACTATTCCCTAAAATATAGAAAATATTAATTTTTTTTTGAAAATATAATTTAGATTAACTAGCAAATTGTTTTTGGGGGTAGCAACTTCACTATACAAGATACTATATACTGAAGCTTCCTGACACACTGGAAATAGAATTTTAATTTAATCATAATCTGTTCAGTATTCCCAGAGATTACCATTGTTTATCTTTCGAATAGAAAAGTTAAGTTTTTTTTTGTATTTCCCAAACTAAAGATTTACAAAAATTAATAATATATTTTTTGCAATGAATTGCATACTCAGCATCATTTTTATGATACTTATTGCTGCACTATTCAGATTTCTTTTGGCATCAAATCTTTCAGTTAATGTATTGATAATAAGAAAGAGGCACAGTTTAAGTTACTTTTTGAGGAAAAGGTTGATCCAGTTTCATGTATCCTATTACCCGATTAATTAATCTGTATTCTTCACTTTATTGGTGAAAACACCTCAAAATACAACTAGTCTACAAAGAATGATTTTGAAATTAAGCAAGCATTATGTGTAAATTTTCCACTTAACTTGTGATAGAAGCAAACCCACATAAATTTACAAAATTGTTTAAGCATACTTAGTATGACAATATTTGTGTAGAAACTTGTACGTTTGATCTTGTATGACCACATACCTTGTTTATTTAACACACATAACTATGTTTACAAGGTAGTGAAATCATAAAAATTACTTATGTAATGGCCGTTTAAATCTAGCTATAACATTAAATCTGGTTTTTGAATACCAAGGAAATACAAGGTCTGCAACGCAACGCGATTAAGAAAGTAAGTTTAATTGAGATTGCTGTCAATAGTCCAATTGGAGAAAATAGAAACGAGTGCTTTTCATAGCGACAAAGAGGACGATATTGACATTGAGCTTGAGATAAAAATACCGATATTACCTGCCTCACGGTCGAACTGGTTCGGCTTCAGCTGGTCTCGAGACGGGCCCAGCAGCAATGGGGACAGTATCCTAGGCCACAGCACAGCAAAACACCCCACAACTATCACTAAAACCATCATCGTCTTTTTCGGACCCATAACTTCATCGTTCGCCATTATTTTCTCGTTGTTTTCGTATCGTTTCGCCACACAAAACACAGTCGCTCGCACTCTACGGGAACATCGTCGTGTGTGGATAAAAATAAATACAATCTTCAGCAGATTTCCTTCAAGGCAAGACTGCGCGAGTTTCGCAGAAAAGTTGGTAATGACAGCTGTCAAAACAAACGTCCCTGCGCGCGCATGTCAAGTGAGGGAGCGATCCAATTTTATTATTTCCTAGGGTGTCGGCGCGGTCTTCAAAATCGTCGAACCCCGGTGGTTTGAGCTGGCTCGATGTGACACAGCCGTATATTAATGCAATCAGCTATGCCGACATCTTGCCTTCCCAGCCACCGGTTCGTGAATCTCGTGATACCTACTTCATTGGGCTCGGCACTGTATAAATATTTACAAAATAAATAAGTGGGTGCCAGCGAGCGGTGCGCGCGGGCTCACCAGAAGGCCTCGGAACAATATGGTTGTTGCGGAGGCGTCACTAGCTAATAACCCGTCCCCACTTCGAAGAGGTCTTGTGCTCAGATGAATACTAATTAGATGATATAAGAGTACGTGTCATTTTAAAATCGCACCTAAAAAACGGCCCTAAAGTTTAAACACGGTTTATTTGTGTGATAGTTTATCAGCTACTGGGCAGGGCAAGTGAAGTAATGATGATGACTTGATGACTTAATCATTTAGAAACGTCATCTCGATGACTCCCTCTCTGTAGGTCAATCTACGATCTTAGTTGTGTTCTCCGCTTAACTGTATGTATTAGAGTACACGTTTGTAGATGCAGACTTTAGAAACCTTAAACCTTATCATTAAATTATATTATAAAGCTATATTTTGACTACGTCTTCAACTATAGGGTATCGAATTGGATAGTAAAGTTATTTAGGTACTTAATGCAATACTGCAAACTTTATTAACTTGTTCGGTTTAATACGAACAACGGCCTACTAAGCTTAGCTAAGTGCGGAATCTTGTGGCGCCCGCTTAATGATAAGATAAGAACAACACGGTTTAAATATATCATACTTTTTAATTTAATTCTTGTGATGCATGGTGTGTGTGGATATTCTTAATTAAGAGTTGCTGATTGGTCATTTGTATGTTAGCAATAGTCATCAGATAATTACTATTTAGATATCAAGTTGCAAATAAATCATTTATGGAAGTGGGGATTCAAAACACCAAGTGACAATTTCACGTGATGTTGAGAAGTATTACTTCTGCCAACCCCTTCGGGGATATACAGCGTGAACATTTGAGTTTGAGTTGTGTTTATTTCAATATTTTTTGGACAATAATACGAGTATTTCAAGTTTTTTTTTTTAAATAAATTATTAGCTTCAAGTTTGATTTTATTGATTATGGCTCAGAATTATTTTATTTTGTAATTGTTTATAAGTTTTATGATGGTTTTTAATTGAGTTTTCTGTTATTTTGAGTATTGCCTAAAATTTTATTGTGTATTTGTATGTCAAGAAACTTAACGAAACATGTGGTTTCCTACAATATTGTAACATCTGTTACACCATGTTCCATGTAAATAAACTGAAATAGTTTCATTCCATTATAGCAATAATCACTTTTGAAAGCTAAAATGGGAAATGATGGTGCTACAGAATCGTCGATGATGGGTTTACATCCAAAACTCTTTTAATAAAAGTTTGTTGCTAGTAATCCTGCGGCCTAGCCTGAAGCTGCAGCTGCACAGTGCACAGTGACTCTGTGAGTTAATTAAACCCAAGTTACACAAAGGTATTTTTACACAAGATAAATCGGATAGAAAGAGAAAGGTATTTCATTTTAATATACTTCAGAAAACTCCAATCTAACTCTACACCTTAGTCAAAATATGTGGCTTAGCTATTTCGCTACATTCACATCGGCGTAAGGTGAAAAATTAATTCACTGTTCATTACTTTTGTGTTATACAATAGTTCTTTTAGTAACGAACGGCCAACAGCCACATATTTTGACTAAGGGTTAGAGTTTGTGAAGTTAGGCCTTGTAGAGTTAGGGCGTGTAGTGTTGGAAGCTTGGCTCTACATGAGATCTGATAACGTTTTAACGGTGCGAGTCATATGAGCTCTATTACATGAAAATGTTTTTGGTGGGATTTCATTTCTTTTTGTAAGTTGTTTGTAACATTCGTTTTTTAACAAGGAGTACCTATACATTATCTGGAGGCATCAAAATTTAGATCGATTAGACCTCTAGCGTCAAAATTGACAATTACAGGTCTCATACGAATTCCCATCCCCTAGTTTAAGGGGTTGGGGGTTGAAAATTACAAGTTTTTTTTGTTGTTTGTGTGCTAATACCAGCTCACATACAAAATTTCAGCTTTCTAGGTCATTAGGAAATAAATACCCTAAGCATTTTGATGATCATCAGACCGAAATCAGCGTTTTTTAGATATAAATAAAATCTGAAGAATAAAAGCTTTATATGTTCAATAAGTCCTTTATTGACAATATATCCCGAAAATTTTGTTGATCTAACATAATCCAAACCCAAGTTATGAGGGTTCAAAAAAACGACGAAGAGCTTCGAGAAAAGGAAGGTAGTGCCCGTGCGCTTCGCTTGGTTCGTCTTTACGAAGGCACTACCGTGCCCCAATGTATCTATAATAACTCTAACCATCGGGGAGGTTAAAGTGATACAGCAGCGTTGCGATCGCGCCTCTTGGGAGGCATAGGGAATTATAATTAGGAAATTGTTATCAAATGGGTTCTGTGACCTCACCGGCGAGGCCTTTTCCGGGATTGGTATGTTTCAACAAATACAATACCTAAATCTTAAATAACGTCTAAACTTTCGTCGATGCTTGAAGAAAAGCCATAACTTCCATATTATCATGTAGAAATAGGGAAAACGAGGGCGGCAGAGTGGGTCACCGAACATAAAAACTCGAACTCTACGTTCACACCGAATATCGCCTAACGGGTAGCAGAGGTACTAATAAATCTGAACATTACGTGACATTTGGGTCACCTGGCACACCCACGTTTTAATTGGACAGTAAATTCACATGGTGGGGGCAGGCTTCAGTCACATAACATGCAAATCAGCCATTTGGGTTTCCTCGAGATTTTTTCCCTCATCCGTATAATGTATAAGAATCTTTGGGTATAAGTATCTATATAATTTCGACTAGGTACGTCCGTGCGCGAGTGGATAGGAAGGTAGGTAGCATAAATTATTGTTTCTTAGTCTTGGATGTTATTTATATGTGTATTTTATAATATTAAATATATCGATGAGTTGGCATCGGTTAGTATACAAGTTATACTTAGTTTGAGATTAACTTGATCTGTGTATAATATGTCCGATGTATCTATTTTATTATTTACTAGTGAATCGTCCCAGCTTCGCACGGGTAGCGTTGTTTTTTTAAATATCTGAGGTTTCTTTCTAAAGTCACTGCTCAAGCATTGTGAAATTCAGCGCAATGTTTTCAATTTATTAAATTTATAGCACTCCCTAAACAGTGTAGTTTGGTGATTTTAAATGCGCTTCGATGAACGGTTCAGTATTTCCGTTTAATAGCAATTTTTTAAATAAAACTCTATGAAGTATTTATAAAAATCTAAAAAATAAATCATTACGTGATGTAGGATGCAACTACTGGCGCCATCTAGTATGTTATATGTAAATTAGTAAAGATTTGGTTTTGATCACGGGCGCGATGGCTTATTTTATGTATAATTTCGGTGTTTGTCTACCGATTTCTATGATTCTTTTTCTAATTGAATAGGTAATAATGTTACCTTTTTTAAATTTGGGATACGTGAGACGTTTACAAACGCAAGAGTAAACAAATACAATCAGAATGATCCGAACTGCTAAGCTATCAGGAATTACACGTGTTATTATGAGTCAACCGTAAAAGATAGACATAAACTGCTGAGAATTTTTATTTAGAAAATTTTATGAAGAATATTTCCGTCACACATGATTTCTATGTAAGTTTAACCATTGAGGCTGCACACGCGACGGAAGCTTAAAAAATGGAGTAACTTCTCCCGTTTTCCCAAAAGTTCCCAAAATTCCCCTTTACTACTCTGCTGGAAAGTCTACAAAAACCTGCGAAGGGGTATGAAGAATAATTGTACCAAGTTTCGTTAAAATCCGTCGAGTAGTTTTTGTTTCCATAAGGAACATACAAACCGACAGACAGACAGACAGACAACAATTTTACTGATTGCATTTTTGGCATCAGTATCGATCCCTAATCACCACCTGATGGTTATTTTGAAAATATATTTCATGTACAGAATTGACCTCTCTACAGATTTATTATAAGTATAGATTAATTTTTATATCCCTTTAGCATTATTGTATTTTATAACCTGCTGATGGAAGTAATAGTCTGGGTCAGCTTATTAACAGTTAAACCAATAAACTTTACTTTCATTTAAATTGCTATATAGTGTTGTGTTGACAGAACAAATACATTTTACTGTTGACTTTGTAAATCTCTTGATCCAACACTTATCAGGAGCTTCCGAGCAGCTGCAGTTAGATAAGTATCTCATAAAAAATGTTGTTTGTGTGTGTGTGTGTGTGTAAGTAGGCAAGCTATAACTAGCAGTATATGCATGTATGTATAATGTATGAAATTTTATAAAGTGCTAGAAGTTATGGTTATGTTAAAACCATAAGAGTAGAGGGGTAGGTAATCTTAGAAATATAGGTGTGACATTATTGAAAATAATTTTAACAAAAAGAAAGCCGACTTCATAGTTGGAAAAACAACCGAAAATAAACAATCTAGTACTAAAAAGTACGAAATAAGTTTTTTAATTGAATATGAGTACTGTGGTTAATACCTTAGCAATTTCTTTATTCCACACGCGTCAGTTCAACCTACCTAAATCTTTAAAATCTCTCAAATTAATTTGTGAGCCGGTGCCAGCCTCGATGATGATGATTGATAATAAGAAGTGTGTATTTCGCACTTCAAATACATGTAAAATTTATACCTTGTAGTTGTAGGGTAAATTGATTTTTGTACGTATTACCATTTAAAACGTTAGGCGATAGATATATATTGTTTAGATTGTAATAATCAGAGATAGATAGTAGGGTGAATTTACTTTTGTTTGACTGGCACCGACTCAAAAATTAATTTAAGAGAATTGTAATTTAGGTAGGTTGAACTAACGCGTGTGGAATAAAGAAATTGAAGTGCTGTACGGCGCGCACCATCGCACTGTGCGGTGCGCTCTAGCCTACAGACGATCGAACATGTACGGCGCGCACCATCGCACCGTGCACCGCACAAAACAAACAAATGAATGTGTCAATGTGTGTCTTTTCTAAAGTTACATGTGTGGTTAATTTAACATGGTTGTTAACGAATAGGAAAAATATCATGAGTAAACCCACCTGGCTAAATTAAACTTAGTCCCATGACAGTGTATTCGTGAAGAACGGCTATAGGCGTTAGTATAGTCGGTGCAAAATTTGGGTACTCTGAACACCAGGTGACAATTTTGTTACGTCATGGTCACAAGTATTATATTAGTACCTTTGTCATCCCTTCGGAAATACACCGTGTGAAAGTTACAAACAAATTCATTAGGCGGTATTATCACTCAGAGCGATGTCTTGCAGAAAGTATAAGTACTCTCTATGAAACTTGGTTACCTAAATCAGTAGTCATATTTGGGCGAGAAGTGCAAGAGAAGAGGTTGAAATCTTATCAACAACGGACCCTTATTGGAACCTCTTCCCTTCTCAACTTCGAGAAATGGTTGAGGAATAGAAGTATAAACATTCGTAGGTTCGAATAGAAGGAAGTAATGTCTTTATCTACTCACTTGGAAATGAAAAAAAAACTTTAACGTTTAACTAGATGTATTATTTTTTGGTAAAATAGCTTATTTAACCCCTTAAAATTAAATAGAATTAAGCAAAGCCGGGTGGAATCGCTACTAGTATCCTAAAGTTATTATAATTCACGCCTATGTTTACAGCCAAGAACACCTTGTATTAAAGATTCTCCGAGTCCCCAGGAACCGTCACCGGATATCCTGTACCTATTTGGTGTCAGTCTTCGTTCGCATCCAGACGCACTCATAATCCCCTAAAAGGCGGTAAAATAGTAGTAAAATATGGCCCCCGGCCGCCATTTTGTAGCATAACCGCGTGCGCCGTTTCCTGGCTTCGAAAACAGCGCTGCTATTGTTCACTTTGCTTTGGTTGTGTTTAGAATAATAATTTGAATCGTTTTTTTCTTTAATTGAAGATCGAACATGGTTAAACATAAAGTTTATGAACTTTTTGGTGGCTAAAAATAGTTTTAAGCATGTGCAAAGACTTTGTAATTTCTAACACTTGTAATTCGTGTGGTTAATGGAGTTATTTTCTTACAATTTAAGTTAAAAAGTTCCATGATGCACATACTAACAACGGTTTAGAAATGCAAACATAAAATAGAATGATAAAATATAACGACAAACGTTTTCCAAAGATTTAGCTAGGTTCTGACGTGTCTTGGGTTCGGATTCCGTTGAAGGCAAATATCTATTTTGATGAATAGGACCTATATTCATCAAAATATATATTCAATAGGTTGGTATATATATTTAGAAGAAGAAGAAGAAAAAATACATTTATTTGCCGTAAATATGGCACAACAGATATGCAAAACAATATTTGCTGATTAGGCTTTCATGCTATGTATACCTACTATTGTATCTTTCAGTAACACTTGACTTTTTATTATTATTTTATCGTTTCACAAAAATATAAGATATTAGTAAAGTTATGGACAAATTGACTTCGCAGATATCTATCATAATATACTCACAGTTAATGTAAAACCTTTTCGTAAACTACGAATATGACTTTAGCTGTATATATATTTATTTATTTATTCAAACACTTTATTGTACATAAACAAGTATTTTACATAATTACAGTTTAAGTATGTACAAGACGGACTTATCGCCTTAACGCGATTTCTTCTTTCTTTCCTATTTTTTATGATGAATTTACTTACATCCCTTCGTTAAATTACATACTATTTAATTAAACATAAGTATTTTTTGCCATGTACATGTACCTCGCAAATAGCACTTTTCCGTCGGTTTCTCGGGAAGTGCATCGGTGCAATAAGAGTAGATTTCCCGAAATTTTTCATGAATTAGAAATAAAGTAGAATGCAATCTAATCTAATTTAAATTACTATAAGGTAGGCATTGATAAGATATATTCCAGTTTTTGGCTAGGTTAACTTAAAAAATTGCTGCGCCGCCACGCCGCCGTCAAATTTTGTCCATTTGTAATAAAATAAACTATGTAGATGTGTAGTGTGGACATGGTTAGCATAGCACTAACCGATTTCTTCCCGTAAGTGTTTGGGGGGTTTTAAAAGGATTGAAAGGCACCAAAAATCGTTTATTTTTCCTGAAGCTCTGGCTACACCTTTTTGGGTTTTTATCGCCGTAAGTATGTGTATGTTTGTATGTAGGTAGTCGTATTTTGAAACTAGTATTACAAAACCGATACGCAAGGCTGAAATAGTTAGCAGGAGCATGATAAAATGGCGTCAATACGTCACACAGTCTATGTGATGTGAACCGCTAAAACTTTAGTCACGAGTTCCCACGTGACAACGTTCACGTTTTAGACATAGATATTCATGCCGCTCAGATTTGAAAGGAACCCTCAGGCGCAAGTTTTTCTTCAATTCATTTCATCAGAGTGCTCAAATTTTGCTTAAGGATATGCACGCACTCACGTATAAAGAGTTTTTGTACGAATACAACTGTCAGATTATTAAGTACATACATACACTCACGGCTATGAATCCCTTAAAGGGGTAACCAGAGCTAGGGAATCAGAAATTCCTCAGCCACTTTTTGAAGTTGCGTGGGGAAAAGATCGCCCAAAAATCACTTAAAAGCCCCAATACCGTTAGTCGCATCTTACGTACACCCACCGGAAGAAATGGGGTAGTGTTATTCTATGCCGACACTACACGGTTTTACTAAGTAAATTATCATATCGTTATACGAGTATACCACACAAGAATATAGAAATCCACTGAGCTATAATACATACATATACTCACGCCATTAAGCTATCACGGTTGTTTAATAATAGGAAATATAATAAAGTTTTCCTTATCATAGGGTTTATCCGTAAGATATACATATATGATACCGACATTACCTACTGGTATAACAGCAGCATATGCTGAGACTGTCTCTAAATGATCTTGAATACATGGTCTTGGCATCGGATCAAGCAGGCAAAAAGTGTGTTACCGAAACTAAACGTAATATTCCGGAAAATATGTGTGTATCTAGATGTTTAGGTATGTAGGTTATATGGTATGTATGGTATGGTATTTGCGTTATAAGTAGATAGCGGACTTTAATAAAACAGTATTCTCTTTGGCTTTAGTATGATATTAAACCTTCCAAATTTGTTATTCAATTGTAACTATAGTTGGTAGCGATGAGCAATTCGGATTCCATATTGGTCATTGGCTCATTGCACGTTCACCCTCGACTCGCCCGCCATATTGGAAAAATATCAATATGCGAGGCGCGTTTTTCCCGCCAAAGACATACGTGGCTACGACAGTTTGAATAGAAAGAATCATGATGGAAGAATTTTTATGTTCACCTTTATGCATAATGATGTAGTACGGTGTATTATGAATAAGTAACAAGGCTTCTAGGAACATAAGTAGCCGAAACAAATGTAAGTAGGTGTACTTGATTGAAGTCATCGGCATTGTTCAATACCTAGCCTACATGAGTATATATCAATTTATGATGGCATCAAACTTGCTATGTACACATGAGAAGAAGTTGTTAGGGAGATAATTGTGACTCTTATACTCATAAGCCTAACTTGACTTTGATCTGCCTTCCCCAATGGTAACAACGGGCGTGACTATAAGTACTGGGAAGTGAAGTAAAAGTAAACGATTCTATAGAAATTGCACTTAGTACTCAGGTTTTATACACTTAAATAATTCGATTTATATAATTATCATTTAAATAACAACCCTGGTAGCTTAGAGAGTAGAACACTCGCCTATCATGTAAACAGGTGGGGGTTCGAATCCCGGGTGAGGCCTACAAATATTAGTTTTTTCTAAAGTCATATGTGTGGTTACTTTATCATGGATGTCACCGGTCAGGGAAAACACCATTAAGATGTGCAGTTATTTATTATTATTTAATACATATTTAAATATACTTTTTATACACCAAACCAAGTAAAAACGGTTTTCTCTTGCTTAGTTAGGTGTTTCCGAGGCAATCCAAATAGACCGAAGTCTGTGCTAGGACCAACTATCACTTTTAAGTAATCTAGTAGTCTGTACAAAATAATTTTTCAGAACGAACCCTATTGAGAGAAAGAAAATGAGGGTTTTTTTATATAATAATAAATAAATAAGTAACTATACATGCAATAAATAAAGGAAATATATTTATTTTATATATCATTTATACTTACTTACTTACTTACACTCACGCCCATTATTCCCATTGAGGTAGGCAGAGACTATCGATCACCACTTAGTACGATCTTGACACACCTCTCTTGCTTCCCTTACATTCATTATTCTTCTCATACATGCTCTTTTATTCTTCTCACTTCGGACCTCCGCCTTTATAAGAACGTTTTCTATTTGTCTAGAAACGTTTTTCGAGGCCGTCCTCTACTATCAATCCCATCCACATTGGCTCTATATATCTTTTTAGCAACTTTATTTTCATCCATCCTCTCTATGTGCCCAAACCACCTCAACAACTTCTTCATCTTCGTCATCTTTCAAACCTACTCGTTCACGAATCGTTAACTCTACCTTCATGCTTCTTCTGCCATGCCCAACATTCACTACCACACATCAGCGTGGGAACCAGAACAGCATTATGCACAGCCATTCGAGCCTTTTCTGACAACGACTCGCTCGACATCAGACCGTTCATGGCTCCATTCACCGCATTTCCCCTTTTAATTCTCCTTTTAATATCTTCCTCACATTTTCCATCCCTAGTAAACAAACTCTCCTGATATACAAATTCTTTCACTTGTTCCACTTTCTTACCATTTATAACAATGTCACATTCTGTCATACTTTCCTCTCTCTCAGACACCATTGTTTTGGTTTGTCCACATTCACTCTTATTCCCTTTCTTTCGAAAGACTTACACGCAATGTTTACCATCTCCTGCAACTCATTTACCGTTGATGCAAGTAACACATAATTAATGATGAACCCTTTCATTTTCAGTCCATAATCACTTTCGCGCAGTACTTTCAAACAGTCGTCCATGAACGAATTGAAGAGCCACGGAGAAGCCACACAACCCTGTCGACCACCCCTAGAGATCTCGAACCAGTCCGTGTCTTCTCCGTTTACTCTCACACATGCATTGGAATCCTCATAGAGTGACTCCAATGCACGTATAAGTTGGCTCCCCAAACCGAACTTAGACAACACCTTCCACAAATACTTTCTTACTACCCTATCAATTTATCCAAATCAATGAAGGTGCAATACACTTTTTGATTTTGCCAAAATTTCTCTGTGATGCACCTTAAGGAGAAGACTTGATTCATACATATTCCCTTCCTAAATCCTGCTTGCACATCCCAAATTTTTTCATCCGTTTCTTTCATCACCCTTTCGATCAGAACCTTCGCATACAAATTGCCAATAACACTGAGTAGGCTAATACCGCGGTAGTTTTTTGTTACTTGCGTGACCCCTTCCCGTTATATAGGGGCACAATCACGGCTCTACACCAATCTTTTGGTACTTTGCCAAGTGCCCAGCACTTCTGAAAAAGTAAGAACAGCCAAAAAGCCACTAACCCTTTACCAGCCCTCAGCATTTCGACACATATCCTATTATACCCTGCCACTTTTCCTAGTTTCATACTTTTCATCGCTTTTACAATTTCTTCCATACTTATCATACTTTCAGACACGTCACTCATTACCTCGTCACAATTAACATCGCTATCAATTGCTGAAGTAATGGCATCATCCTCTTTTTCAAAGAGACCCTCAAAATAATCCATGCATACGCTTTTTATTCTTGTTCCATCAGTCATTAGTTCACCTTTTTCATCCTTCATCACACTTGTACTTGTGTTTTGAGAAATTCCCCTTTCCCCGTTCAAATAATTTTTGATTACTTTGGAAATCATTGGAGAGTTTCTTTTCACTCCATTCTTTCAAATCTCGCTTTTTCTGCTCTATTTTATTCTTAACTACTCTCTTTATTCTCTTATATTCATCTTCGATTCTCTCAACTTCGTCATCCTCTATACACACATTCATTCGTTTACTTGCTTTGATTGCTAGTAAATCGAGCCAGGCTTTCTTCTTTTCATTCACCACATATTTCACATTTTTATCCCACGAACTTGATGATGGTCTATTTTATTATTTATATTCATTAATTTATTAGAAATAATCCCCACATGAGGTTTTCATGAACAAAAACATTCTAACTATACATGTATTAAAATAAAACAAATAGCAAATTAGTAATGCAGTAAATTAGCAGTCATGTGACAGTGTACTCATACAAAACAGTGATAGGTCTGCCCCTATCACGTGTCCATACACTGTGCAAGCAAAAACGTGGGTACTCTGAAGTCTGAACACCAGGTTTTAGAGTCACGTGATGTTTAGAAGTATAAGTACCTCTGCCAACTCTTGGGGGATATGTGGCGTGAATATTTGAGTCTCGTGTCTTGAGTGTAACACCGACATGGTAAATATTTAACATTTTAATCCTTGCCTATACATTTCTCACTTGACACTGGCGAAACTATTTGTGCTATCTCGATAACCACCACTCTACATAAAAATAAAACTAAATAAATAAATATCGTCAAGTCAAATATCCAAATTCCAAATAAAATACCAACAAATTATACCAAATTTCGCTACAGATTCGGGAAACACTACAGCGAGACGATATGTTATAAAATATATCCGTACAAAGTAGTTTCTACCGGTTTAAGAATGCAAGATTTCACTAGTATTCTTAATATTATCTTCATAATAAGTGGTGGTGTTCTTACTTTTGTTATACTATTTATTTTTGCCAAAAGACAAATAACAAGGTTTGCCCTCCGCTCTCGAAGAGGCCCTCATGTTCCTATTGGGACCGATGCTAAAAAGGTTTGATATGTTTCTTTCTATAAGTTATTTTTAAGAATATCATTACTAACTGGGATCACAAGTATTGCATTAGAAAAGTTTTACCTCATCTCTGCTTGAAGTGACTAAAAGATCATAGATTTTTCTAGTGGTCCTCCCGTCTTTCATATACTCACAGCTATGAATCATAAGAAACGGACAAGCCAGGGCCTGAATATGAGTGATTTCCACTTTTTGTGGGAAATGGTTGTAAAACAAATGATGGCTGCTCATAGAGAACTTAACTAAAGAAAGCGGAAACAGAACACACAAAAATTATTAAAAAACCGCTGAAAACTTATTCTCAAGATAAGATTCACTCATCCTGATTAGTTGATTCCATGTTCTGACTTTTGTTGGTCATACATTCACTTCGCTTAAGTCAATTGAAATGCACTGTATCCATTGTGGATATTGACATTCCTCTTTATTTATCTATTTACTAATTTCTCTATGTGGCTGCTTTTGGGTCTTCAATCACTGTGCCTAACAATCACTTAAAAGATTCAAAACCCAAAGTTTCCTCTTACACCACCAAAAGTAGGATATGCTGAGTGCTGAGCTGACATTACAAAGTCAAAAGTTTAAGTAATGTATCCGTATATTCTATCTAACTTGGTTTTGCATTAATTGAGACTTATTAGTGTTATGCTGTGTAGTGTCGGCTTAGAATAGCACTACCCCATTCCTTCCGGTGGGTGTACGTAAGAGGCGACTAACGGTATTGGGGCTTTTAAGGGATTTTTGGGCGATGCGGTTGGAGACCCATCACCAACAGCCTTTATTTTACCAGCTCTGGCTACCCCTTCAAGGGATTCATAGCCGTATGTATATGTATCTACATACATATACTCACAGATATAAAGTTTGTTGGTGATGGGTCTCCAACCGCATCGCCCAACTACTTCTTTTAAAGCCTCAATACCGTTAGTCACCTCTTACGTACACCCACCGGAAGAAATGGGGTAGTACTATTTTAAGCCGACACTACACAGCACACATTTTTATTTATTAATTGATCTAAAAGTGTCCTCTGTAGTTATGGTTGTCTCAATCAATATTTTATTTGTTTTGAATGGTAGAAATAAATTAAGAAAGATTAATAAATATAACAAATTAATTTTACAGTGCCTAAAGAAAGAAATAGAGCGCCGCATTGAAGCTGTGCCAAGGATCATGCATGAACCTCAGCTGTTGAGTTCAGAACCTTCGCATTACATATTGGAACCACAACAGCCTTACCATTACCGATTTAAGGCAGTTGATGATGTGAAGCTCTTAGGTTTGTGACTTATTTATTTTATTTCTGATTAGATGAAGTTTTCTATTTGAAACTGACATTATGACTATAGTGGGTTATATATAATTATGTTATTAAAAGCAGGTAGTTGTAGACACTGCCGGATAGTTAAAAAATCAATCTTATTATAAAAAACAAACTAAATTACTTCTTGGTTGCTGATGCCAAACTGATACATTTACAGCAATGGTCTTAAAGTGTTTTCTTACGCCCTACGTTAGCGATTAGTATACGAACACGTGTAGTTTATTTATTTATTTATTTGCAACAATAAGCTCACAGCACAAGTATAATTCACAATTATAAGATAATATAACTTAACTTAGGCCAATTAAGAGCTTTTATTTTTTGGTTGGTAATCATAATCAATTAAAACAACCAAGAAACTTTTGAGATTCGGGAAAATAAACATGCATTAAATTTTACTAAGAATTAAATATAAAAAAAGAGGTTTGAATTTAACATAAAAACATAACATAAACGTTCACGCCGTTTATCCCCGAAGGGGTTGGCAGAGGTACCAATACTCCTGAACTCACATGGCAAGCGCCATCTAGTTTCCAGAGAAGGTACCCACGTTTTGCTTAGACAGTGCACTCACGTGATAGGGGGCAGGCCTATCGCCGTTTTGTACGAATACACTGTCACATGACTAAGTACAACTCAGCCATGTGGGTTTCCTCACGATGTTTTCCCTCACCGTTAGCAACCATGATAAATTTGGTTTGAATTTAATACACAATAAATTATGGAAATTATAAACAACGCTTAATTAGATGTTGGGGAATGAAAAGAAAGTGTTGCTAGTGTGTGTAGTTTTTTATTTCACCAAGGGAAGCACTAGTTGGGTATGGTAGGGTACAACAAGCTAGAGGTTAGGAGGGACTTTACGTTATATTGTATTGTTTAAAAATAGTAAGGGGAATTAATAATAACCGTAGGATCCTGTCTGAGATACAACTAGTAGTTCCTAGCAGTACACTGAGACGGCGCTGGGGTAGGTTATTCGCAATTCCATCGTCGCGGACCAATCTGTCCAGTGAAAATGCTTTTGCTCGTGCATTGAACGCGATGAACCAGGTCTCTGAGCGTGTTGATATATTTTCGTGCTCGCTGGCTGAATTTACGAAAACTAGTATGAATTATCTATGTTATCAATAAGGAAAAGTAATTATATAAATTTGGATTCGGAGTAGACGAATGTCGTGTATGTTGTGTGAAAATGTAGTGTAATATAGCTGTATTAGATATCATTTCTGTAATGGTTATATTAACAATAGTTGTGTTTATAAATAAATAAATATTTGTAAACTGTATTGTAACGTATTTGCGTATCTGTGTGTGAGTAAAGGTACTGAGCGCGCTCATATACAGAAAATGTTTTGCTGTGCTTCGAGAGATAAAAATACTATAGCAGTAAGAATTACACTTGCCAGACGCGAAACGAAGCTAACGCTACCGCGATCAATATTTTCATGCAAACTGGTACCGATTTTAAAGAGCTTTATGTATTTATTGTGAATTTAAATACAAACCAAATGTCTGGAGTATTAAATTTAGTTCTTTTGACGTTGATTTAATAACTGTTTTTGAATTTACCCTCTTTTCTTTTGTCCAAAATCAACAGAAGCAGAAATAGCCCGGCACGAGCCCAACCTCAAGCGTCACCCGCGAGAGTCACTCCGAGCGTTCCTCCTATCCTCTTTAGCAGGACCTCTCGACTCTCACGGACAGAAGTTGGTGCACCAGTTCTGTGACACGTATGAGATGGCGAGACACCATCCTGGGGACTTTGGGGAAGACGATTATAATACTTACTCTAGACTGCTTATGAAGCTTTTGGATGCGTGAGTATATTTTTCTTTAAGTATCTCTTACTTTGGTTTCGAAAACACTAGTGGCAGAACCCTTTGCCACTTATAAATGTTCTATTTTCATATTAGCCTAACGTTATTGTTCGTCGTCATTACATTAGTCTGAGGTTAAAAACCCAAGACATTTTTTGTTAGTGTTTAACAATGTAAGTAAATATAGTGCCATAGAGTTTCCGCACGCGTTAAATCATTCCATCAGTCTATATTGTCTTAGCTTCTCTTATCATTCACTGTGTATTACAAGCATATAATTGTACTTATACCACCACTAACCCTATACCAAATCCACTCTATTTCTGTCGATGGGTATTGTCACATATCCCTTAGCCCCCTAGTGCTAAGGTGCTCGTTCGCAGTAAAAAGCAAAGTATTGCCACGTTTAACTATTCCATACCAACTAAAGAGTCTTTGAAGATAGATTCAATGTATATGTCGCAGCCAACTGGTTAAACCAGCCAGCTGACAAAGTAGCTAGCCGCTTAATTAAACGCCGGCTCCTAGTAAAGGGCTAAACTTCAGTCAGCCATTTAGTTGAACACAACGTCCAACCACTTGGCTGAACGTTGTATTGCCGTCTAGTTATCTAGGGTGACTATGACTAAAATATTTTTTCGTAGGTTCTTCTTATGTCGGCAATACTTTAATTATATTCATTTAATACAATATTAACAATTAAATGGCCCAAATCTTTGGCACAGTAACTAAAAGTACAAACAGGTACCGACTTATTGATAATGAACATTAATATAAAAATATAAAGTACTCTTATGTATTAATTTTAACTCTGTATTCATTTATTTATTGAAATTTCCATAATTTCAAACTTTTTTAAACAGTAATTCTACAAATTTTAACAGAAAAATAATGTAACGTCAGCTCAAACCAACGGGCTAACAATTCAATCAGCCGGGTGATTGGACGTTCGGTGACGACAATTCATTTTACTAGCGGGCTAGCCTTTTAACTAGGAGCCGGCGTTTAATTAAGCGGCTAGCTGCTTTGTCAGCTGGCTGATTTGTCCAGTTGGCTGCGACATATACATCGCAGAAATATATATCACCGATAGATCGTAGCGTGTATAGCCACCGACCTTCTCTTCAACTTTTCTTCTTAATTGGTGTCGTGATTCCTGCGTTACAATCATTAGCTAATGTGAATGAAAAATCTAATCTCTAAAATCTGTCCTCCTCTTTCTATATATTTTTTTACTTAAAATATATTAATCACAATCATAAGCTATTACCTACGCAACCTAATAACAAAATCGCACCCCAGCGGCCGCCTGCTGTCGCACTGCCCCGCCCCCCGCGCCCGCGCGCCCAGACAACTGGACGCCGCGAGATTGCGAGCGTGTGCGCATCGATACACTACACTAGAGGTAATACTATGATAGGCATATTATATATATGTACACATTACACTAGAAGTAGCTCTTAGGCAGGTATACTAATACATACACTCACTACTTTAAAAGTATGTATTAACAAACCACTGTCCCGCCCCCCGCGCCCGCGCGCCAAGAGAACTGGACGCCGCGAGATTGCGAGCTTGTGCGCATCGGTCAACACATTGGAGGTTATACTTAGTTAGGTATATTATATTGTACATGTACATTACGCTAGGAGTAACTCTTATTTGGTATACAATATACTTATACTCACGGCAATAAAAGTATTAACAAACTACTAAACTACTACCCCGCCCCCGCGCGCCACGACAACTGGACGCCGCTGCGAGATTGCAAGCATGTGCGCATCGATACACTACATTAGAGGTAATACTTAGTTAGGAATATTATACTACGGTGAACCGCGTTAGAGGCAACTATACTTGGTTATGTATACTATGTACATACACTGACTGCTATTAAGTATTAACAAATATTGCCCTGCCCCCCCGCGCCCGCTCGCCTATACAGGACGCTGCCAGATTGCAAGCTGGTGCGCATTATTGAAATTTAGGATATTATCTGAAATAAAACCGCAGTTGGTATTTTAACTTTTCAATTAATATATTAATCTTTTATATTATTTTCAATCGGATCGGAAGTGAAACACGAAGTGTCTACTAACCAAGGATACTCTACACTATGGATGGGCCTGTGGTACTATGTCTAATAACGTTATGCAAATAATAATCATATCGCAACAGAAATATTCCATATGCCGTTTTCTCTTTCTAACCTTCCGAGCTTAATCTTTTGATAAAGAGAGCAATACAACATGTATTCTTCTTGTTGTTTATGGCAAAATTTCGTCAAGACGTTACGATTATGCAAGGATACTCTACACTATGGATGGGCCCTAAACACTCTTATAGCGTAGCAGGGGGTGTGGCTTATTGGTAATTAAAACCGTTTCCCTCACCGTTAAAACTGGCGCTAAAATATCTAGATATAAATTAAAAGTATTTGCCCACTGTCGAAATAAATAAATTCTACATAAAACATTATTAAATAAACATGTTGGCAAATTTATCGATATGTTTCTATTCTGATTCTTTATTGCATGATACAACCCTAGGTCAGCCATTTTAATTGCCAATAGGCCACGCTCCCTGCTACGCTCTAAGAGTGTTTAGGACCCATCCATAGTGTAGAGTATCTTTGCTACTAACACATATTGGTATAGGCAAGAAAACATTATTAAAATGAGGTTTGTTTCTAAGGTCCGATGTATGTACATTGATTTTTGCATACTAAAATCAATTATTTCAACACGCATCGATACACTACACTAGAGGTATTAGTTAGATATACTAAGTAAACTTCTTACCAAGGACGGAGTAAAGTCCAGACTAATTACGTATTTACATACATATACTCACGGCTATTAAATTATTAACAAACTACTATCTCGTGCTGTCTTAATTTTTATTTTATTATTTATTTATTAAATCAGACAACAAGGGTCCAAAGTATTAGTAACATTATTATCTTAGCCTATGTTAGTATAGTTTATGAATAGTATAATCGCGTTAAACTTTTGATAACTCTTCTAAACTGTCATTTTCAATGGGCTATTTGACAATGCGAGAAATAAAGTGTCAATTGCTGTCATCAGTATAAATTAAGAGTTTAAAAATGGTTATTTATTAACGTTAGTTGAAAATAATAATTAATTTCTTTAAAAATCCATAAATAAAAATGCAAATTTTTAAACGGTTGTCACGTGACACAAAACGTTCTTGAATGGTCGAGTTTATGATGACGTCACATGCCTGTAAAGAAACCTCGTGGCTCGTTTGTTGCCATAGACGAAATACAGGCAAGTGACGTCACTGACCCGTTTGCAGCGCCATATTGTCAAAATAGTGTTTTGACGCGCTATTTGAATATTCAATTTTTAATTTGATATTTTTCAGCAAATGTGCACCAGATTTAAAAAATATAACTATTACTGGGTTCCTTAAACTCTACTACATCAAATAAAATGGATTTTAAAAACCTGTCAAATAGCCCATTGTTGCATATAGTGTGATTGATATCATTTACAGCAAAGGACCTACCGCTTTCTCGCGAAAACTATCCAAACTGTAAAAATGGCCTCCGAGCGCTTACCTTAGTATGAATTATGTATTCATCGTACGTATAATCAATTTTATGAGATATATCCATAAGAGTTTACGTATATTATATGAACATATCTCTTTTCGAAAAAACCCTTAATTTATACCCTCGTAATTAAACATGTCTTCTGTCCATGATAATATTTATCGATGAAATCATTTTTTCTTTTCAGAATCCGCCGGCCGAAAGTCGCGTAGATAATAGAGATGAGACCGCCCTCTGAGAAACAAATCGTCGTATCTCGCCACACACTCTGTGAGCTGATGCGACGGTAAACTAAGCCAGGAACGGATCCAGCCATTAAAAAAGATTTTGGGCATAGGCACCCAAAAATCTCTTAGTATCATTATATCAGCTTTAGCCTCAATCCTATTAATATTATAAATGTGAAAGTTTTGATGTTTGTGTGTTTGAGGTGAAAAGGCTTCTCAATTACAGAATGTTTATCAATGAGTGTAGCAGAATGCTAGATAATGACCCAAATTATAACATAGGATACTTATATCCCGGAAAAAACGCCTTAAGCTTTGTCATAAGCAAATGACAATACGAAGTCTGTCGGGTCAGCTAGTAGACCATAAAAGTGTAAGGTCGTATCATCGTATTATCGACCGATAAGGGTTGTGGGCATATCCATCTTGCCTATATGGCTAGATCCGCTCTTGAACTAAACAATAGACTGGTGTTTATGTAACAACTTCATTTGAATAATGGTTGTATCCTATGATATTAAGAGTATTGAAGAAAATAGTGGCTTAAATTACTCCTTAGTATTAGCTATCTGCCAGTAAGAGTTCTGGCAAAATCGGTCAAGACAATTCGGAGATCGTCATCAAATAGAAAAATGAATTGAACCGTTATGTATGTGTTGTAAAAAATGGCTGTTCTAATATTACCAACAGTCGCTACAAGAGGTATAGGGTCAGATTAAAATAGCAGTATTTTGGGATTATAGGTTTGTGAGATAGAAAAATAAATAGTGGTTTTGGTTTTAAGTTGGCCGAATGCTTCATTTTCTTAAATCAATCAGATCTTAATTCATAAACCATGTTTAAAGTGTATATTTTTGTCATAGAGCCAACACTTATTTTTTCACTGCTTATACCATTATATCTTAAAGTGATACGAATTAAAGTGTTGTAAAAGATGAAATTCAAAGCATGGCAGATAATAATACCTACAGTAATAGTTATTATTTGTTTTGTTGCCAATCAACACAGACATAGTATTGTACAGACATTTAAAAAAATATCTACTCATTGTATGATATGAACATATTTCTTTTTGATCAATCCTTAATAGAATATCGTATGGCGGTGGTATCATTTACGATATATATGAACCGGCGTCTGGAAGAAGGTCCCAATCCATACTAGGGTGCTTCTTAACCCTATACTTGACAAAGATTTTTTTTATAAAAATTTGTGGATATTTTTATATTTATTGGGTCTTTTGAATACAGACAATATATAAAAAATATAAAAAAAATAATTGCATGTATATTTTTGAAAATATAGCATGTGCCTTAAAATGCACATTGCCAGCTAGCTGAGTTATCACTGTCGAAAAAGGGTGTGCATTGAAATATACATTGTCATGTGCAGGAGAACAATAAAACAGATTTTTTTTTCAGACAATTTTTTTTATTTATGCAAAATGTAACTCAAAACTATTAAATTTCTTTAGTATCAACAATCACAGTTATTAAATAGAGACCAAAAATCAAGTCATCAACAACTGACTCAGCTTTGCCTTTATAGGCCAAGTCCACCTTTAAGAATTTATTGCTTATAAACTAAGTACGAGTTAAATTCAACGTAAACAGTTACAAAATTTCTGTAAATATTATAAATGCAATAATAAGAGATCAATATATCAGTCAAATCTACCATAATTACTATTTGACGTCTGAAATCCGTTGATCTCAGACATCAAATAGTAATAGAACATGGTGATGCTAAAAATTATAATAAAAATAAAATTGGTGTCACATCAATTAGCTGGACTTTGTGTGATAATCATAAAAACAGTTACGACCTTCGACTAAACAAAGCCGCACATTGCACTTCACACAAGTGAATTTCGTTTGGCATTTTATGCAATTCTTGCATCTACCTTTACTTGTAAAAGATGGCATGTGCCCAATTTGATCAAATCTACCACAATCAGATGTTTGAGGAGAAACAAAATAGGAACCCCTAGAAGAATTTGGCTTTTGCTTCGTTCTTTCAAAGGTGAGGAGTTCATTACTGACGTCAACTCGAAAATGCTTGAGTTTCAATCGTTTCGTATCTTTATTTTCGCGACGATAGATGAGCCATGCATTATTGACGCATATATCAAGAACCTGTGAGAACAAAGGTATATACCAACGATGTGCTCTCATTTCTGTCCGGTACAATGCTACGAGCATGTCCGCTAAATCTACTCCTCCCATGCTAGTGTTATATTCCTTTACGATGTTGGGACACGTTACATATTGTCTAGTCTTTGTGCTTTTACAGTATCGCAATATCTGTTGTACCGGGTATGAGTCAGTGTAAGTGCTGGCTGTAGTAACACATTTGTTATCAAACCACTTCACTATCGCAATTTTAGATTCATTCGAGACAACCTGGGCGAAAGATCCACGACCTCGTTTCTTCAAATTTTTATCAGTCGGTAGTTTAGCTGCAGCTCCACGAAGTCTATTTTGTCTGATAGTCCCTAAAGCAAATATGCCATATTCTTTTCTCAAATGTTGCAACAATTCCAGAGACGTAAAAAAATTATCGAAATAGAGCACCGAACAAGGTTTTTGTTGAATTGATTGAGATAAAGCTAATACCACTTTTGCTGCTAAACCCATGGCATTTTCTTCATCAGTAAATACATGATTACGAAACGTATCTTCACCGCCGTAAACTAAAAAGTCATACACAATACCAGAGACTCCAGCACGAACAAAAATTTTGAAGCCCCATTTACGTGGCTTGTTCTGGATATATTGCTTACGACTACCAGCTCGTGTACCTTTATAAGGCACCATCATTTCGTCTATGCTAAAACGATTTTCCTCTTCAATTTTTAGGCAATTACGGCGTACACTATTCAAAAGTTGCCTTACTTTGAAATATCTGTCGCCGTCATCATGTAAATTATCTGTAAAGTGTAAATACCTTCGTATTTGTTGAAATCGTTTCAAGGGCATTATATCAGCTATTTTATTGTAACGCAACTTTTTAGCCCAATAGTCTGTATAAGCTGGTAGTTTCACTATGCCCATTAATAATTGGATAGCAATAAAATCTTTAATTTCGTCTTTTGTGACATTCAATGGTGCACCTTTCATTTGCATATAATACAAGTTAGTTTGATGAAGCATTAATTCTATGAGATCGTTATCAAAGAACATTAGAAAGTATTCTAAAGGAGACTTAATTGGCTGCGATGCTGATTGTATGAAAGTTTTATCTTCAATTTCTGCTTTACCCATAAATGTTTTTTTGCAAACCCATTTTGTGTCTATTCGCTTCAGTCGCACCATTTTCTTTTTTACAATAACAGTTGTAGATTTTTTCTTCGATCGTGTAACACTAGAGGGAGATGCAATATTACTTGGACCAGCTGACGGTGAAAATTGTGATGTGGCAAGTGTTTCGGTTAAGTTTGACGCACATGGAATTGGAACAGAAGCTAATATTGATGGTGAATTTGGGCTTTGATTATGTATCATCTCGTTTACTGAAGAACTTACAGTTGTTAGACACGTAGTTTCTTCTTCACTATCTGATAGTAAATTAAGATTCTCTAATGAAGATGGTAGTGATGGAGGGTCTGAAGATATGTCAGAATTTTCAATGATCCTGTTTTTGACAATTTGGCGTGCATGGTGAAGTTCATCTTCCGAATCATCACTTTTCTCTATGTCGGAACCGGCACCAGACTTAGGTACCAACGCCAAAATTTTTAAAGATCTTGTTGAAGGCTAGAACAATAAAAAAAAATCAAATTAAACAAGGAAACAAACATTGAAATTCATAATAGTATTTTAAAAATAATATTCTATCTAACCTGGCAATGTGTCTACAAATGCACACAGCTTAGTACCAGTAAGTATGTTGAACAACTGGCAATGTGCATTTAAAGATACATGAAAGTTGAAGAAACAAAATTGCCTAGTAATCTCATTCAAATTGATGAAATATTTTATTTATTTACAAGAATAACTCTTTATGTACTTATTTTATTCATTTTTATATTATTTCTGTAAGTAAATTATACGATTTCAATAGATTTTTACCTTGTATGTGGTAGACGCACGCGCACGCTCCGCCATCTTGCAATCTACTGACTGTCTTGAGTGTTGCCAGTTGTCATTAATATTTTTGTATGCAAAATAAGGATATGTATTCTTGGAACTTGGGCAAAACTGGTAAACAACACGCGTAGTTAAGACTGCAGAATTTTAAAAAAAATGTGTGTACGTAGATGCACATTGTCAAGTATAGGGTTAAAGGAGCAAAAAGATTTTTTTGTTGCTACTATGCGCGTCACCCTTTTACTCTGTTCTAAGTGCCGAAAAACGAATATGTAATTTTTATTTTATTTTTAAAATAATATTTAGGGGTCGCTAACAGCTAATAAAAATAACAAAAAAATATGCCTGGAAATTCTTTAATTAAGTTTGAGAAAAGTCAATCATACACAAATCATGTAAGAAATAGGAAGAAAACAATGAAATTTATGCCAATAACGAGGTTCTTTTTATTAAAATGCAAAGGATCCCCACGATGCTGAAGAATCTTAAGTGTTGCTGGACGGACACAAAATACTCAATATCATTTTGTTTGATGTGACTTAGATCTAGCGGGATTTGCTTGGGACTATAGTTTGAACCATGCTCACTAAGTGCTGTCACCATTTTTATGTTTGATTAAAAGAGATAAGTAGTTCATCACTATAAAAAGCTAGCGCAACTAGTTTTTCAGACAGATACCACAAATGTCCTAGGAACTTCTATAAGAGCTTTTTGGACATAGTTTTGTTTATATTTTCAAATACTTAAGACTTTTATACAGCAATAAGTAATTCCTTGGTGCTGATGTTGCGACAGGAGCTTGGTACCAGCATCTCAAATGAAAACAACAAAAACGCAAATTTCAGAAATGGCTTTACGTTTATTTTTTGTCAATTTAAACTGGTCTTTGTACAAAAAATCTTCAAAAATCATAGAGCCAACACTTATTTTTTCACTGCTTATACCATTATATCTTAAAGTGATACGAATTAAAGTGTTGTAAAAGATGAAATTCAAAGCATGGCAGATAATAATACCTACAGTAATAGTTATTATTTGTTTTGTTGCCAATCAACACAGACATAGTATTGTACAGACATTTAAAAAAATATCTACTCATTGTATGATATGAACATATTTCTTTTTGATCAATCCTTAATAGAATATCGTATGGCGGTGGTATCATTTACGATATATATGAACCGGCGTCTGGAAGAAGGTCCCAATCCATACTAGGGTGCTTCTTAAAGGAGCAAAAAGATTTTTTTGTTGCTACTATGCGCGTCACCCTTTTACTCTGTTCTAAGTGCCGAAAAACGAATATGTAATTTTTATTTTATTTTTAAAATAATATTTAGGGGTCGCTAACAGCTAATAAAAATAACAAAAAAATATACCTGAAAATTCTTTAATTAAGTTTGAGAAAAGTCAATCATACACAAATCATGTAATAGGAAGAAAACAATGAAATTTATGCCAATAACGAGGTTCTTTTTATTAAAATGCAAAGGATCCCCACGATGCTGAAGAATCTTAAGTGTTGCTGGACGGACACAAAAAACTCAATATCATTTTGTTTGATGTGACTTAGATCTAGCGGGATTTGCTTGGGACTATAGTTTGAACCATGCTCACTAAGTGCTGTCACCATTTTTATGTTTGATTAAAAGAGATAAGTAGTTCATCACTATAAAAAGCTAGCGCAACTAGTTTTTCAGACAGATACCACAAATGTCCTAGGAACTTCTATAAGAGCTTTTTGGACATAGTTTTGTTTATATTTTCAAATACTTAAGACTTTTATACAGCAATAAGTAATTCCTTGGTGCTGATGTTGCGACAGGAGCTTGGTACCAGCATCTCAAATGAAAACAACAAAAACGCAAATTTCAGAAATGGCTTTACGTTTATTTTTTGTCAATTTAAACTGGTCTTTGTGCAAAAAATCTTAAAACAATAAATTGCTTTAGCCATCCATCGCGCACGGATTAGACCTGCTGGAGCTCTAAATTATATCCCTTTACTAAGCAGATCTCCCAAAAATATAAAAGTATAAAGTGTCAACAGTTTTTTGTAATCGTCAAATGGCTGGAAATCATTCAGATGATGTTCAGCAAATAAAATTGCGCTGCCTGCCATATTTTCTACTTATTACAAAGTGTTAGGGTATGAAGAAACTATACTGAATGAATTTTTATCAATGTTAGACAAACAAATCAAAATCGTTTAAAATTTTAATTTTCTGGTCTACTTGATGGATCTAATGCTTTAAAAACGATCGCTTCTAAGAGTGTTTCCATAATATGGTGACGGGACGACCAGCTAACCAAAGAGCGCCCTTTTCCATCTTTGCTCTAATAGGGGGCAAGCACCTGCTCTTACCTTCTTACATATACCAAATTATTATATTTTGTCACTCAAGTTCCAGAAAGTAATTTCTTTTTCTAATATTTTTTGTTTGTAATATCTTTTTCTTTTAACCCTAGAAAACCCTGGGGTCCTGGGACCACCATAGAAACACAATGTTAGAAATCGATTGTCTAATAAACGGTGTAATTACGTAACATTCATTAAAAAAACATGCATTCGAATGGAATACCCCTGTTTTGAAATCGGTCAAAAATATAAAATGTTTACATTACCGTGTGATAATTAGTTTGAGTTCATATAATACATACACAAAATTTGCTGTTAGTTAACCCTTTATAAAGCAAGGTATGATCAAAAATTCATTGTATTTCGGTTCTATTTGAAGCTAGGTAAGGTTGAAATTATGGTGGTCGCTATATGGCCACTGCCTTATAAAGGCTTAACGAGCATCGGTGGTTCAGTGGTAGAATGCTCGCCTGCCACGCGGGCGGCCCGGGTCCGATTCCCGGCCAATGCATCTCTCTTTTTTTTCTAATTATCATTTTTCACTTTCATAAACGATGTGTTCGTTTAACCCTTAATAGAACCTGAGCCTGTGAGTGTTTGTTTTTCAAACAAACATTGATTTCCGGGTAAAAATAGGTCACTTAATTCATTTTTCTAAATGTAATTTATAAGGGTTGAATTTAAGGGGTAGTTTTTCCGGTGGTAAATAATTTACCATTGCCCCTTCTGATGCATTTTTATTTTAAGACTAGTGATTTCATCTGTATGTTGTCATACATTTTTTAAAATTAAATCTGTGTATTCACTTTATTTTATTTTTTATTATTATTAATACTTTTGAATTAAGTTGAATTATTTCGTTGAAAACTAGTTAGTTTTCTATTTATGTATGTAAGTACCTATATTGTTGATTAACTCAAAAACCACTGAACCGATTTAGTTGTGCAGTGTGGCATTCTAATAAGGTATTTTTAAAATTCCCCACAGACTAGTTGGTCAAATAAGTTGATTTGTGGGGAAAGAGCGATTTTGAATACCAGTTATTTCACCATAAGGGCGCTTTGCACAACGCGGAATTTTACGTTCTGGAATTTGGCATTTCTTTTTCGCTTATGTCGAGTGCCGTATGTAGAAAAGTATCAGACGTTTCTTACGGTAGGACATTTCTTTTAGATATATATTTTCCCACCTATGAAGTCGGAAAGAGATATCGATTCCTGACCGTCAAATTTCGTGCAGTGCACTAACAAACGCCCGTGTGAACCTCAGGCAGGTAGTCAGTAATCAATAAAAGAAAATATAATTGTTAAAACATTTATTAATAATAGCCATATGCAAGCTTAAAAACTTAAAACACTTAAATAAAAGGACGTTTCGTGTTTTAATTTATTCCATACTGCCTCATTCGGCTGTATGAAATAATTTAAAACATGACTTAGCACAAAGTGCAACTCCGCACATGCTGCAATGAATTTTTGTCCGTTTTTGTTGTTTCTTAGTACTACAAAATCGACACCTTTTATAGGTGTCCATTTCTTCGGGCCAGTGAACGCCAACGTTCATAAGACGAATTTCGTCGGGGACACCAAAGTTTCCGCCTTTTTTAACACGCTTTTATTAGGTCGACCTGTATGTATGTAACTATGTAATCAAATCTAAGAAAACTAATTTAACCATCTTCTAAAGGTCATAGCGTTATGAAAATTGGCAGTTGTATGTGATTTCGATGACAATACAATAATATGTTACTGTCGAGCTGATCTGATGATGGAGCCGGAAGATATGAACTGGAACCTCATGATGGATGATCGTATCATAGCCGTGTTTGGACTTGTTAAAAAGGTCTTGTAATGAACGTTGACCATGATTAGGTTTCAAGGTCTGATGATGAAGCCGGAAGATAGGCACTAGCATTCCATGATGAAATATCGTATCATAGCCGTGTTTGGACTTGTTAGAAAGGTCTTGTACTGAACCTTGACCACGATTAGGTTTTAAGGTCTGAATACAATAATATGGTACTGTCGAGCTCATCTGATGATGGAGCCGGAAGATATTAACTGGAACTTAATGATAGATGATCGTATTATAGCCGTATTTGGACTTGTTAGAAAGGTCTTGTAATGAACTTTGACCACGAAACGAACTTTGACCACGAAACGAACTTTGACCACGATTAGGTTTCAAGGTCTGAATACAATAATATGGATGTTTAAAATATGCCATTAGCAAAGACTAAAAAGCATAAAATAAATTAATAGTTTAAAAAACACTAAAAAACACGCTTTTATAAGTGCACTTAAAAGTCAAAAATAAATTACGGGTCGTTCAAGTTGTCTCTATTTCTGGGCTGAAGTGTAAACTATGTGCTTTTAATTATAATATTTGATTGTAAAAGCGTGGGGTGCTGGAGCAGGAAAAACTTTCTTGTAAACAAATACACGAACAAAAACTCTACATTTTGCTACTGTTGACTAGTACTTTGAACAGACTGTTTAATATAGAGCCTCCAACTAGTGGTGCTGCAACTCTAGTTAGAGTGCCGATCTCTGTAACCTGCTTCCCGAAACATCGCTTAACTTGATTTCTTAGCAAGGTTAACAAAAAATCTTTCCTTTTCCAGCGCCCCACGCTTTTACTATCAAATATTATAATTAAAAGCACATAGTTTACACTTCAGCCCAGAAATAGAGACAACTTGAACGACCCGTAATTTATTTTTGACTTTTAAGTGCACTTATAAAAGCGTGTTTTTTAGTGTTTTTTAAACTATTAATTTATTATTTTTGAAGACAACGGGTCGGTTTTTCTTGCTTGTAAAGTTATCAACCAATTGCCGAGCTAACTTCAATCGGAAATCTCGATGTGAACTATTTGTGACCACATGTGTACAATTGTATGTGATATATGCATTTATTACAGCAGAGTCGAACATAAATATAAAAAGCCTCATCCAAAATTTACGCGATTTTCTATCTATGGGGTAAGAGGAACGAAAATGATCAAAATGATCGACCCCGCCCATAGTAAGTGTGTATGATGCGATTGCTTTCGGGCAAAGCACTTCTTGTTTTGTACCATCCTTTTGGGTTCTTTTTACATAAACTGTATCTCGTGGATGATGAGCTGTGGTAAGTAAAGTAACGTCTCTAGTATCATGCCATTTTATGGCTGTAAGTGGCCCAGATGAAATAGACGCAAATTGGTGTTTATCAAGGCGTAAACTTTTTGGTTGCGTTTTTTTGAGTATAGTAGGAAGGTCTTTTCGGTCACTCCTTACAGTTCCCACAGCGTAAATATTCTTTTCGTACAGATCATCCATCAGGTCACAACTAGTGAAGAAGTTGTCAAAAGCAACTAAGGTATTAGGGGGAAGCTCATTGCATAGTCCCATAACTACATTGTAACCTAGTCCTTGCTCAACACTATCACCTTTACCTGTATAGATTTGGAACTGGTACATATATCCTGTCACTGAGTCGAATCTTGCCCATATCTTAAACCCCCTTTTAATGGGTTTTTTTGGCATGTATTGTTTAAGGCAACTGCGTCCTTTAAACTTAACCATGCATTCATCGATGGACTGTTTGCTAGAATTGTCCATGGCATTTTTAAAATCCTTATTTAGTTCTGTTATTAATGGCCGCAGTTTGTACAATCTATCAAAATCAGGCGAACCTCTGGCTGGTTCCGTCGTGTTATCATTAAGATGTAGATTTTCGGTTATCTTTTTAAATCTCTTAATCGAAAAGACTCTAGAAATTTCCTGATTGTTGTAAAATGGATCATTAGACCAGTACAATTGCATGTCTGGCAGTGGGTTGAGACCCATCATTATCAGGATTCCTAAATATGCACGAATTTCTTCATCTGTTACTGGAGTCCAGTGTTTACTATTTTTCTGCTGTGCGTATCTGTTTGTTTGTTCGGTTATGATGCCAATAACATAGTCCGAAAAAAAAGATTGAAAAATTTTAAGTGGTTGTGTTTTATGCGTATAAAGAGTACGCGGTACTGCTCTTTTATCGAATGATGGAACTGAATAAGGTTCATCTATAACTTGCCAGTTGCGCGGCGTAGAGCGATTTCGGCGAGAAACTATTGGTGGTTCTGGAAAACCAAACGAATGAAGATTCTGCTCATCTTCAATGAAACTTTCTTCCTGTATTAAAGACTGTAAAGGAGTAATAGAATGATTTTGACTTTGTGTAGCTGTAGTTAAATTATCAGTGAGATCCAGACCAGCAATAAGAGTGTCACTTGGGTCGCTCAGTAGTGGATTATCATGCTCTATCGCGCGCAACAGAGATGATGTCGAACTATGTCGAGTTAATGTAGTCACACTGCCTTGATCAGGGGCATCAGAAAAGCTAGGATCAGATATGGCAGTAGCTGTAATTACACTGTCTTGATCAGGGGCAACAGAAGAGCAAGGGTCAGAATAACTAGTAGCGGCTTTCCTCTTGCGCGTAGTCAAGGTGCTACATGACGGCTCCAAAATAGAAACAAGAGACTGAGTCGTTTGCACGGTAGTTTCTTTCTGCTGTAGAATTTCTTCATCTCGCTCATCTGTCCCGAACATTTCGTTTAATCTTTTTTCTATTAAATCTTGCTCTGGTAACGATTCATAATTGTCCATAGGACTACTCACAAACTCACCCCAGCATGGATCATTTTCATCATCGCAATCAGACAAATCGGACAAATCTTCTATATTCTCCACAGCGTTTTGAAGTTCTTTGCTGCTTAAATAAAAAGGTCTTCCGTGTTTTTTCGACATAACTGATTTTCTGTAAAAGATACAAGAAAAGTGTCACAACATTAAACTTAAAAAAATTAAACAAACTGATTTTTATATATAGTGATACCTACGATTTCTAGTAAGTGTAATCGGGCAATGGTAAATATTTTACCACTTAAAATACGATATCGAAAATGTACTAAAAATCGTTCCTGAAAGCTGCAAATACGTAAAATGAAAGAAAACATACTCTATTTTATGAATTTGAATCGTAAAATTACTTACCAGAATTATTGTAGAACAAATTTGCACAAAATCCGCACTTAACCACAAAAACATTGAATTCTGCCACCAAAATTCGTTGGGTCGATTTTGAAAGGACCATAGATTGCCAAAAAGACTTTGACAACCTTTGAAGTGTCAAAATTATAACAGCAGATTTATTAAAAAATGGCCATTGAAGAAAAATTGAATTGAATTATTAAAAAATATAATGCCAACATTATAAAACATTTAGTGTTACCATTTTTGAAATATCTCAAATTTAGTAGAAAGCCAGGAAGTGGTAATATATATACCTTTACCTTATTAAGGGTTAAAGAAAGAATAGTGTCATGAACTGCTGAAGCACACGCTTCCCCAGTTCCATAGCTGAGTTTGGGAAAAGTTGGTCTACGCACTGTTTTGTGCCCAGTTATATCATCGATCAGTTTCCCGTCCCAATGAACGATAATAGGTGTATTTTAATTAAATTATTTCTTCTGCTACCTTTGGCCTTTGTTTTATACGCTGGCGACCGACGGATTGGGGATGAATTTATATTATCCTCTGATGGGTCAGTCAGTACCGGTACTTTTGAGGGTTGATGACTACTTGGCGGATAAAGTACATACTTTCTTTGCAATGCTTCTTTTTCTCTTCTTTCTCGATCAAGAAAACGTTGCAGGCGAGCGTTTTTGCCTTTTCTTTCTCAACTTTTTTTAAGTGAACTAGTTCAATCCTTTTTGAACCAGGGCGTCCTCTTCTTCTCTGTTCAATTTAATATTGACTACCTCCTTCAATGGTTAGCTTCTTTAGAGTAACAGCGTGTGCTATATCATACAAGTCTTCTGACTTGTTTGATATAATATAGAACTACCTTGAAACACTTTCTTTTATTTCGTAATCTTTCAGAGCGTTTAGCTTTATTTTTCTGATTTTTTTTAAACTTTGACACATGGTAGCGACCCCTAAATGTCGATCAAAAAATTAAATAAAAAATGAAGGTTAGTATTTCCGGTGATAGAACCAAATAGCGGGTTGACGCAGTAAATTTTCAAAAGTTGATAAATAAGAAGCACCCTAATCCATACCCTTAGCCGAAATGGGTTTTCTTTTTTTTGCGTTGTCCAACCCATGATACATAATATTGCGGAATATGGTCCCAATCTGTTTGCAATAAAGGGAAAAAATGAGGTTTAAAAAACGGGGTTGTGGAAATAGGGCCCTATTTCCACAACCTCAATATTACTGAAATCTCCTTTGAGGGCATTCAATGCCCTTATGGGTCTTCTATACCTATCAAAATTGGTAAGCTAAATGATAAACTCAAACTTGTACCCTTTTTAAAGAAACAAAATGCTGTCAATTATTATAAAAACCTCAAGGGTAACTCACTCAACTAATAATACAAATTCTGATGATGATGATTATGTGGAATAAGGGCCCAAAAATGTTGTAAAAAAAAATTAAATTAATATTTTCTTGTAATTTTTTATTGTTTTATTTTATACTATCCATTAGGTTACACTGATTTCCAATTATATACATTATTAAAAAAGTAAGTTTGTAGATATAATAGAAAATTAAGTTTTAGTAATAGATTATTAAATTTTTTTGCCCTCCTGAAAAATTTAAAATTTTCATTTCGGGACCTTCTTCCAGACGCCGCTTCATATAGAAAGTAGTTCTTTCTACCATAAGCTAAAGAGCCATTTAGTCCCCATAAAATTTCAATCCCATTGCTATAGGATTCGTAACCATAAAATCACTGTGGGATAATTCAAACTATTCGATCTCATTACTCCGTAGCAAGCGTCGGGTCGCTTAGATTAGATTAAGTATATTATAAAAAAATGTATTTGTGTAATGTAAATAAATCATTGTTATATTTTTACTGTGTTTTCTTTATACACACCAACTGCTGGTATTTGATTCGGGACTTCATTTATTAATGTGGAATATCATAACAGACTGAAATTAGTTACGTTGCTTCTAAATGGCCAGTTTATCTAAAGAATCTTAAGTATTTTAAGATAATTATTGGTTTGCCTTTTTTCCTAAAGTTTCATACATATAATATATATTGTGTTAGCTGTGTAGTGTCGGCTTAGAATAGCACTATCCCATTTCTTCCGGTGTACGTAAGAGGCGACTAACGGTATTGGGGCTATTAATGGATTTTTGGGCGATGCGGTTGGAGCCCATCACCAACAACCTTTATTTTACCATCTCTTCCCCATACAACTTTCCAAAAGTGGCTGAGGAATTTCTAATTCCACAGCTCTGGCTACCCCTTTTAGGGATTTATAGCCGTGAGTATATGTATGTAAGTTATATTGGTATCGGTAATTGTATACAAGTTACTTATATTCTAAATTAAAATTCGTTTTAAAGGCAAAACACCTTTAAAGTATGCAGAGCCAGAAGCCGATTCTTTTCCTTTGTGAGCAGAACTATGTGTTTACTATTGTTGTTTTTTGCCATGTTAGAGTTAAGTTACTTATATTTTTTTTTTCATATTTTATTTTGTGCCCTTATGTTATTATCTCTTTCTTTCTTTTCACCATTTAAGGCAACAAATAATATTAATTAATAAAACTAATAGCAGGGTTAACGTGTGACGTAATGTTCTTAATAACTTTAGTAGGCGCGCTAAAAACTGACTTATCTTGACAACAGGAGAAGTGTCCGTTAAGTGCGAGCGAAGTACATATACATACATATACTCACATCTATAAATCCCAAGAAGGGGTAGCCAGAGCTTCAGAATAAGAAATTCATCAGCCACTTTTGTAAGCAGAGTGGGGAAAAGATTGTAAAATAAAATGTAAAATAGTCCGCATCGCCCAACAACTTCTTTAAAGCCCCAATACCCTTAGTCGCCTCTTACGAGCACCCATGGGTAGAAATAGGGTAGTGCTATTCTAAGCTTACACTACTCACACAAAAAAGATATATAGAACCACTTCTTGGCGGTTGGGTTCACTTTGTGTTGAAATGGTGGAATGGGTTTGACCTTAGTCTTGTTTCTTAAGGCCTTGCAGCCGAATGGCAAAAAACCTATTAGTTTCGTCATGTATGTATCTGTCAGTACACGGGTCACATCAATTTTATTTTTATAGCTAGATGTAATCTGTAAACATCTTCAAGGTTTTAGAATATAAAAAAATGAAGGGCTCCCCATATGTAAATTTAAATTAAAAATTCTGTTTTTAATGATAACGTTACTGTTAGGAATCTTTAAATAGGTAATAAATAAAGGAAAGAAAAAATTTTTTCGACACAGGCGGGATTTGAACCCACGACCTCGGGTATACGCCCCCGTCGCTTTTGCCAATTGAGCTACCGTGTCAATGGCTGCCAGCGCGAAATTCTTCTATCCTTTATTTCTTTTACAAGTTTTAGTAGTGTTTGCGTTTCCTACCTCCGAATTTTTTTTACTGATTCGGAAGGCCACTTGTCTATCTTTTCAGATAGAATGCAAATGTTGAAAACGCCTAACTATCACATAATTTAAATCTTTTTGTTCATGAAAACCTCATGTGGGGATTATTACTAATAAATAAAGAATAAATAAAGGAAAGATAAATTTCGACACAGGCGGGATTCGAACCCGCGACCTCAGGTATACGCCCCCGTCGCTCTTGCCAATTGAGCTACCGTGTCAATGGCTGCCAGCGCGAAATTCTTCTATCCTTTATTTCTTTTACACGTTTTAGTAGTGTTTGCGTTTCCTACCTCGTAACGTGTAAAAGAAATAAAGGATAGAAGAATTTCGCGCTGGCAGCCATTGACACGGTAGCTCAATTGGCAAGAGCGACGAGGGCGTATACCCGAGGTCGCGGGTTCGAATCCCGCCTGTGTCGAAATTTTTCTTTCCTTTATTTATTCTTTATTTATTAGTAATAATCCCCACATGAGGTTTTCATGAACAAAAAGATTTAAATTATGTGATAGTTAGGCGTTTTCAACATTTGCATTCTATCCGAAAAGATAGACAAGTGGCCTTCCGAATTAGTAAAAAAAATCGGAGGTAGGAAACGCAAACACTACTAAAACGTGTAAAAGAAATAAAGGATAGAAGAATTTCGCGCTGGCAGCCATTGACACGGTAGCTCAAATGGCAAGAGCGACGGGGGCGTATACCCGAGGTCGCGGGTTCAAATATCGATACGATTAAGTATTTTTGAATGATTCAAGAATGGAGTTATGTGAGACCTGGGTGCCACAACAGAACAAAAGCACATGCAAGCATTTTGAACTCTTTGAATAAGTCTCTGTGAACGGGCTGCATGGGCCATAAACAAAATCACCATAATTTAGCTTGCTCAGGATTTATGATTCACATAACCATATTTAGTGACTGGTTCCAAATTACACTTTAACTTTGTAACTATGTTTCTTTATACATATGCTCAAGCTATTCGTTCCCTTTGTCAGGCAGAGACTATAGATCGCCACTTCATACAATCTTGGCAAACTTTTCGGGCGTCATGGCAAATTTTCATTGGTGCAAATAATATGCGTCCAGACAACGTTAAATACCAAGATATTATTACATTTAAAAACCACTTTCTTACACTTTTAGGTGATGTTGTTAGATAATACTTCCTAACCGCATCGCCTAATGCTAATGATTCCTTTGTTATACCATATTTTTTGCCACTCATCTTCCAAAAAGTTCCAAGTTATTATTAGGGATTACAATCGTGAAAAGGTTGGTCATTAATAAAACAAAATACGAAACAGTTTCTATTTATTTAAAAACGTAGTATCTTACAAATTATTCACAAACTCTATAGCTCATAGCTTTGGTCCACAAACTCTTCATAAAGTAGGGATGTTCCTTCATAGCCGAGACGGCTCTGTTGCATGAAATAGCTGCTATTTTCTCCGGATGGATATTTCTAGTGTGACATAGACATTCTAATACCTGGAAAATGAAAAGGTGTTTATAACAATCTTGGGTAGAATATGGGGTTGTGAGGGGAATTGGCACACGTCCCGTCTCACATAACTTAGTTATTTATACATACTCACGGCCATAAATCCCGTAAAGGGGTTCCCGGAGCTTTAGAAGTTCATAGGGGACAAGATGGTAGAAATAAAGTATCGTTGGTGATAGGTTTCCAAACGCATCGCCTAAAAACCACTTAAAAAAGTCCCATAGAAAGGGTTAGTGACATTCGAAGCCGGGGCACTACACGGCTTTTTGTTAATTATACTAATGCTTTAAAGAGAAAACGTTTATAACTTTAATAAATAGGCTATATGTCGCTACGCTTAATGTAATAAGGGTTGAGGGTTGGTTCATGATAACGTAGTCAATTGGCTGTAGTGATTTAAATTTAAGTATGGTCCGTGTATCGTCAATGTTCCATATTCAAATTTGCCGCCAAATAATTTACGTCAAATGTCATTCGCTCGCTCAACCAATCAGCAAAGCCCGATGAAAAGGGCACGCCTGTCAGAGTGACGACTAGCTACCGCGAAGAGTGTAATGGCTGCTTCCCTTGCGTGTGCAACGATTAAAATTGTTGGCCAGACAACTTAACCTTTTCCCAAGAATTTTGAGTGTTTCATACTATTTTGTGTTACCTACGTTAAGACGTGACCTTTTAATCCAAACGTGTGTGTGTGCGCCGCTAAATATAACGTCCCCAGCTGGGTCGACTGTCGACGGCCACGTGGTGAGAAAATTATCCATCGTTTGCTGCCAATATCCACTCGCACTGTGGAAAAGCCTGCTCCTGCTGGTGAGTAATTGCTTAGTGGTATTTGGGCGGGCGAACTGCGGATCCGTTAAATCTCGGCGGAGTCTCCACCAGAGGTTCCGACCCAGAGTGTAACCATCGGCCTGATCGGCCTGGTCATTGTGATACAGTCCGTGTGTCACTACAAGTCTGGCGCTAACTGAAAATCAGTGTTGTGAGGTAAAACTCACAACGACAATGCTGAGTCTAACGCCATTTTGTTTTTTTTTCGCGCATTTTGAGAGATCAACACAGTTTTTGTTGTAAAATGGATCTTTTTTTTTATTTTGTAAAAATATTTACAAGTTCTTGTGCGACTGGCAACTAATAAACGTTTTTTCTTCTTCTTCATTCAAAGAGGCAGACAGATAGAGCTGCTAGCACCAACATCAATTGACCATGCCAGTCTGGCGTGCCACCTTATTCATAGAGAGTCACATTTTATGCGGCAAGGACAATTACTCCATTGTCATAACTTTAACACTATTGAATTTTCTTGTATGACATATAAAAACAATACCTTCGAAGCCACCTAAATCCACAACTCGCTAAACAAGAGAGAGACAATGCCGGGAACAACGCATAAATGTTGTCATAAATAAAAGATGTTATTAAAGGAAAGAAAAATTTCGACACTGGCGGGGTTCGAACCCGCGACCTTCGGGTTCGAAGGTCGCGGGTTCTTTCCTTTAATAACATCTTTTATTTATGAGTAATAATCCCCACATGAGGAATTCATGTCAAAAACATTAAATTGCATAAATGTTGTCCCTCTTACACAGTGTCATATGGCATAGTAATCACGTATTTTTTTTCAACTTATAGTACGTATAAATACAAACCTTCGAAGCCTCCTCAGCCCACAGATCGCTAAACAAGAGAGAGACAGCACCCGGAAACAGCGCATACATGTTGTCTCTCTTACACGGCGTTTCCGGGTCGAGCCACCAATACCCGGATATAGCCACTATGGACATCGTGAATACATCCCATAGGAATAATTTCGATGTGTCTTCTTCGTTTCTGAAATAATAGAAAAGAATGGATATCTTAAATGTTTAGTGTCGGCTGAGAATAGCACTAAAATTTAGTTAGTAAAAATAAACAACAAGAAAAAATAAACTACATACATAATATTTCCAATAATAGGGAGGCCTCCAGCAAAAGGTTGATTTTCTTGCTCGTAATTTTACTACAAATATTTTTTTTGGCCGTAAATCAATCGATCAATAATCAAAATATAGCAAAGGACATCTGTCAACTAATGATAAAGAATCAAAATTCGCTTAATCTTTACTTGTACAGACATTTATGATCCTCCTAATCTAAACAGTTATAACTACAAATAAAATATAACTTACTCATTAAAAGCCACTTGTGTCCGAGCCATCAGTTGTAGGAGCCAATTTAGAGTTTCAACTCCGGGTTTTGATTCTTTGAATACCGGATATAGGCTGGATATCGTGTATTCTTGTTCACTGAAAGATAAACGTACTATGTGATAAAAATGGAAAAAAAACCACCGTGAATTGTCGGCTTAGAATAGCACTACCCCGTTTCTATCGATGAGTAAGAGGCGACTTACTTTACAACCTTTACTTTACAATCTTTTCCCCCCCTCAACTTTCCAAAAGTGGCTGAGAAATTTCTAAGTGTACGGAAGAGGCGACTAACGGTATTGGGGCTTTTAAGGGATTTTTGGGCGATGCGGTTGGAGACCCATCACCAACAACCTTTACTTTACAATCTTTTCCCCCCCTCAACTTTTCAAAAGTGACTGAGGAATTTCTATTTCCTTAGCTCTGGCTACCCCTTGTAGGGATTTATAGCCGTGAGTATATGTATGTAAAATCAACCTACTTCCGACAGCCCGCAGCCATTTCGACAATATCGTGCAATCCAACCAGCTTATTGTCGCAGCGACACGCGGCAACGCGCGACATACATCTGACGCGGAACGCTGCGACTTCTTGCAGCATGCTGCATGGTATGAAACTGCATGCTACACAGAATGATGGGTAGCTCTGGAAGTTTATAATAATGTCTCATGTTTTTCATTTCTTCTTAAACGTAAATAAAAACAGCTTCATTGCATAAAATAATCAAATTATATAGATAAGTAATCACTAAAAATACAACTTTAATTGTATTCAGTGTGAAAAGATGATTTCATTTAATTTCGAAAACTATTTTGGGCGGTATAATTCATCCTCCGAAATATTCAATTCGCTATAATGAAACAACATTTAAAATGCTCACCACATTATCTTCATCAATGACATACAAATAAGAATCCAAAACTTGTACAAGTAAACTTCTATTGGCCTCATGAATCTTCTCACTCTTCAAGCAAAGACCTATGACCTCAATCTGTTTGACAAATATAACCTCCTTTACCTCTTCCGGTTTTACGTCTTTGTATTTGATACTCTGTGATTTGTTGAACGAATGAGTGAGACATTTTTCTACGGGTGTCCTTAATGAATTTGGTGGCATCGTGCGACATAATATGGGGAGGATTTCGAATAACAGCATTATGTCTGACTCCTGTAAGAAATAAAATATGAATTTATATTGATGAAAAGGCAAATTTCTAGGCAATCACCCTAGCGGCTTAGAAATTTTATTGATTGAAGTGGATTCAGAAAGGTTGTGAGCGTTGGCAGCTTAGAATATTACAACTTTTAATGACAGTCGTATTAAACTAAGTAGAATATACATCTTATTGCGATTGCCAACGCGCATGCCAAGCGTGGTGATTATAGTAAAATTACCCCTCCCAATAGGGTTGAGAGGGAGACCCCACTATCCCTTTACCTTTGGTAGTGGCGGCACACGTTAAACGATACTATGAGAAGTTTTATCTGAGCATATTTATCTGCCTAGTCTAGAACACTTAGTTGGCAATCTAGCTTATGCCAATAACATAAGTTCGAACCAACACACATAAAACAATAACTACAAACCTCTATCTTCTCAGGCTCGATACTAACAAGAAAGTTATCAACAAATCGTTTAGCACTTTGCGCCGTGACAGCTTGCCTACCCGCCAAAACTAGACAAGGCAGTTTCCATAGATTTCCTCTATGATACAAATCGTGAAGGTAGTATAGGTCGAAAGGTGGCAAAGGCTTTGGGTATTCTTGAGATAGTGTTGTTAGCATTTCTAGGAGGACGGTTTCTGGACAGTCGTATGATGGGGATGTTGCCTGGAAAAAATATGTTGGTATAGAAAGTGGGGAAGCCGTGATGGAGATCCGGGATACATCATCATCAAAAAAATATGCGTTGTAAATTTTAGAAGATGTAGGTATTAAAGAACCGACATCATAAAACAACTTGGACAACTAACCAAGATAAAAAAAAGTGTGGCCACTGTACCCGTTCAATTAAATTCTTATTGAAAGTGGTAACTTAAATCTAGAGCACACATGCAATAATATTTCATCTTTTATTTCTATCATTTATCACTTTCAATCATCTCCCGAACCAATAACATCAAAAAGCCTTAATTTCCTCAAATCCCTCACCTGTTTTCTAACGAAGTCAGCTAGCCCCCTCACCACGCTATAGGCCGGCAGCGACACCTGTCTTGCCTCAACTTGGTACACTCCAGACCTGTATCCCCTCACTTCCACCTCTATCAACTTTGACACCAACTCACGCACGTATGGGAGACCGTTGACACTCGTGTTCCTGTATACTTCGGGCCAGATTTCACCTAGAAAACATTGATTAATTCAACATGAACTCTCAAGTAAAAGTTGAAACATAAGTACTAGATCCATATTAAAGTTTAAAGATAGTTTCTTGTTTACAACGTACCTAATGCTGTAAAATTTCTTAGGATTTTGGAGTAACAGCGCAGTTAACATTTCCACAAGTAGTTTAGTTCTAGAAAACTTTATTCAACTTCCCTATAGCTGTAAATTGCTAAACAGTAATGTCAAAGACTTTTACTCGAAAGTTTAAAGCTCCATTAGTAGGAAAGAGGTCAATAAACGTACGCGCATCAAGAAAGAGAGAGAGAGAGAGAGAAAAACTTACACGGTATATAATCCAGGACATCGGCGGGATCTCTTTCAGCTTCTTCGGGTGTTTTGCAAAACGATGCTGGAAGCTTCACTGTTCGTCTGTAGATCTGCATCAATTTTAAGAAAAATATTAGGTAAGATAAGAAAAATATTGTATACTTAACTAGCTTTCCGCCCACGGCTTCACCCGTGTGGAATTCGGTTATATTGCTAAAACTTCTCATTCCCACGATTTCCCTCGGAAATGTCACTTTTTCCGTAATAAAAAGTATCCTATTATTTAATTCGGTCTTCTAACTATACTTCTGCAAAATTTCAAAGCAATCGGTTTAGTAGTTACGGCGTGAAAGCGGAACAAATAAACAAACAAACAAACTCTCTTTCCCATTTATTATATAAGTAAGGATTATTTAAATAGTTAAATAAAAGATTCCTTTAGGTTTAGATAACAATACTATAGCCCTGAGTGGATCACAATTGCTATTCTGAACACCTAGTGACCTTTTGTCACCTGATGCTGAAAGAATTCATCACATTACTTTTATTTTCAACCAATTTATTATGGACAAATAGGATTTTTCGTCTTCATCTGTTAACTTTTTAATCTTCACTTATTTCTCGAATGTATCTTTTTCATGGAGTACTGTATGCTCATGAATTGTCTTTTTCCTTGTAGAATCAATAGCAAGTAGCAATGAATGGCATGATAAATGCCTTTTCTCATAGAATTCAATCCAATCATGTTCTCAATTTTGTGCGTTTTATAATTGTAATTAATTTATTTATTTTATTATTATTCTTATCTTATCTTATCTTATTTATTATTATCTTAGTTGCGTATTTTTTAAGTATAAGTAAAAATAATATTTAATATATATCGAATAATTTGTTTATGTATTTATACTTGTGTAGGTAATGTACCAATAATGTATATATTTTTCTCTCCTTTTTTATAACATTTATGAGCTATATATTTATATCGACTGTTTGTTTATATAAGTAATGTATTATAATCCGCTTGTGTAACTCTCGTGTTGTCACTAGTGATGGCGCTGACTGAAAATCAGTGGTGTGAGGTCAAACCTCGCAGCTTTTGCTGAGTCAGTGCCCTTTCGCTGCAAAAGGGTGCAAAGTTTTAACATTATTATTTTGTTTTTTTTAAGCTTTTTCTATTATTTTGTTTTCTTTGTCACTGTTCATGGTTTTGTTTACATTGTTTTTAACTTTTCCTTTTAAATGCTTTTGATTTAATTTAAATTTATTTTCTCTTTAGTGTTTGTTTAAAGTTTTATTATTTTTGGTGTTGAATTTAATTTGTGCCATATTTGCTGCGAATAAACTTTATTCTTCTTCTTCTTCTTGTATATTTTGCGGTGTAAATCATTGTTGATAACTTTGATAGTAATCTTACATAATGACCGATTGAGAAAAAAACCTTTATTATTAATTTCATAGGATATTATACCTTTTCCTTTTATATCTTAATGCTTTAACCAAATAAATTATTACCTCAGGAACATGTTTCAGCGCATACATATCAAGCGAATAGTTAGACAACGCCCGACACGCGTGTTTCAATACTGTCGGGTCATTGCTCTCCGATAGGTAGTGCCACAGCAGAGTGGCAGCCACGTTCAACAGGTTCGAGTATTCGGGAGTAAGCACTCGCAGTTTGGGTACTATGCTAAGCAAGTTGCAGATACTGGGAACAAAAGATTAAGATATATATTGATATTTAAATTAAATAAGTTAGTTTTAAGTAAGCTTAATATCTTATTATGTTTTTTTTGGCCTTGTTTTGTGCATCTACCCAAATAATTAATTTATCGATCTCACCTTCCAAAGGTTGTCTGGAAGAGATCGTTTTTAGCGATAAGACCGCCAATTGTACATCACTGTAAACTGTTTGATCATATTATTACTTTTGTAAATTTGTGTTTGATGTGCAATAAAGTGTTATTCTATTCTATTCTATAAAAGAAAGCTTGACTATGATAATAGGCATGGGGACAAAACACATTTCTGGAAAGACCCTTGCCATATTAATGCACATTTAACCGCACATATCACATCCAGTCGGTATAATATAAATAGGATTTGAATGGAATTGGAAATTTATACCAAGATTTAAGAATAAGCTACTTTTTATCTCGATGGAACACTCCATCGATTTAAATAGTAATTTCAGTATCATAGTCCATTTTATCGAAGACGTCTTAAGGCTAAATATGATCGCTAAGTCAGCAACAATACAAGTGATAACGACATATCAATTAATGTCAGTATAATCATTAAAATGCAAGTTTAATAAATGTTTGTAAAAGTTCAAAACGATTATTCAGAAGAAATAAGACAACTTGCATTATTGACAAAATACGTCGACATTTCAACGCCTTCCACATTCAATTGGAAATTAGTTCTTTATGCATTAGTAGTTGCGTCCGTCAGCTAGTATTATACGAATAAAATAATTTTTAAAACCCACCTCGCTTGCACCCGAACTCGTAGATCCTTTGCCAATTTCGGCTCCAAAGCTTGCCAGGTGCTCGGGGGCGCCACCAGTCCGTTTTCCCACAAACAACGCAACGCTTCTATCGCGTGAGATGTGGCAACACTGCCCGCTCCGTCAGAACAACGGTTTAGTATTGATGATATTACTGATACCAGGTCTAAGCCTTGGGATGGTCTGAAATAATAAAGAGACATTTTATGTGCGAATACGTCAAAGCTGTGAGAAGAAAAAGAAATTTTAATTAATAAAAAGAAAACATCTAATCTTGGATTCTGAGTGATTTCAGTCAATTTAAGTTTAATAGCAGTTATTAACCCCTCAAGAAATTTGTGAAATAACGAATTATTGCTGTTGCTTTTCCAACCACGTCGCCCACTACTATTAAAAAACATGAGATCACTAAATCTTATCAAATGCGACGGCCACGAAAATATCTAATCAGGGAGGTGGCCACGAAATAAAAGGTTGAAGTACCTATTGAAGTATTCAAATACCATTGTCCATACCTAACCTCACAGATCCTCTTAACAGCGACAGCTTTCGCCACATCGATCTCCCATCTGTTCTCATCATGTCTCCCACTATCAACCAGCAACTCCTGAAGGTATGGGAAACACCGCACTTGGATCTCTACCAGCCGACTGAACAGCAGTATCAGCAGCGACGTTGGAACAGACCGGCTGGTCTTCAGTTTGGTTAGGAACGCTACAATTATCGGGACGTTTTCCTGGAATAGGCGAGTTTTAATTCCTTTATTTTGAGACTTTCAATACCTACTCAGGTATTTTGAATTTAATGTGTGGATTATATAATATTCAAACGGCATTTAACACTGATTCTATAAGCAACATCTGAATTGCGTGACTAAAGAACTAGCAACACTAACCTAAAGCAGAACACTTAAAAATAACTGTCATTTTGGAATGACGTCCCGTATTTTTAGCCACTGGACGTATAGCTCTGCCAATCAAATGCGTTATTAAGCTCTATCGAAGTACGTAGAGACTTTTGATCGCAATTTCATACTTTCCAGACAAACCTCTCTTACTTCTCACACTCATCTTTCCATATACAGATATACTCCTTTACAGTTCATTCTCCTCTCATCGTTTCCCATTATCAACCAACAACGTCTGAAGGTATGGAAAACACTGCATTTGAATCTCTACCAGCCGACTGAACAACAATATCAGCAGCGACGTTGGAACAGACCAGCTGCTCTTCAGTTAGGTTAGGAACGCTACTATCATTGGGACGTTTTCCTGGAAAATAGTTGTTTTGGATACTCACTTACTTAATGTAACGACCACAATCTATTGTAGGTTCTCATGTATTCCTAATTTAGTGTATTGCTGTCTAAGGATCATATTACATTCACATGGTATTTTAAATTCATTTCAAAAATAATGTTTGGACTGAGTAACGAACCTCTTGCAACACTGACCGAAAACAGAATCCTTAATAGTACTAGAAGTTATGAAATGACGGCTCTTAGTTTCAGTTTTAGCCAACGGTAGTATGTGGCTGAAATACTTAATTACTTACGCTGGCACCATTAATCTCCATCGAGGAAGGTAGACACTTTTGATCGCAATTTTATTCTATCCCGACAAATCACTTCTCAATCTTCTGCCACTCACCATTCCTTTCACGCATACTTCACACATCTACCTCCCATCTAATCCCATCCCGTCTCCCACTGTCAACCAGCGACTCTTCAGTTTGGATAGGAACGCTACTATTATTGGCACGTTTTCCTGGAACTTTGTGGTTGATTCTTACTTACTTCCGTTTTAAGTAGTAGTACTTTTTTCCTTTGATATTTAAGATTATTTCCGGTATGTATGTAATATGTTCCCATCGTTGGACAATATGTAAGGATAAAATAGTTTTGTTAAAAATATTGTGGTGATATTATAAATGTGCACCAAGAAATTTGCTATATTAACATGATGGATTAATCACCACATAACTATCCCCATGACATGTCAAAAGTAGGATACAGGACTCGAACACCAATCCAATTTTTTTAAATATGAAAAAACTCACCTTAGATTTCGACATCAAGGGAACAGCTTTTAGACACTCTAACTTCATGATCGGAGAGCTATCATTGGCTATTTTATACAACAAGATGGGTAACAATGTCACATTAAGATCCTTCTTCATGTCTACCAACTGCAATAGCACCTTTAAAACTTTCAATGATATGTCACTTTTATCACTTTCTATTAGCAAACCACACAAAAACGGTACTAAGTTTAATTTGAATGAATTGTCTGTTGATTCGATCGCAGAAAACCATTCACTCAATTTCTCCGGACTTTCACTCATTTGCTCATAAGTCTGAAGAAATTTAAATTTAGTATATATGCATCTATTCGTATATATTAACGTGTTAAATATTTTATTTGACTGCAAATCATTTAGATTTTTAGTTTTTGACATTTTATTTTCGCGATAGATTTCAATGATTTTCGTCGCTACTTTAAGCGCGTTTTTTGTAAGTGTCGATGGCAGGTATACCCACTGGAGAGTGAACGCCACAAAAGTGCCAATAACCAATGAAGAACCAGAGTACTTGCTTATTATGTTTAAACCTGAAACAAAAACAACCAACTTCATAATCTACATCATATAAATATGGTCTCATATTTTTAAATTTATTATAAAATTTAATATCATAGACTCACACTGAGTAAATTTAGAACTGGTCCAAAATCAGGACGGAATATCGTTTTTTTTTTTATTAATCTTTTTCTTAATTATCTTCCCGCCGAGCTATCACGATTGCTAACGTTCACATGACTAAATACTTTAAAATATAGAATAATAAAAAATATTATAAATATAGAGGATGGATGACAGTTAATTGGTAAAAGAGATCTATAGAGCCAATGTGGAAGGTAATGTTAGTAGAGGACGACCTCGGAGGACACATTTGGATCAAATAGAAAATGTACTCAAAAAGGCGGGTGTCCGAAGTACGAAGAATAAAAGAGCAATGTATGAAAAGATTGATGGATGTGAATGAAGCTAGAGAGGTTTGCCAGGATCGTACAAAGTGGCGATCGATAGTCCCTGCCTACCCCAATGGGAACTAACGGCGTAAGAATATGTATGTATGTAATATAGAATACTTCACCCACCTACCCTCCAGCCCGTGACCACGGCACCAGTAGGTGCCGAAACGTCGGGCAAACATATCACGTAAGTGATTTAAAAATATTTCGTTGGTTAATCCGATTATTATGTATAATGTCTACATACCACTAGAGTTTAAAAGGGGTAATATAATACTTACACAAAGTAAACAGATCTTGTAAATGCAGGGCGCTGCTGACGAGCAAATTGTCAGCCAGCAGAGCCAGAGTCAGTCCAGCTACTTCAGACACCTCGGGAATGTCTAGGGATATTAGTTGCTCTATAAGGTTGTAGGTGGCTCTTGGGTCGCGGCTGAAATAAAATTTTATTTGATATTTATAATGATTTTCGAATGTTTTAAGAATTTCTTATCTTAAAAGGAATACCTACTCCTGCTAATAACTACTCCTTTGTCTATGTGTCAGGAGATTTTATGTCGGAAAGGCGTAAAGGGAAGCGAGTTAAAATTCTACACTTTCAAGGGAAGATTTCGCTGACTTAGAACTATGTAATTTATTTCAGTTATACTATATAGTTATACATACAAACATATACTCACGCCATTAATTCCCATTGGGGTAGGCAGAGACTATCGATCGCCACTTCGTACGATCCAGACAAACCTCTCTAGCTTCGTTTAAATCCATCATATGTAGTTATAGTATACTATAGTTTAGTTATACTACTCCAAATAATGAACTAACATTTGTAATTTATACGTAAAATAGGTATTTTGGCTGTTATGTCAGTCTTCTAAGGGACCAAGGGTTTTAAAGTTATAGATTGATTCCACCAACAACAATACACTTATTTTGCCACATCATGATTTATAGATTTGCAAAATTCCTGGGTAAGTGCTGATTCGTAAACTTTATAGAATGCATATATTATCTAGGCCAAAACGGTCAATATTATTAAGAAATTTTCACCTTACCCAAGCACAATCATTTGATAGGAATGTCTTGCAAGCAGCGGTAACAGTGCCACAGCATAATCGGTCTGTCTACGATGCACTACCATTTCGGTGATCGCTGTGAAAGCTGTTAGCGCTGATTTTCCAGACTTTGTGTCGTTCATCTGGAAACGGGTAGCAAAGCCTTAAAAATATGACAAGAACTATAAGTGATATAAGTTGAAGTTGCGTAGCAATTACAGAAGATTTACTCTTCAAATCGACGATAATTGCATCCGTATCTCTTCTAATCCCTATAAACATCTATTCCTATCTCGCTCGAACCAAATGAAGATTCGGTTTTTGTCAAGTGAGTTTAGATAGTGTTATTCGACGAAGCCAACGATACCTCCGTAGTTGTCGTAGGTGTCATCAACTAGTAAGCAACATCATTACTATTCTTCTATTGATAATGGTGAGGGAAAACTAATGACATACATACATTTACTCATGCCGTTCATTCCCGTTGGGGAAGTCAGAGACTACCGATCGCCACTTCGTCAAAAATGTCATGTGTTCAAAAGTATTGGTGAATGTTTGCGTTTCAGGTGTTTGTATGAAAATGGCCCTGCTATTTCTTCTAAACCTCATACCTGAATCCAGCACAAAGCTTCGAGCAGTACAGCCTCCCCCCGCTCCCCCGCGTCCACCAGCAGCCTCCAGCCGCCACCCTCGTTGCATATCCTGAGGAAAACTGGCCGGAGCAACTCTATACTGTTCGATTTTACACTGAAAAAGATAAATAATGAGTAAAGTTTGAGGTATACAATAAAATTTAACTTAATTAGAAGCCTTCAATAAGGAAAACGGAGGAGGTTATCATGTAAACGCATATATTATTAATTTTATGAACGATCTTGCATATTTTTTTACAGAGTTACATTTTATAGATACATGAAAGTTAAGTAGCAAAAAAGATAAATAGGCAATGTGGTTGGTTAGGAGAGGATAGTCTTGTAAAATGTTTTTAGACCAGAATGAAAACTTTCTGATAAATCTTATGAAGATCTGAAGTGAGAAGAATAAAATAGCAGTAATGAGATAAATAATAAATGTGAGGCAAGTATGAGAGGTTTTTCTTGCTTAAAATGGCAATTTATAGTCTCTGCCTACTCCAATGGGAAAAATGGGCTTGAGTATAAGTAAGTGAGTAAGTATTAGTTTTATCCTCTTTTAATATTTCCTTTTTTATTCGAAAGGGTTGACCACTAATTTGGATGCATTTAAATTTTCAATTAAATATCTTATTCTTAGGTTATAATAACCTCCGTCATTTTTCATCAGTTAGTAACAAGCGATTTAATTTAAAACTATCATCAAAAGAAAAACTCATAGCAACCATGCCCTGAACCCCCTTGAACCTAAAGAGTGGTACAGCTACTACCTCTTATATTATCACATAACATGTATTCACCACCATGAGCAACATTTATTTGACAATATTTTCCCCACCCAACTACCAAAAGTGGCTGAAGAATTTCTTACATACATACATACATATACTCACAGCTATAATTCCCTAGAAGGAGTAGCCAGAGCCAAGGAATTATAAATTCCTCAGCCACTTTTGGAAGTTGAGTGGGGAAAAGGCGGTAAAATAAAGGTTTTTGGTGATGGGTCTCCAACCGCATCGCCCATAAAATCCAATAAAAAGCCCCAATACCCTTAGTCGCCTCTTACGACACCCGTTGGGTAGAAAGGGGTAGTGACATTCTAAGCCGGCACTACACGGCAATTTTCAATCAAATAATTTCTTATTCTGACTAAAGTATATAAGCACATAAAAAAACGTACTCAAAATCCGGATGTGTGCATAAGGCATGCATCTGAGTAAAGACATCATCAGCTGCATCTACATTCCTTTCCAACACTGTCAGAAATGGATGCTGAGGACTTTTCAAACCAAATGGACAGACATACTTCTTGCCCGGGGCTAAGCGAGACCTCAAATCCAGTATAAGAAGACCAGCCATTGTTGATATTAATGCTGAATAGTTGCTGAAATATTAATATGCTATATAAGTCATAATTTATTACTATCAAATAATGTTTACTATAATTTAGATGTAATATTGTGATGTGACTATGTGATGTAATATTTTATTGTGCTTTATTGGATATGCAGTGTAATATGGGCTGAAGAATAGTAAAGTACAATAGTAACATGGACTTATTTAGAATAGAAATAAACTGTTAGTTGCACATCTTAAAAAATAAGTATCCACAAACAATACAATTTAATAATGACATACAATGGGTGGCCTTATAACTAAAAGCAATCTTACTTAGCAATATTTACTTAGTACTAATAAATAAATAAAAAATAAAGGAAAGAAAAATTTAGACACAGGCGGGATTCGAACCCGCGACCTCGGGTATATGCCCCGAAAAAGAAATAAAGGATAGAAGAATTTCGCGCTGGCAGCCATTGACACGGTAGCTCAATTGGCAAGAGTGACGGGGGCGTATACCCGAGGTCGCGGGTTCGAATCCCGCCTGTGTCGAAATTTTTCTTTCCTTTATTTATTAGTAATAATCCCCACATGAGGTTTTCATGAACAAAAAGATTTAAATAATATTTACTTAGGTCTATTTATTTCAAAATAATGATATCATTGGTGGACCATCACCAGTAATTCATGTACAAACTTTTCCATCCATATCCATAAATCATCAGAATTGCAACATACTAATTGCAATCATTTACTCATAACTCACATTATAGGCGGGCTTATTGCTGTTTTGTATGAATACACTGTCAAATGACTAAGTACAACTTGGCCATATGGGTTTCATGATCTTTCCCTCACCATGAACATAAAGTCCTAAATAATAAATTTATCAAATGTTAAAATATCGTAAGATATTACTAAGGGTATGGGACTTTATTATGTGGTTTATTTAAAAAACAGTAATAATTAAATTTTAAATTTTGTTTTTATCGGACTTGTTTCAAAAAGTAAGCTGTTTCTATTTCACTCGTCAGAGAATGTATAAATTATATACGAGGGCCAATGAACAAGATAATAATAAATGTTAAATTATTGTAAGATGTGACTAAGGGTATGGGACTTTATTATGTGGTTTATGGGCAATGCGGTTGGAGACTCATCACCAACAATACTTCATTTCTGCCATCTTCTCCCCTTTCAACTTCTAAATATGGCTGAGGAGTTTCTAGCTATAAAGCTCTGGCAACCCCTTTTTGGGATTTATGGCCGTGAGTCTAACTATGCTTAGCTAACTTAGCTTTTTAATGCTTAATAGCAAAAATCAACCGGGCAAATGAGTAAGTACTTACTGTGAACTGGGCAATAAACTGATGATTGTCGACATTGTGTGTCCAGTTTCTAGAACTCCACTCTCCACAAGATCCAATAGCCCTTGGCATGATGTCAAACTGACTACAGTCTCTTTTGAACAACATCTTTCACGCAAATATTTCAATTCTTCGTTCTCTAAAACGAACTTTTTGCGGTCGGTTAGAGTAAATTTTGATTTTACGGCTGTGATTAGTTTTTCAATTGCATTGACCACCAAAACACTGTTCCTAGTATTCAACTTATAATCTATTTCATCCATATTGTTAGGTTTGTTTACAAAATATAACCTTAATCTTTGCCTCCTCTAAACAAACCCTTATTTGCAGCAGAATGCATGGAATGCAAATTGCACAAATCGATGCAGCAAAACCAAACCAACCACAGACAGACAAACAACAAACAATCTGTCAAAAACAGTACAGTGACTGGTCTAGTGTTGTATTACAATATAAGGATAACAGGTCGGTATCGATTGTTTCGAGACAAAAACGAAAATTACAATAATATTACATTATTTATCACAATAAATAGTTCTATTAACTATCACACATTTCGATATCAGCAATATCAAAGCTTAATAATATCCATAACCTTGTTCAAATGATGTTACCCACCAACGTCCCACAGCAATAGTGGTTGGAAATATAGTGTAGAAAACAACCTTCATAGTGAAAGCAATAAGGGAGAAGTCATTTTAATTATTCCTGAGTTTGGCCTACCTACACCAGTGTATTTTTCTTAAGCTATTACGGCCACCATATGAGCCCACGGTTATCTATCAACAGTTTGAGGAAACATCGATAGTAAGGAAACTGATACATCTGAGCTGTGTTCAGGCGATAAATCTGATACGTCAATGCACTATCATATAATGAATATCATTACTTTTAAAATTTCAACTCTAAAAGTAAATAATTAAGCCCAACTCTGTTTATGTGTAATTTAACGATGTATAATTTTGGATGCGCAGTTGTCATTTTAATGTTTTGCTTTTTAAAAAACCAATATATACATCGCGTCTTTTCCGTATTTGTTAGATTTACTAAAAGTTCAGTGAATCTAACGTGAGAGTTTGCTCTATAGCTGCTAAGTCAGGGATTGCCCTTAACGTATATGTAAGAATTATTGGTGATGGCTTCCAGCCACATCGCCTAAACATATCTTAAAAAGCCCGTTATCATTAGTACTTGTATTAAGGATACCCGCAAGAATGCATGGGCTATTACTATTTGATTTGGTGATATAACATGAAGCTTATGCAATATTATTAAAAACATTAAATATTATAATTGTAAAAAAAGTAATACTGCTTTTAAATTATATTACATACTACCGCCGCAAAAAAAATATGAACAAAATTAGAAACCATATTTTATTACATAAATATAGTCACGCCATTATTTCCCTTGATGATCTCCACTTTGTACTATCCTGACAAACCTCTCTAGCTTCGTTTTCATCCATAAATCTTTTCATACATGCTTTTTTATTCTTCATACTTTGGACGCCGGCCTTTTTGGGCACACACTCTATATGGTCCAGGTGAGTCCTCCTTGGTCGTCCTCTACTCACATTACCTTCCACATTGGCTCTATAGATCTATTTCACCAATTTACTGTCATCATCTCTCTATGTGCCCAAAACATCTCAACATTCTTTTTTCTATACTTACTTACTTACTTATACTCACGCCCATTGTTCCCATTGGGGTAGGCAGAGACTATCGATCGCCACTTTGTACGATCCTGACAAACCTCTCTAGCTTCGTTTACATCCATCAATCTTTTCATACATGCTCTTTTATTCTTCATACTTCGGACGCAAGCCTTTTTGAGCACACTCTCAATTTGGTCCAAGTGTGTTCTCCGTGGTCGTCCTCTACTCACATTACCTTCCACGTTGGCTCTATAGATCTCTTTCACCAATTTACTGTCATTCATCCTCTCTATGTGCCCAAACCACCTTAACATTCCTTTCTCTATCTTGCACACTACGTCATCTTTCACACCTAAACGTTCACGAATTACACTATTTCTCACTCTGTCGCACAACCTTACATTACATATACTTCTGAGGAATCTCATTTCCACTGCATTCACTCTACTTTCATGCCTCTTTTGCCATGCCCAACATTCACTACCATACATCAGCGTAGGAACCAGTACAGCATTGTGAACTGCCATTCGCGCCTTTTCAGACAGGAACTGGCTCGACATTAGACTGTTTATGGCTCCATTTACCGCATTTCCCTTTTTTACTCTCCTTTCAATATCTTCCTCGCATTTTCCGTCCCTTGTAAACAAACTTCCCAGATATACAAACTCTTTCACTTGTTCCACTTTTTTGCCACCTATTGTAATCTCACATTCTGTCATACTTTCCTCTCTCTGGAAAACCATTGTCTTGGTTTTGTCCACATTCACTCGCATGCCCTTTCTTTCAAAAGACTTACACGCAATATTCACCATCTCTTGCAACTCATTTACCGTTGATGCAAGTAATACTTGATCGTCAGCGTATAAGAGGCATTTAATGATGAATCCTTCCATTCTCAGACCGTAATCACTTTCGCGTAGTTCTTTCAAACAGTCATCCATGAACAGATTGAAAAGCCACGGAGAAGCTACACAACCCTGACGTACACCCCTAGAGATTTCAAACCAGTCCGTGTTTTCTCCGTTTATTCTTACACATGCACTGGAACCCTCATAGAGTGACTCCAATGCACGTATAAGTTGGCTCCCCAAACCGAACTTAGACAACACCTCCCACAAATTCTTTCTTACTACCCTATCATACGCCTTCTCCAGATCAATGAAGGTGCAATACACTTTTTGGTTCTTTGCTAAGAATTTTTCTGTGATGCACCTTAAGGAGAAGATTTGATCCATACATCCCATTCCCTTTCTAAACCCTGCTTGCACATCCCAGATTTTCTCATCAGTTTCTTTCATCACTCTTTCAATCAATACCTTAGCATACAATTTACCGACAACACTAAGTAGGCTAATACCACGGTAGTTTTTTCTATCTTTTTTACAATATCATCTTTTACGCCGCACCTTTCACGAAACGTGATTTTATATTTTATTATAATCTTATAGTAGTTTGATTCATTTTATCCACTGAATCACAATCTTTTAATAAATACAATACCGAGGGTGGCAAGCATCGATGATTTGGCATTTAACATTGATCTTTTTACGATATTCAAGTTGACATCCTTATTGGTCAGTCTCAGTCTATTCTATTCTATTTTTCTTCGTGGCTTCTATCGTGTTGCCACAATAATTTCGCCAATGTCAAGTGCGGTCGGCAAGAAAACAGTGCAGATGTAAATATATTTATTTTAAAAAAAAGGGTTATATAAATAAAAAAAAATTAAAAGTGAAATTTCACTCTAGACTACCACCAGAACCTGTAAAAAACAAAACAATTTTGGACAAAACAATATATTTGGGGAAGGGAGTAAAAACATTTCTTAAATAAACATATACCTAGCTATACAAAGACTAACTACAATTTAAGATTATTACTAACTAAATACTTACACCAGATATTTACAAAGGGAGATTCAACTAATGATATTAAACAATTAGTATTAGTAGGGAGAGGAACGTAGGAAGGGAGATAATTGTAAACCGAAGGAATCTTAGGACATTCAAAAAACAAGTGGTCTGTTGACCCATCCGCCAGACCACATTCACACAGAGAACTATCTCTCACCCTTATTTTCGCCAAAAACACTGGAGTGCAAGCGTGACCTAATCTTAACCTGATGGTTGATGAGATAGCCCATCTATCTATATTTTTACACCTTTTCTGGTTAAACCAAGGGCGCGATGGAATAATTGGTTGAATACTACCATAATGAGTTCCTTTAACCAGACGAGATCTGTCCCAAATATTTTGCCAATTTGAAAACATGCGAGGATTAGCGAGACTACAGACATCTTGAGCGTAGACAGTTTGGTGTTGAAGGGAACCAGATACAATAGCCTCCTTTGCATATGCATCCACTATTTCATTATTTATGATTCCACAGTGAGCTGGAATCCAAGCGAGTTCAATGTGGATGCCTTGTGAGTGGCATCTAAAAAGCAGATACTTTATTTCTAATATTACTGGGGAAATGTGTTTAGCTCTGAAAGGGTTGGAAGAAATAGCCAGAAGAACAGACTTACAGTCCGAGAATATAATGGAATTGTTAAGACTGTTTGACTCTATATATTTAACTGCATCTAGAATGGCAACTGCTTCCCCTGTAAATACTGAAGATTCGACAGGAAGACTACAGTTTAGTATAACTCGGAACTTTGGGATCCAAACCGCACAACCAACGTTACCGTCAGACGAAAGCTTGGAGGCATCGGTGAATATATATAAACCACCACTCCAGCGAGAGTTTACAGTCTCGAGGAATAGTTGGTTGGCATTGAGAGAATCTTTATCAATACCAATATTAAGAATAAGCGAAGGGGAAAATATAAGAGACTCATAAGGGTGAGAAAATAGAGGATGACCATTACACTGAAATAATGGCGCAGAAAGATTAGACAGAAAATTGAAACTATCAACGATTGGGGGACGGCTATTATTCGGTTGCAAGATCTCAGAGTATTGACGCAAAGCAGGTAGTAAAGGATGGGAGGCAGACTGCGCGACTTTAAATAAAAATCTATCGCATAGGTATTGACGTCTAAGACTAAGGGGAGCCTCGACGCACTCCACCTGCATGGCGTTTATTGGGGAAGATTTCATTGCTCCGAGAATTATGCGCAAGCATCTGGCTTGAATGCGGGTAACTTGGACTGAACAGGATTTGTTGGATGGCATCAATAAAAAGGAAGCATAGTCCAACTGGCTCCGAACAATCGCATTGTAAAGAATCTTTTGAGTACGAGGATGGCAACCCCACCAGACACCTGATAGAGCTCTAAGCACATTAATACCACTCTCACATTTACTTGAGACGTAATTGAAATGAGCCACACCATTAAGTCTTGAGTCTAAAAATACACCCAAAAACTTGACTTTGCTAACCACCGGAATTGAAGAACCTTCAAAAGTAACATTGATGTCAGGTACTTGATGCTTACGAGTAAATATGACAACACAGCTTTTAGATGGAGATAGGGAAAGGCCATGTTCCATTAACCAAGTACTTAAATAATAAAAGGCTCTGTTTAACGATGATTCTGCATCACTTAAGGAATTAACTTGGGAGTAGAGACATATATCATCCGCGTATTGTAAAATATTGCAAAAGTTGTTAACTACCTGTTCCAAATCATAAGTATAAAGGCTGTAAAGAATAGGGCTAAGAACAGAACCTTGGGGAAGGCCCTTCCAAACAGATCTAGGGCAATTATCGGAATCCCTACCGCGGACAGTTATGGATCTTTCCATAAAAATGTTACAAATGAAATGTATTATCCTCACTGGGATATTCAGCTGTTGCAGTTTTTGCCTGAACACCGGAAGAAGAACATTATCATATGCCGCAGTTATGTCTAAGAAGGCACCAACAAGGTATTCCTTTCTGTAAAAAGATGATCTAATGGCTGTGGTAAGAACTGAAATGCTGTCTAAAGTGCCCATACCCTTTCTAAAACCATATTGCGACTCTGGTAATATGTGTTGACTTTCAACAAACCACTCCAAACGGTTTTTTATTAAGTGCTCCAATACTTTCAAAAGAGCGGATGACAAAGCTATTGGACGATATGAAGTAGATAGTAATGGGTCCTTGCCAAATTTGAGTAGGGGGATAACAATTTGGGTCTTCCAATCTGACGGGATAACACCAGTGAAAAAAAAGTGATTGACAAGATTTAAAAAGATATTTTTGGTGACCTCCCCAGAACGAGAGAGAAAGGAGTAAGGGATCCCATCCACACCAGGAGCTGAGTCCCTCAAACCACTCAAAGCACGATCCAGCTCCTGTGATGTAAAAGAGGCATCCATAGGGTCATGTGATGAAAAATTATAAGGGGATGGTAACATATTTATTGTGGGGACAGATGGGGGAGCTAACTTACTCACAAAATTCTCAAACCACACTGAAGAATCATTAGATGACAAATTACAGGGGGACTGTGATAGCCTATATTTTTTTAATTCCTTCCAAACCCTTGACGGTGGAGTCCTAGGTGAGAGAGATTGGCAATAGCTTTGCCACCCGCTACGTTTCTTCTGAGAGAGCATACGTTTGGTATGAGCTGCAATTTTTTTAAAATTTAAATAAGATTCTAAAGTCATTGACATGTTAAATAACTCTTCTGCATCTTTTCTGTCATTCACTGCTTTAGTACAGTCTTTATCCCACCAAGGAGGAGAGGAGTATTTACGGTGAGAATTTTTAAGGGGCAAAGTTTCATCAGCAGCGGAAATGATATTTGCGACAAAATTTTTATAAACAGAAATAGCATTATTAGAGGAAACTTCTGGGACCGAAGCCATTTTGGATTCAACGGCTCCATTATAAGCTAACCAGTCGGGACTATTGAGTTGGTACTTAAGAAGAGGGTCAGGGTTTACAGGTGGTGGTATGGGAGATGAATAAGAGATTAGAATGGGAAGATGATCGCTACCGTGTGTATCATGAATTGTGACCCAAGACAATAATGATGCAAGCGAAGGAGAACACAATGTAAGGTCAACAGCACTTTTTCGATTTTGTAAGGGGCTAACTCTACGGGTAGGGGATCCATCGTTCAAAAGGCAAACATTCAAAGAATCAAACATTTCTATAAGTGAGGTTGAGGTTGCATCGCAGTAATAACTGCCCCACAAAGTATGGTGACAGTTAAAATCCCCCATTATAATAATAGGGGTATCAATGGCAGAAATTATAGATTGCAGCTCAGAAACTAACATGTGGGAGGCAGAGCCCGAAGGAATATACAGGGAAACAATAGAAAAATTCATAACCTTTGCTGCTACTATATTTAAATTAGAACTATGGGAGGGGATTGGGATCATTGAAAAGGGCAAGTTTCTATTGATTAATAGTGCGCAACCACCATATCCGTCATCCCTGTCATCCCGCAAACATGCAAATCCAGAAACCCTAAAATGGGAATCAGGAACCAGCCATGTTTCCGAGACAGCCAGGGCCACGGGGCCAAATTGCTGCACTAAACGGGAAATTTCACATTTTTTAGGACGGAGACTTTGAGCGTTCCATTGAAGGAGTCTTAGATCCATTATTGAGGAAAGGGGATAGAGAGGTAAGTAAATTGGCAACGTTGTCCGGTATAAACTCGTCACACTTGCTAAGCAAGTTGACGAGTGTGGAAATTAAGAGTTCTATCAAGTTCTCATTGGTAGAAGGAGAGGATTTATAGAGGGCACAACCATCCTGAAGAGATGAGGATGGAACTGAGATAATCTCTTGATGAGCCCTTCTATCATAACCTTGCTGGGAATAATTATTTCTTTTGGGAGACATAAACACAGTCTTTTTATAGGATGTTTGTTCCTGTCTTTTGGGGGATGAAGAAGAAGATAAAGAGGAGGGAATAAGAAGAGAAGCTGCAACATCAGCATAAGATTTTTTGACAGATGGGAACCGAGAAGATGCCTCAAAGTAAGAAATTGAGTCTTGGGACATAGCTAACTTTATGTCTCTTTGCCTTTTTTGTTCAGGGCAGTTCTTGTCAGTTGCTGAGTGGCAACCTGAACAGTAAACACAAGTTAATTCATTGTTCTGGCAACTATCACCTGGGTGATTATTACTGCATTTAAAACAACGTGGTTGGGACCTACATTGGGATTTAACATGTCCAAATCTACAACAATTCAGACATTGGATAGTTGGGAGCTGGTAAAGTTCAACCGGTAGGGATGTATTGTAGCAATACACATTTTTTGGAAGCAATTGGCCATGAAAAGTTATGACCACTGATTGAGTCGGAACCCAAGAAGTAGAACCATCATTAATTACTTTTCTGTTTAGTCGGCGGGCTTTCAGAACTTTACCACAACCGGCAGGTAACTCTATATTTTCAACAAATTCCGTAATGCTCCACTCAGAGGGAACACCACGAACCAATCCCATTTTCATAACATTAAAAGAAGGAATGTTAGCCTTGAAATTATTAGCCTCGAGAATGGGGTTAGCCAGGAACTCATTGGCAGCATTGGCAGTATTAAATTGGATGGAGACTCTGTTTCTCCCTACACTTTTGATTCCATCATTTACAATATTTTTAATATTGTTATTAAATAAAAGTTTCCCCAGCTTAATAGGGCGAATGGTAGTTCCAGCAGATGGGTCAGCAACTATTCTGCTAACGTGGACAACAAAATTTCCGCCTTCTGAATTTTCGTAGCTTTTAATACCCTCCAGAAGGGAGGGATGGGTATAAATACCCTGGATAGACGCAGAAGCTAACTCACGGTTAATAATAGTTTTTTTAACCGCTGATGCTGGTTCGTCAGAGACATCACGGTGTCTCTTCCTACTATCTTGAGCCGAAAAGACTTCAGGGGACAATATGTCCATGCTATCGACACTAGATTCCGGTGGGTCCGGAGGCCGGGGAGGGGTTTTGAGGTTATCCATATTAGATATGGACAACCTCGGGAATCTAACTACAGGAAGTTAAATAAACCACTTACCCGTACAACAAACACAAAACTAAAAGTGAAATAACAATAATAAGTTAAAAAAAGCGCATATAAGATAAATTAACAACAAAAAACAATCCAGCGACTGTGTTCACGAACAACACCGACAGCGAAAAAACCAGTCTCAGTCAGCATTTTTTATTGATCTTGATCTGTCATTTTATTTAACAATATCTGTCACTGTCACTGTCATGTCATGTCAGTCACAGTGTGTTGCGCCGCGGCTGATTCGACCGAAAAAAATATAAGAATCTTCTTTTGGTGGGAAGATCAGCTGTGAATGTTTAGTTGACGTTTCCGCCAATGTTTGGCTATTGACACCGAAGATTGACGTGGATTGACGGATGGATATGAAATTGATGGATTTTTTATAGTATTTTATTCAGTATTCTCGCTTTTATTTAATTGTCTCCAATGTGGGATAAAATAATGTTATGTTTTGCGAGCTGTTGTAGTTGCGCAAGCAAAAACCGAAAATTACTGGAATACTTTAGCTTATGTTGCAAAACAAAAAGTGTCAAAAAGAAACCGTTTACTGTACAGTAAAAATTCAATTTAATACTCCTGAACATAAAGCTTCTTAGTTTTGTTCCTAATTGTGCTTAGTTTAATTTTTTTAGTAAATATTTGAGTCGTTCGAAAGTTAACATAGATTTTCGGTTGGCTCAAAAGATCAAGAAACCAGGTCCGTAAACCAATACTTATATCAATATTTCTGTGAAAATAGCCTCGGCCAGTGTGTTGTGTATTGCATCCTGAATCCTATTGTTAGTTTTTACACATAATTTCACAGAAAACCTGAATATATTTATTATTTCACATCAAACAAACACAAAAATGTCAGCTCCTCCTAGAGAAACTATTCAGAAGCAAATCCAACAGGACTGGGCCAATCGGGAGTATATTGAAGTCATCACTGGAAGCATTAAAAAGATCACGGATTTCCTGAACTCGTTCGGTAAGTCTAAACATTGTTCAAGATGCAATATCCATACAACTATAGCTTACTCATAACAGATATAAAATTAATTATTTTTAACTTATCTCTTCGACATCAGAGAAAGTATGGGACCGAGTTTTCAAAAGATCGTTGATGTACTTTGGAAAACTCAGGGAAGGAGTAAATGGATACTAATTCTTCGTTATCAGACCCCTTTCACTCCTTGATATTAAGTAAGAATAATTTAAACACATTGCACCAAATTATTGACTCTATATAATGAGCGGAAATTATAGTGTTTTACAACTAATAAATGTGATCTAAATTCCACCATCAAAAAAATTCTGACACAAATATTTTTACACCTATCCTAAAAGACATAAAAACACTTTATCCAGGCTTGTTTATAGAAATGACCTTGTCTGAAATACACAGAATGTCATTAATGTAGACATACAAAGCTTGTCACTTTGTTAAATGCTCTTGAATAATGTAAATCTATCTTAACCCATTTAGACAGACAATTATATAAACAATAAATATATTTTTATGTGAATGTAAAAAAAATGAAGAATGTATGAATGCTATTTTCTTTTCAAAAGGTTGACATATGTAAGTGCCAGGATTATACAAAATGGTGATAAATAGTCACTGTCTACCCCAATGACAACTGGACTTTATAATTACAGAATTGGTTATTTGTTTCAGATATGTCTTGCAGATCACGATTGGCTATCCTGAATGAGAAGCTGACATCATTGGAGAGAAAAATTGATTATTTGGAAGCATGTGTAAGTTTTAAATTTCAATTGATACCTTGTTAACATCTTGTCTTCTGCAAAATAAACCTGCCTTTCTATGAGGAATATTCTTTTTAACAAGCTTATATTAGCTGCACCTGTATGTATGTAACAGAGTCCCCAAAACTCTATTTTGACCCACTCTAAATGGACTGATCTAATTCAAAATTTGTATACTTATTGAAAATCCGGGACAATATAATACTTTCATAGGTTTATCCCATTATCCTGCTGAGGGGTCGCCACGGTTAAATAATTTCACATGATTTAGTACTATGGAGTTAAAATAAATATAGTTTAAAAAAACTGAATAACATGCTTTTGAAGCACACTTAACTAAAAAATTAAAAATTATTTCCAATATAGGTTGAAACTCATGACATAGCGTAGGGCACTCTGTGCCATATTTTTCGACTTTCAGCAACCCATATCTTCCCAACTGGCGGTGCCTCTTGAGGTCAACTATGGATATCCTCAAATCTTCATAATAAGCATGGTGCTAAAAGGGATATTATAAGAGCACTGTCGGTTAGATGTAACATGTTGTCGCGCAGATATGCACGGTGTTCAAGGGACGTAAAAATCTCGCTCTTCAAGGCTTACTGTCAAACATTGTACACCTGCAGTCTGTGGAGTAATTATACAAAAAAATCTTACAGTGCTCTGCGAGTCCAATACAACAATGCCTTCAGGGGTTTGTTGGGGCTGCCATGGCGCTGTAGTGCCTCGGGCATGTTTGCTGAGTCAAGCACTGACGGTTTTCAAGCCGTGATTCGCAAACGAGTAGCTTCCATGTGGGAGAGGGTCAAGGGTAGCACCAATACACTCCTGAGGGTGATTGCAGAAAAGGTGGACAGCCCAATGATAAAACATTGGATGTCCGTACACGTAGCCCCAAACAATTACTTTCAATTATATTAAACGTCTTCAGAAATTATTTTTATTGCTATTTTATAATTTGTTTGTATTGATTATTTTTTAATTCTATTTTTATTTTTATGCTAATTTAATTATGTAACTTAATATGATTTTAATTAACATTGCCTCATTTTATTTTATGTCTATCTGTAGATGTGTAAGATTTTTAATTTTTAATAATGTCGTGAATTTCATTTTAATTTTTTTTTGTGTTGTCTCAACTGTATATGGAATGTTTTAATTTCCGAAATAAATGATTATTATTATTATTATAAAATCCAGACCACTGGACATCCCAAACATTTGACTATGATGGGATATACTTACCTGCCTAAAGTGCTAAAGAGATTTCACTTACGAGCTTGACTAGTTCAGGCACACAATAATGCATTTCGTTTTTGTTCTTAATTTGAGGCTCACTTGTTTTAAAACTTCATTGATCATTTATTCTTTGCATGATTCAAGAAGAAATGTAACTATTATTTAATTCAAATTACTCATAAATACATTGAGAGAATGCCTTAAGCTTCTTATTTATTATCACATAATACATACATACATATACTCAGGGCTGTACGAGGGCTGCTATTTATGTATCCGGAATAAAAAAAAGAAACAAACATATATCAATTAATATGGTTTTATTGCTTCTCAAAATATTCGCCGCTCAGATCTATACACTTTTGCATGCGTTGAAACCAATTTTCATAGCACTTTTTCCACTCAGACTGAGGTATCTCCAAAACGTGCATTTTGAACGCATCGACTGCCTCTTCGCGGCTCGAAAAACGTTGACCACGTAATTTTTTCTTCACATTTGGAAATAAATAAAAATCATTGGGTGCCAAATCAGGGCTGTACGGCGGATGACCTGTCAATTCGATCTTTTGAGCTTCTAAAAACTGAGTTGTGACGGCCGACCTGTGACAGCTAGCATTGTCGTGATGCAGAATGATTCTACGTTGTCGGTTAGTCTTTCTTATTTGTTCAAAGACTTCCGGCAAACAAATGGTCGTATACCACTCCGAATTAACAGTTTTACGATTCTCTAAAGGCACTGTAGCTACATGGCCATTTATACCAAAAAAACAAGCGACCATTTGCTTCAATGTGCTTTTTGCACGAATAACTTTTGTTGGGTTCGGCTCATCTTGGAACACCCACACCGTGGACTGCTGCTTAGTTTCGGGGTCGTAAGCGTAGATCCAAGATTCGTCACCTGTGTAGATATTATAAACAGCTTTTGACGCACCACGGTTGTATTTTTTTAACATTTCTTTGCACCAATCGACACGAGCCTGTTTTTGATCAATACTCAAGTTGTGCGGAATCCAACGGGAGCAAATTTTTTTTACAGCTAAATGTTCATGAAGTATCTTATGTATGCTCGTCATACTAATGCCCAGAGATGCCTCTATCTCACGATATGTAACATGACGATCTTGAGTTATTAGTTCCCGGACAGCATCGATGTTTTGAGGTACAACGACCGTTTTAGGGCGACCTTCTTTAATTTCATCAGTAAGCTTAGATCGTCCACGATTAAACTCGCTAAACCAGTGATACACAGTGGTCTTTGAGGGTGCTTCATCCCCAAAAGTCGAAGTAAGCTGATCGATGCACTGTTTTTGAGTTAGACCACGCCGAAAATCGTAAAAAATCATGGCACGAAAATGTTCACGAGTTAAATCCATGGTGGTGAAGACACGCAATTTTCAAAATGACGCTACGATGTGAAAACAATTGACAGTCACATAAAAATAAATGTATTCTAAAGCTAAAGAGTTCTATTTTTAAATGATGTAATTACTTTTTAAATTATTGTTCTGTAAGTGGCCAGTTCCGGATACATAAATAGCAGCCCTCGTAAATCTATAGAAGGGGTAGCAAGATCAGAATAAGCATTTCCTCAGCCACTTTTGGATGTTCTGTGGGGAAAAGATTGTAAAACAAAAAATTACTTAATAGCCCCATTCTTGGTAATCACAAGTCGCACTCTACGATCATTCGGCTCAGGCACATAGTGCTAATAGAAGTGCGCGCGGTGCACCGTGTCTGCGTCAAAAACAATGAAATTTTACGTTCATATTGCACTGGAGCAATCTGTATGCCCCAATAGTGATTTATTTAGATTATTTATCTTCCTCTGTTTCTCATTGATAGCAAATTTTTTGAGCATAATATCTCAGTTATGTTATTATTATTCGAGTATTATTATTCCTGATATAACATTACATAGCTTGCGATATGTACAAATAAAGGCAATTTCTCTAGGTAAAAGAATATTGAGAATTACTTCAGTCAATCCTCAGACTTGCCCTTTTCTACAAACTTTACTTCTTTATAATTTGGATCTAATAAATAGATTTCCTTTTTTTCAGGTATCTAAAGGTGAAACGCTAACATAGAGAAGAATTAGTATAAAACACTAGTTTTAAGTCATATTTATATTAAGTTATGTAAATTGTTTTTACCCTGCAATTATTAAGGTATGTTTAATTCTTCATAAATTGAGAACAATAAAATCTTTTTTCATACAACACATTTTGTTTCAATGAATATAATATTACTTCTTTAAAGGGTTTTTAAAGCCGCCGTCCCGGAGCCTGGTGAACTCCGTGTACTAAATAACCTTACCTAGTCAAGTGGGGCTCTGGCTAGGCGGACAATATATTTCCCTTGCTTTACGTGGGAACCGAATGTGTTTGGAAACTACAACTAAACGCGGTGGCGGCGATGTGGTTCGCCACTCATCACGCCGTGGTTCCTCACGGGGCGAAAAGTGGGCTAAAGAGACCCGCTTTGGTACGATGAATGTGTGTGGAGGGATGCATGAAAAATTAGATGAAGTATGTTTGATTATGGAAGAAAGAAAACTAGATTTTCTGTGTGTGAATGAAACGAAGCGCAAGGAAAAAGAGGTTTCACAACTTGGCCCATTTACAGCTATCTGGTCGGGAGTTGCCGAGAGTGACAGAGCTTGCCAAGGCGTGGGACTTCTGATATCTGAAAGGATGGCTAAGTGCATGAAAGATTATGCGTGTGTGAGTCCAAGGCTCCTATGGATAAAGGTGAAGGTAGGGCTTGTCCGGATGTGCATAATTTGCGTGTATGCTCCGGACATGTCCAGATCACTATCAGAGAGGGAGGAGTTTTGGAATCTGTTAGACGATGTTGCGAATGGGTGTGATGAAAATGAGAAAATTGTTATGTTAGGAGATTTTAATGGTTGGGTTGGTGTGTCACGCAATGGTTGTGAAAGAGTTTTAGGAAAGTTTGGTGATAAAAGAGTGAACGAGAATGGTGAGAAAGTGATTGATGTATGTTTGGAGAGGAATCTTTGTGTTACGAACACGTTGTTTGAACACAAATATATCCATATGTATACTAGACAGAGAGGAAGCGAGAGAAGTATGATAGATTTTGTGATAGTGGATGAAAGGCTAAGAACAAAGGTTGTTGACACCAGAGTCCATAGGGGCATTAACGTTGGCACGGACCACTTTCTCGTGATATCACGATTGAGGGGACTGTGCACGCGTTGGCGTCACAGGGCCAAAGTGTCGACAACTGAATTTGCTAGAATAAAAGTGGAGAAATTGGAAGAGGATGAAAATATTAGACATGAATATATGAAGAAATTGGACGACAGGCTAAGTTGCGTGGAGATGAAGGATGAATTGGAAATAGAAGAAGTATGGGATGTGCTCAAATCGTCAATGGTTGAATGTGCGACGGAAGTATGTGGATTGAGTAAAAGAACAAATAGACCACCAACAAGTTGGTGGGATAAAGATGTGAAAGAGGCAGTTGGAGATAAGAAGAAAGCTTGGTTAGATTTACTAGCGATTAAAGCTAGTAAACGAATGGATGCGAGAGTAACAGATGATGTAGTGAAGAATAGTGAAGATGAATATAAGAGAGTTAAGAATGAGGTTAAGAAGAAAATAGAAAAGAAAAAGCGTGATCTGATAGAATGGTGTGAGAGGAAACTCTCTGATAATTTCCGGAATAACCAAAAGTTGTTCTGGAAATATATCCGGAAAGAAAAGGGAGTTTCCCAAAACACGAGAGTGAATGTTGTGAGAGATGAACAGGGTGAATTGGCGACGGATGAAAGTAGCATAAGACGAGTATGGAAGAACTATTTTGAGGGACTCTTTAAAAAAGAGGATACATCCATTTCTTCGCCAATCGGCAGTAATGTTGATTGGAACGACGTTATGGGTGACTTTAGTGACAGTGAGATCAGTATGGAAGAAATAATGAAAGCAATGAAAAGTATGAAACTAGGGAAAGCGGCAGGGTATGACAGGATAAACACTGAAATGCTGAGGGCTGGTAAAGGGGTGGTGGCTTCCTGGTTGTACTTCCTTTTCCAAAAATGCTGGTCGAGTGGCAAAGTGCCACAAGACTGGTGCAAAGCGGTAATTGTGCCTTTATATAAAGGAAAGGGGTCACACCAGGAGGCTAGAAACTACCGTGGAATTAGCCTACTCAGCATTGTCGGTAAATTGTATGCAAAGGTTTTGATTGAAAGAGTGATGAATGAAACGGATGATAAAATTTGGGATGTGCAAGCAGGATTTAGAAAGGGAATGGGATGTATGGACCAAATCTTCTCTTTAAGGAGCATCACCGAAAAGTTCTTAGCTAAGAACCGAAAGGTGTATTGCTCCTTCATTGATTTAGAGAAGGCGTATGATAGGGTGGTAAGAAAGTGTTTATGGGAGGTGTTATCCAAGTTCGGTTTGGGGAGTCGACTTATACGTGCACTGGTATCACTCTATGAGGATTCCAGTGCATGTGTGAGAGTAAACGGGGAAAATACTGACTGGTTCGGGATCTCTCGGGGTGTCCGACAGGGTTGTGTAGCTTCCCCGTGGCTCTTCAATTTGTTCATGGATGACTGTTTAACAGAGTTGCGTGAAAGTGATTATGGATTGAGAATGGGTGGATTCATCATTAAATGCCTCTTATATGCCGACGATCAAGTGCTACTTGCATCATCGGTGGAAGAGCTGCAAGAGATGATGAATATTGCAAGTGCGTCTTTTGAAAAAAAAGGGAATGAGGGTGAAGGTGGATAAAACAAAAACTATGGTTTTTGAGAGAGAGGTGAATATGACCGAATGCGTGATTGAGATTAATGTTAAGAAAGTGGAACAAGTGAAAGAGTTTGTATATTTGGGAAGTTTGTTTACTAGGGATGGAAAGTGTGATGAAGATATCGAGAGAAGAGTGAAAAAGGGTAATGCGGTAAATGGAGCACTGGATAGTCTAATGTCTAGTCAGTCGGTGTCTGAAAAGGCCCGAATAGCTGTGCATGATGCTGTCCTTGTTCCTTCCTACGCTTATGTATGGCAGTGAATGTTGGGTGTGGCAGAAGAAGCATGAAAGTAGAGTGAATGCAGTAGAAATGAGATCCCTCAGAAAAGTGTGTAATGTAAGGTTATGTGATCGTGTGAGGAATGATGTGATTCGTGAAAGGTGTGGTGTAAAAGATGATATTGTAAGAAAGATAGAAAAAGGAATGTTGAGATGGTTTGGGCACATAGAGAGGATGGATGACAGTAAATTGGTGAAAGAGATATATAGAGCCAATGTGGAAGGTAATGTTAGTAGAGGACAACCTCGGAGGACACATTTGGATCAAATAGAAAATGTGCTCAAAAAGGCAGGTGTCCGCAGTATGAAGAATAAAAGAGTATGTATGAAAAGATTGATGGATGTAAACGAAGCCAGAGAGGTTTGCCAGGATCGTACAAGGTGGCGATCGATAGTCTCTACCTACCCCAATGGGAACTAACGGCGTGAGAATATGTATGTATGTAAAGGGTTTTTGAACTGAGTAGTGAGTTAATAATGTTGATTCAATATCAATAGAACTATCTCTATAGAAAGTGCAAAATATCTTCATACTGTTAATAGATAGATGTTGAATAAATATTAAGATATTTGGAAATAAATTGATAGATAGATGTCTATATTCATTTTATTATTAAATCATTTTGCATCTTAGCATTTAACCCAGCATTATTGGCTTCAAACAATTTGCCAAACAAAGAACTGTATAATTCATTCTTGCTCTCATCTGACCACGCCACATCTTTCTCTGGCGCCATATAGTTAACTAGTTGGTTATGTACAACATACTTTATCTTCCGTCCCTTGGTTGCTTTTGTATCCACTTTTCTTTTCATTTTACTTCGCATCTGCTGCAGAGCTATCCATTGTCTACTCATCTGTACTGGATCTGAAATATCTGCTGATTTGCATTCTATTAGTTCTCTTAACAATTGATGATAAAAATCACTATCATCAAAAATCTCTGGTATATACTCGTCATCCTCTTTTCTATCTTTATTCAGCTTTGGTTCATCACCATTAGTGTTTGTATCTATTTGTTTTTTATATCCAATTATATCATATTCTGATCGTTTCAGTTGTGTTCGCCGTATAAGCTTGTTCCGGTCTGATAAAATGTACGATATTTGCTGCATTATTGTATTAGTAGGGGCATTTTTTAAATTAGCTGCTGTTGCTATTCTGGTTTTTTCATTCCATTTTTGTATTGTGGAATCTCTAAATGATTTGAATGCTTTATGTTTAGTAGATAATTCTTTTTCATAATCTTCAAACTTTCGTTTTTTAGCTACATTTTGTTTATCTTTTGATGTGTCATTTTTATTTTCTATTTTTGTTTCCTCTTCATCTTCTGTGTCACTAGGAATCTCTTCATTATCAGTGTCACTAGGTATTTCTTCATCACTTTCATCACCTTTGGCTTGAGTTGAGTCTGGTTGTTTTTTGGAAGTTGTTACTAATGTTTTTGTATCTGGGAAGTTTTTGTAAAGCATGTCTTGTAAACTGAGCATCCTGTAAAAAATATTGTAAGTTAATTGAATGAGCAAATAATAAGAATATAATAAAGCATACTTATACCAATAGTATAACAATAGTCTGCATAAGCTTCACACTGATATTAAGTGTGTAGGGAGAGAGTAAAAGAAGGGGAAGCTTATATTGCAATCTATTTATTCGGCACAGCGATTAAGTAGTATTTTTTCTAGTGTGTACATATAACATGTTTTATTAATTCAGCCCATTTTCAATACATTACATATTTTGCAAATACTATTAGAGATTTATTAAATTGTTGCTCACAGGAGCTATCTAATTTCTGGGAATTAAATTAGATACAAATATATGGTTTCATTATTGGTGGCTGAGTATGAGGGTTTCTCAACCTGTAAGTTACACTGAACTTACTTATACTCAAACCAATCATTCTTATTTGGATAGGCAGAGACTATTGATCACTGCTCAGCACAATCCTGACTTATCTCTGTTGCTTTCCTCATATTAATTATTCTTCTCACTATGGACTCCAAATACAGAGAAAATTGCAATAAACCTACTCTTATCAATACTGACAGAATATTAAAGTACAAACTTACGTAACAAATGATTCCCTGAATATAATACAGAATTTGTCATGATCATTTCTCACTAAAGGGAAAGCTACTTTTGAGATGTTTTGGAAGAATGTATTAATTACACCGATATCTAAAACTGCACATTAAGAACAAAATGTTAGGCTAATATAACCTGATATGAAAGAGACTGACATAAAACTGCTTGAATAGTAATTGTTGAGACTAGAATTGAAACCTAATTTGTCCCATGAAAAAGTGTATGGAATTTATCTATACATAGTTAGAGAACTATATTGAGCACAATCAGTTATAAATTAATATATGACAGCACAAGCTACACTAAATAAATACTGTCAGAATAAGTATATAATATAATTTAAAAAAATACATAATAAACATAATACATAAACATTCACGCCGAATATCCCCGAAGGGGTTGGCAGAGGTACTAATTCTTCTGAACATCATGTGACTTTGTCACCTGGTGTTCAGAGTACCCACGTTTTGCATGGACAGTGTACTCACGTGATAAGGGGCAGGCCTATTGCCATTTTGTACGAATACACTGTCACATGACTAAGTACAACTCAGCCATGTGGGTTTCCTCACAATGTTTTCCCTCACCGTTAACAACCATGTTAAATTAACCACACGTATGTCTTTAGAAAAGACAAATTGGTGTAGGCCCGACCCAGGATTTGAACACTAGTCGTTTGCACGATAAGCGAGTGTTCTACCCACTGGGCTATCACGGTTATTATTATTTATATTTAAAAAAATATATAATAATATATTTCTCTTGTATGTCTAGAACCCAGAAATGTTGGATATGTATATTTGGGAATACTTACTTATCCAGTGTGTTCATTATATTGGTTTTTACAGTGGTGGCAGCTTCGGCAAACTCTTTATTCTGTTTCACCTCTTCATAAGTCTCAGGCAGTGGCATCTGATTTGCTGTGCTAACACATCTCTGCAGATGTATTCTCATTTCTAATAAGCCCTCCCATAAAAGCAGTTGGTTTCTTACGCAACTTCCTTTTTTTGCTTCTTCAGAAATATTCTGCTTTTTCACATGTTCAAAGTCCTCTTTCATAGGTTCATCCAATTGGCTTATATCATAACCTTCTTCATCATCACTGCCTTCAGAACCATCTTCTTCGCCGCTAGGTGCATCATCAGAATCAAACATCTGCTTCTTAATATTGGTAATGCTGTAATCTTCACTCTCTGCATCATCCGAGCTTACATCGTCAGAAACAGAAATATTATTTTTGGTGGAATTCAGTTGAGTGTCATCTTCAGAGCTCGATGCCCCAGAATCTTTTATCAGAATCTGATTATTATCAGATTTTCTTTCGACTTTATCTTCAGAGCCTTCAGAATCGGAATCCTGAGCTGAATCTGACAAATTAGAAATAGATTTTCGCGAAACAACTTCGCCTTCGTATTTTTTACTTACTTCACTTAACAAATTTACATTTTGGCGTCTGAATTCGCTGATAGTAGCCTCCTCTTCACTGTCCGAAGAATCGAAATCTGCACGTGATACTGTTTTAGGTTTAGTACCAAACACCTGGTCATCTTCAATATCAGGCGCGGCTTTTACCGTTAGTGCTTCAGCTATTCTATCTGAAAGAATAGTGGTTGCCTTTTTCTTTTGCTTTAGTTTCATTTTATTTTATAACTTTAAATCAACTTAACCTCTAATATTAGCTTCAGACTATTGACAATACTAAAATAAATTGTTGGTAGGTTTGGCTGATATTTTGACAGGCAGTATGACATGAACAACAGTCAAATCAACTATTCGCCATTTCAACTTTCAACCAATCCGTTTGCCACTGTACTGTCACGATCATATCATATGTCAGATGTTAATGACAATGACATCAAAAAAAGCCCGCGAAACAACGAGTCGAGCGAGTGGTGCTGTTTTTATTTGTTTTATTTATTTATTAGCTTCTATTTTTTGTTTAATTAAAGATAAAGTATTATTTTGCTGTAATTCCGCGTTTGTAAGAAATGAACAATTAATATTTTTGATTCACGTTGTGCATTAACACTTATAAATAGTGTTTTGTTATAATTTCCATTATTTTCGTCTATTAAATTTACTTATTTATTCATTTAAAATGCCGAAAAAAGTAACAGAAGATGTTGTTACGTGGATTGGGAAGCAAACAAATGTTGAACAAATGGGAGAGAATTTCCTCTATTTTTATGAGTAAGTTTGAGTGTTTTACATTTGATTGTTCTGTTCCATCAAAGAAGATTCCATCACGGCTACAAATCTCAAATGGGAATGTCCAGAGCTTGAGAATTCGATATGCCTTAGCCTTCTTTAAGATGGTGAAGATAGCAAAATTAAAAGAAAGTCAGTGTCGGATCTCCAGCCACATTTCCTAAATATCTCTTACAAAATCTTTCAATCATCCATTTTGGTGTGACTATTCTATACTTATTTACTATGCATATTGTAACTTCGTACATATACTCAAGTACATAAATATACTCACAGCTATAAATCCCTAGAAGGGGTAGCCAGAGCTAAGGAATCAGAAATTCCTCAGCCACTTTTGGAAGTTGTGTGGAGAAAAGATGGTGAAAAAAAGGTTGGTGATGGGTCTCTAACCGCATTGCCCAAAAATCCCTCAAAAGCCCTAAAACCGTTAGTTGCCTCTTTCGTACATCCAACGGAAGAAATGGGGTAGTGCTATTCTAAGCCGTCACTACACAGCAAAAACTTGTTTAATTGTAACTTCAATATTTAACATGTATAGTATACATTATTATACACTATACATGTTAAATATTCTGTTAAATATTTAAGTTACAATATACATAGTAAATAAGTATACAAACATATGTATGTGTATTATTATTATTATTAGATGGGCGATAAGCGCCACGGGTTTCCGCACTGAGCCCGGCATGGCAAGCCATTGTGCGTGGACCAAGTGGTCATTTAATTCTCCCAACCTAATTCCGTCCAGAAGGCGAGTAGCTTATCCAGGTCAGCTGCTGCCTCTGGAAGCGACTTTATGGATCCTATCGTGTTATAGCGAATGTCGGCTACCCCCGTGCATTCCTGGAGCACGTGAGCAACCGTTTCGTCAGCTTCCATGCACGCTCGGCACATGGGGCTGTCGGTAATGCCTATAGTGTACAAGTGTTTATTTAGTGTGGTGTGTCCTGTGAGTACTCCAGTCACTGTCCGCAGATCTTTCCTGCTTAGTCGCAGGGCGCGCCCGGTCAGCTTCCTGTCAAGGGTTGGCATGATTTCCTTCGACTGTCTGCAACCGGGCTCCTCCTGCCAGTGTATCTTGGAGAGGGAGTGAGTGCGTTCTATTAGCCATGCGCGAAGCTGACCATAGGGTAGGGGTATGATCGGTTCAGGACCATACAGATCCCTTGCCGAACCCCCCCTAGCCAATTCGTCAGCAGCGTCGTTACCCAAGGAGCCGCTGTGGCCCCTTATCCATTGTAGGGTTATAGTGTTATTCCGAGCTGCTTCCTCAAGAGCTCTGTGGCACTCCAGGACTAGCCCTGAGGTGAATTCACAGCGATCCAGAGCCTGCAGCACAGATGCACTGTCCGAGATGATTCTGATATGCATATCGGACACATCTCGGGCTTTGATTGCCATGGCCGCCTCGGTTATTCCAAGACACTCCGCTTGGAATACCGTGTTGTGTCGACCTAGGCTTTTGGAAATTTTAATATTGAGGTCTTGTGAATATACCCCGGCTCCAGTCCCTTGGTTGGTCTTGGAGCCGTCTGTGTATACACGCACCTCTTTAATATTGGAGTAGTCATGCTGTTCCTCTTCGAGTATAACAGTATAGTTGTGTTTGGTAATTATAGTTTTAGTTATCCTATCACAGGGCGCAGCAAGCAAGGGCTGATATTGGATCGCCGTTGTGTGTATGCTGGTGTGTAGGATTCTGGAGTCATTTCTAAGGTGCCCTGAATTTTTCAGCCTGAGTGAGGACATCGCCGCCTCTTGCTGTATGTGTAGGTGTAAGGGTGGCAGGTTCAGTAACGCCTGAAGAGCTGCAGTAGGTGCGGTTCTCATACAGCCTGTAATGGCCAGGCAGGCAAGCCGTTGCATCTTTTCCAGGTCATTTTGGGCTGTTATTAATTTGGTTCTCGGCCACCAGACCAGTGAGCCGTAGGTTATTACTGGTCTGATAATGATGGTATAAAGCCAGTGTACGATCTTAGGTTTGAGTCCCCAGTTCTTACCTAGTACCCTATTGCACTGCCATAGCATAGCGCTGGCTTTCTTAATTATGTTATCTAAATGAGGTTTCCAGCTAAGCTTATCATCTAGGGTTATTCCTAGATACTTAACTGTTTTTGAGAGAGTGAGTTCAGTTCCAAAAAGTTTTGGAAGTTCAAAAGGGGGGAGCTTTCTTTTGTGAGTGAAAAGTATAAGTTCAGTCTTTTTGGGATTTACTTTTAGGTCGTATTCGTTGCACCATGTCTCCACAACTCGCAATGCTTGACCCATTTTTTTGCAGAGCATGTTTACATGGTTTCCATTTAAGAGAATTGTGAGATCGTCAGCGTAGCCTACCGTTAGGTAGGATAAGTCATTGAGTCTCTTAAGTAGGGAGTCGACCACCATGTTCCATAAGAGTGGGGAGAGGACCCCCCCTTGGGGGCAGCCTCTCGTCACAATGGCTCTGGTGGTGTCATTTACAGTTACTTGCACCGCTCTAAGTCTCAACATGTTAACAATCCAACCCCTGAGTGTGGAATTGACACGGAAATCTTTCAGAGTTTTGTCGATACAAGGTATGCTGGTTTTATCGAAGGCACCTTCAATGTCTATGAAGGTGCCTAGTGTGGACAACTTTGAGTTGAGTGCACATTCTATTTTAGATATTACATTGTGCAACGCAGTCTCAGTTGATTTATCTTTGGTATAGGCATGTTGATGTGTATGGAGGGGTTTTTTCGTAAGTGATTTTTCTCTTATACATCTGTCACAGAGTCTTTCCAGAGTTTTTAAGAGAAAGGATGTAAGGCTAATGGGTCTAAAGGATTTCGGGTCGGTATAGTCCGACTTACCAGGTTTAGGTATGAAAGTTACTTTAACTTCACGCCATGCTATCGGTACATATCTGTATGCGATGCATGATTGGTAGATTTTGACCAGCCAGGGAGACAGGATGTCTCTCGCCCACTGTAGTAAAGCAGGGAAGATCCCATCTAGGCCTGGTGATTTGAAGGGGTTGAAAGACTTTATCGCCCATTCAATCTGGTCTTTAGTGACAAGCTCTTGTGCGAAGAGCCAGTCCGCTTCATTGGGGTAGATGTTCTGCTCCTCATTCCAGTTTGCATCATCTGTATGATGACAATCTGGGAAGTGGCAGTCTAGGAGCATTTTATGTGTTTCTGTATCTGTCGTAGTATATGTGTTATCAGGTTTTTTAAGCGGGCCTACAGCGGGATTACTATTGGTAGACAGAATTTTCCGTACCCTCGCCGCTTTATTGTTAGATTCAATTGATCCACAAAACTTTCGCCAGGCTTGCCTTTTGCGAGATCGAATACGTTTTTTGTAGGTGGCTAGCATGCATTTATAGTTGTCCCAGTCTATAGGTAGCCTGGAATTTTTTGCTTTATTAAAGAGTCTGCGTAGTTCACCGCGCATTTTTTCCAACTCAGGGCTCCACCACCTACTGGTTTCTTTCCCTGGAATTGTCGGTTGTTTAAGCGGGCAGGTGGATTCAAAAGAGTCCATTATAGCTGCGGTGACCATTTTAAGGTTACTTTCGATATGTGTTGGGCCATCCGTGTTTTCATTGGTGAGTGTGTTAAGTTTAGTCTTTAAGAGAGATCTGTAAGAGAGTACGTTTGTGACTCGTGGGTTACGTTTTGGGGGGGGTAGTGTGTAGTCGCTAGCTAGGTTGAAGCATATCCGCCGATGGTCAGCGCAACTTAGCTCCTTTGACACATGCCAATTGGAGACTAAATGTGAGGCTCCATTGCTAACTAGAGTGATATCGACTATAGTTTGGCCTCTGGATGTGACCCAGGTGGGTTCTGATCCGATATTAGCTATGTTAAGGTTAGTAGAGAATAAATAGGTTGATAGTACCTTTCCTCTTTGGTTGGCCGCGTGGCAGCCCCACAGCGGGTGATGCGCATTCGCATCAGCTCCGATGATGAGCTCAGTACCGGACTGCTCACAGTACTGCACCAGCTCGGTCATTTCTTTGGGTGGGCAGTCGTCGTCACCAGGCATGTAGCAGGACGCTAGGACAACATCCTGGGTCTCCTTGCTAGCTGTGGTGATCTTGGTGGCTATCAGGTCTCTAGAACAGTATTGGATTAGTGGCATGCTTTGAACACATTTAGGAATATAGATGCATGCTCTGGGGTTAATACATGTGGTGTCGTATAACAACTTACCTCCGATGTTGCTGAGACCACATATGCGGTTTGCCCTGATCCACGGCTCCTGGATCAGTGCAATGCTGTTGGGTGATGTATCCAGCACTGTGCGTAGGGTAGCCGTTGCCGCTTGACTGTGCTGGATATTGGTTTGGAGGATGGGAAGAACTTTAGGAGGGGGGAGCATCGCTAAGAACCTCCCCCTCTAGTTCCTCCTCCAGGTCTAGTTCGGATAGAGCCCCGGGTGATGACGTTAGCATGGCCTCGTCCCAGGGTTCCGGGACGGATTCACCGCATGCTAGCCGGCCGAGCTTGTCCACGGTCTCTTGGAGAGCTTCCGGTTCCTCCACAGGCCTGCTGGTGGAGGGTTTCGGCTCATCCGGCCTTGGGATCGTGGTGGCTGGCTGGTTGCCAGAGGGCTCAGCGGATTCTTTGGTGTTGGGCGGTGTATCGCTTAGCTTCTTCCTCCCAACTATAAACTTCGCGTACACCGGCCCAAATCCAAAGGCGATTCGGCGGTCTCTAGCCATCAGTTTCTCCACCTCGTCCGGTGGTAGTCCCAATGTTAGGAGGGTGCCCTTCTTTTCCCCATCGACGGTGGTCGCCTTGTATAGGTGCCACTGTGGTATGTTATACCAACGGCCATTCTGCTTGCAAAGCAGAGTCTGCAGCCGTTTCAGTGGCCCCGTATACCTGGGGATGAAGAGGGCTATTCGGGTGCGGGTGGGGATATCAGCCTGGCTGACAACCCGGATCTTATCGCCCGAGGGAAGCTTGACGGCGGATGCGAATTCCTGTATCCAGGTCAGCGCAAACTCGTCTTCGCACAATATGTGAAGCGTGCCCCCGGACAATTTTGGGCATCCTCGGAAGCTCGGCGCTACCGTGACGTCAGTGTCCACGGTATCGAAGACCTTCTCTTCTATAAGGTTCCCGAGATATTCGGCCTCTAAAGTGGTCAAGTCTCTCAGGGACGTTGAGGTGAGTGCCACTTCGAACCTGGAGCGATCTTCAGTGGCTTGGGCATATGTTTTCCCTCCCTTGGTGGTTTTTGCCCGTTTGGGCTCAACCATCTGGGCGGGGGACCTACTGTCATCCGGTCGGCCTCTCTTAGATGCCTCGTGAACCTTGGAGGGTCCCGATTCAGCTAAGGGGCGATCGGATTTGCTGGCACGTTTGCCGCGGCTCCCATGGGGTGCGTCGCGCCGGTGGCGGTTGTCTTCGGGCTCCTGTGCGGGGTTATTGCCGCCGGATCCCGCCCCCGACCCCCCAGCTCGCGGAGGTAAGTCCGCGCTCTGGGGTGATCGGGGGCGAGAGCTCGGCGCGCTAGGCTTTGCCGGTCCCGCATTCGGAGTCCGCCCGCGGGTGAGCTGGCTCCCGTCCCCTCGCAAAGCTTGGGGGCGAGATCCATCTCCTCCGCCACAACCCACCTGGCTCTGTGACGGCCGCGCGACACCCCCCGCGAGCTCCGCAGCTTTACGGGCTTTGGTTGAGCGGCGGTAAGCGCCACTCTTACGGTTTCGATGGCGGGTTCTCCCCTGGTCGGGGCCGCTTTTGGAATTTCCGTTGTCTCGTCCCTGCGCGTGCGCAAAGCGCCCGCGTGGGTCGGTCAACGGCGATTTGGGGCGAGGCTTTCTAGCCTGCCTTAGGGGCACGGTTTCCCACGTGCCATAGAATTGGTCCCGGTTGCACGGTGGGGACCCTGCGGAAGACGTCATCGCCTCTTCGGTCTTCCTCTCCTCTTCTCTTCTACCTTCCTCCTCCAGCGAAACTTTGCCCCCCCCAGAATACGAGGGGCAGCCTGAACCCTGCAAGCAGGTTTCAGGGAGGGATTCCCGGTCCCGGTTGGGACACGTACCCTCCTGGGGTAGTATTTCTCTTTTGCGTTGCGCCATTTTTGGAAAGTTGGGGGGTTTTCGGCATAGGTTTTGGTTGACGCTTGCATCAGAGTGATGCAAAGCGCGTAACAGGCGGCAACGACGTGAACGATAACCATAGCCTTGCCCTGGAGGTTCAAAACCGACCCCTCCAGGACCATTCGCCAGCTTGGATAATTAAAATAAGTTTAACCCTCCAAAGCTAGGGAGGTCCTCAGTCTCGGTTGGCATAGGGCCTTAATATACATAAAACTAAACTAAAGATCTGAAAACCCCCCCGCCCTATGTATGTGTATGTAATATAATTGTTCAATTTTATTTATTTCAGGCAATTTAAATTCAAAAAGCTGACAGCTTCTATAGGTGATTTTGTCCTAGTATCTAATGCTGATGCAGCAGATCCCGACACCGAAGATGGCTGTGATGCTGCTAAGATATTATCTTTATATGAAAATCGGGAGAAGAAAGGAGATCCATTCAGGGCCAAAGTTCAGTGGTATACCAAGATGTGTGATTTACCAGCATCTGCTGTGGATGAGAATATTAAGTTCATTGATAAGGATGTAAGTGAATTGGATTTTACTTTAGATAGTAATTAAATAGTTCTCATTATGCAAAGCGGAGCCTACTAATCCCTTCCTCTCAACTTGATATGATTGTGACTTTTGAGCTCCTTTTACCACACAGGCAATATAGATTTGGCCTATGGGATTGTTTAAATAAAATAGCTGTGTACACACACGCCGCAAGGCAGAACAGGAAGAACAATTTTAAAAAAAACCTACCACCACATATACTCTTGTTTCTTGTAAATAAACAATTTTTAACATTTATTTCATATTATGAATCTTGAAAAAAATGACTGAGTTTTATTGTGAAAAAAGTAAAATGAAATTTAAAGTAATCTGTCATGGCGTTAAGTTAGGATTTAGAGGGAAAATTGTAGCTTTTAATTTTGTGTTCTTCAGCCTTATATTTTGTTAATTACAGGTGGTTGAGGACCACAGACCATTTGATACAGATGTCTCAATTGAAACATTCTTTAAGAAATGCAATATAATATTCACATACACCAGAGATGATCCCGATATTGTTCTTAACAAGCAGCCCTACACATACATCTGCAGGTATAGGGTCCTACCAGAAGGGAGAAAAAAGCTTAAGATTGAACCAATCTTGGAGGAAGAACGGAAAGCTATGGAGTTTCTAAGCACTCCAAAAAGAGCTTCTCAGACCCCAAAATCACAAACACCAAATAGCCTCACTAAAAGAATGAGCAGAGTGTCCATTTCAGAACAAAAGAACTGGAGTGTGACTAAAAATGAAGGCACCAAGATATTACTCAAAAGGGCCATTTTGGCTGATAAAACTGAGAAGAATTCACCAAAGAAAAATACACCAAAAAAAGGAGAAACACCAAAAAGTTCTATCAAACTATCTGGCAATAAAATTGAAGAAATAGTATCAATGGAGCTGGAAGAAAATTCTGATGAGGAATTACCAACTCTTATTATTAAAAAAGCCCCTAATACTCCAAAAAGAAAACCATCAATTTCAACATCCTTACAGGAGACACCTAAGAAAGTTCTAATTGAAGATAAAAAAGAATATTCAACAAGATCCGGTAGAGCAACAAGAAATCCGATCCACTACTATGAAGCAGATTTGTCTCCTGTTAAAAGTACGCCTAAAAAGCAAATAAGAAAGGCTGATATCAATGAGTTTAGTGATGATGAATTTAAACCAAAGTTAGTGACACCAAAGACACCCAAAACTCCCAGAACACCGAGGTCAACTAGAATAGCTACACCAAGAAGTGTGTCAAGAAGAATAATGGCGAGCCAGCTAACACCAACTTTGAGAACAAGAAGACATTCTGTTGATAGAGCTGTTGGTATGTTTCCTATTTGAAAGTACTTATCTTTATATATTATTTCTGTAAGCCTCTTTCTTGCCCGGAAGCCTGTGACGCGATGAGTTAAGCTAGAAATTTGGTTCAGGTATCGTTTTGTACAGTTCGCGGCCGTGGTGTGCACAAAATTCAGACATCTGATGTAACTGGATTAAGTTAATTGTTACAGAATTTCAAAGTTTCGATTTTGGCCCATAGACTTTGCTTACCCACTAGTTTAGAAATAATTTCTCTTACTTACATTTACTATTCCATGGTATTAATTTGTTGTTTATATATGCAAGTTCCCTATAATCCTAATGTCTGGTGGTCAAAGAATTGCAAAGTTATTGTTTGTTGGATTTGTGTAATTGAGAAAATTAACACATGTTCAGTCAAAAGTATTATCACCTCAGCCTTTCTTTTAGGGATTTACAACGGATTACTTATTGCTTAAACGTATTTGGGGAAATGATGTATATAGAAGTATAAAACATAATAAAATAAGAAATACCTTTTAATATTCCAGAATATGCAAAGAAAAACAAGTCGCTACCAGGCAGAGAGCAGCAACTTGATGAAATATTATCATTTGTTCGCAGTAAACTGTTGGATGGAAGCAGTGGGTAAGACAAGATATTTATTTATTATTGAGTAAAACAAACAGCACTTAATCTATTAACAAGCATTTTTAAACAATTTATCGTGCCAATTATATGTTTCACAAATTTAATTAAATAAACTGAGCATTTATTTGTAACAGAAATATGGATGGACAAATAAAATATAGTTATTTTTCTCTAAAGTGTGTTTCATGTGTGTTTGTGTGTGTGTGTGTGTATTTGAACTGTTAAATTAGTCAGGAACATTTAATTTCTAATAATCCCTTGATGTTATTTTCTTTGTAACTGAAAAAATAATGAATATCTCTGCCACCCTTTGAAGATATACGGCATGAAAAGAGTTGAATTTGAGTTGAGTTATATTACTTATGTGACTGTTGTTCAGAATTCCCCCTTTTTACTTTAAGTGTTGCATTCATACGATAGGGACCAGGTCTTTCGTCACATGTGTAGAGAGACATTGTCACATGAATAAGTATAATTCAGTCATGCGGGTTTTTGCTCACAAAGTTTTCATAAGCATAAAGCATAAACGTTCACGCCGAATATCCCCGAAGGGGTTGGCAGGGGTACTAATACTTCTGAACATCACGTGACTTTGTCACCTGGTGTTCAGAGTACCCACGTTTTGCATGGACAGTGTACTCACGTGATAGGGGGCAAGCCTATCGCCGTTTTGTACGAATACACTGTCACATGACTAAGTACAACTCACCCATGTGGGTTTCCTCACGATGTTTTCCCTCACCGTTAACAACCATGATAAATTAACCACACATATGTCTTTAGAAAAGACAAATTGGTGTAGGCCCGACCCAGGATTTGAACACTAGTCGTTTGCACGATAACTGAGTGTTCTACCCACTGGGCTATCACGGTTGCACAAAGTTTTCCTTCTGCATAAATTCCTCTGATAAATAAACCACAATTAACAACACTTTAGAGTATGCAGACGCATCACCTAAATCAGGATAACACCCTATGAAGGTAGATAAGGTTAAAATTACATGGTTTCTCCTGGTCAAAGGGTTCACACCTTGCCATACAACATTTAAACTATTTTATATTCACATTTCAGCTGTATGTATATATCAGGCGTCCCAGGGACAGGTAAAACAGCTACTGTAAACTCAGCTCTTCAAATACTGAAGGAAGAGAGTGAGATGCCAGACTTCACGCTTGTAGAGGTGAACGGAATGAGGATCACAGAACCAAGACAGGCATATGTGCAGATCTATAAGCAGCTTACAGGTTTGAATCTTGATTGTCTAAATAGTTGATAGAAAGCATGGAACAATGATCTATTTATGTAATTTAGCAGACCGACGCAGCTCGGAATCCGTTAAGACCAGTTTTTAAGAGACATAAAAGAAGTGATTAGGTCGGAAGTTAAATATTAGTAATTTTGCTGTACAGTGAAGAAATATGTGGTGCTTTTTCTTAGGAAATCAACTTTTTTAACACGCTTTTATTAGGTCGACCTGTATGTATGTAACTATGTAATCAAATCTAAGAAAACTAATTTAAGGGCCTCCCTCGAAAATTTCACTGATTTTGGTAGTTTTCAAACTCAATGAAACCTGCTCAATGAAACAATCACACTCTAAATAAAATATATGTTCAAGTTCAATATCTTTTCTTTAATAATGACGGTTCTCATTCGTTTTCAATAATAATCGACTAAGAAAAAAAATAATTTGTGGGGGGCTTTTTTATCGTAAAGTCTGATATTGCTGTCAGAGTACTGCATATATGTTATCGATTACGTAATATTTGCGTAGACAACTGAGTAGTCTATCATCTGTATGAATAATTTTTAGTCTTTTCATCCTAATTATGGAGTTATAAAGCAAAAACCCTAAATTTCAATGTCAATCTGGAGCGGGTCCCTGTGCGGAGAACGGGGCGGCAGATGGCTGTTAGCCTTCATGCGCAGAGCTTGTGTCGATTTTTTCTGTAATAGAGCTGCTTGCCGCTTCCCGCGCTTTTTAGATAATTTATTTTGGTTGTGCGCAACATAGTCGCTTGTTTTGCTTTACATTATAAGTTTGATAACAATCGTAATATTATCGTTAATTTCACCCTGTTTAGATAGTACGAAATGGTCCAACGCAGTAGGGGCCATGCGCTGTTGATGTGGGCGTGAGTTCAAATCTTCTATCCGGGACATGCTTTTTGTTTATTTGTTTCCTCGTAAAATTATTTTGTTTCGGTTATGATGATAAATGCATGATTAAAAATACTGCGCATAATTCTGTTTTGTGAATACGCTCGTTTTATCCTAATGTTCTGTAAATCCAGCTGAAACAATTATTATCTTTTTGCTTTAAATTTATGTGATGTTTTTACATATCTTTTTAGTAAGATTAAAAATATTGTTTACCTTATAATAACGTCGGAAAATTAAATAAAGGAAACAAACATGTGCAGAAAATCGAAAATTTCCAATAAAACAAAAAAATTTTGAACAACATACATGGGTCAATCAACTTTTAAACCAACATTTTTATGTCCCCTCAGAAAAAAAAATAATCCTGAGGTACCTATTTTGAATTTATACAAAATGAGTATACCGTAGTACTAACAGAACACAAATCTATGATGTCACATTTAAAGTTTTAATGAATACACTGAAATTTTATTCAAAAGTGTGGTAACTCAGTACACGATTTGGATATAATGCAAACACCTAGTAATAATACGTGTGTCCCCGTGATCGCTTCGGCGCAGTTCGATGAAAGTTAATATTAATTTTACTTCTAAAACAGGTTAATGAATGATCTGATGTTAGTTATTTATTTTTCAAAGTGTAAGTTACACCATTCAAAACAAAATATGATTTCTCTAATTCTCACAAAAAAATTAAAACTGTCTGTCCATTGGTAATATTTGTTTTCGATGTATACTGAGTTACTGACCGTTACGAGATCAAAATGTGTGGTGTGAAGTTAGCGCGGGTTACTAGCCAAAGTATGTTCCTATCTCATTCTCTCCTGACCAATCTCGGCCCTGTGCTCCGCCTGTGTGTTACGTCAGTCACCAACGAGCAGCGCGGGAGTGCGCGTACCTTTATTCGCTGTCCGCGGAGTGACCGACTTTTTACCAGTAAGTACGCTCTTTCCTTACATCTCTTATTAATTGGGTGATAGGTAATGGGTCAGCCACTTGAATTATAAAGAGCAGTATTGTGGTCATTATTTTTAAAGTGTTTTATTTAGGGATACCTCTTATTTTGTATCCTGAGTTACGTGTATACTGAGTTACTTTGGTGGTAACTCCAGAGACAGTACGGTAACGCCAGAGACATGTCCACATAAAGATTCTTTATGTAAGTAGGCACTTTAATTAATGCCCTGAGCTGTATTTTGACTACATAATAGTCAATAGTGTTCATTTGTACATTTTGGAATTGTAAAATTTAATTTTCTCCATGTTATTGCAAAACTGAAAGGAAATACCTATTCTATTGTTCCAGACTTTTCAATGCGAAAATGCCGCTTACTGCCAGAAGAAAATCGTCAGAAGAAAAACTTTTTGTTGTTTGCTACTGTTTTGTATGACTTTGGGTTTTTCGATGGTACCTGGAATTTTTTTGAGGCAGGGCATGGGAAAGGTCCTGCAGATGGCATTGGAGGTTTCCTAAAGCGCACTGCTGATAAAATTGTTACTGCTGGTAAGGACATACCCGATGCTGTCGAGTTTTTTAAGCAGCTAAAGGATGCCAGCAAAATAGTTATGTTCTTTATTACTGAAGAAGCTATTGAACAAATGCTGAAAATCATACCTGATTCCATCCCACGTTTGGTTGGCACGCTTCAAGTCCATCAAATTTTTACAAATGAACGCAACATTTTAAAATATAGATCACTATGTGATCACTGTGAATGTACGAAAAAAGGATCCTACAACTGCTTCAACCCAAAAACTTATCACGGTTATGATACTATAAGTCTTCCTGAACCCATTACAGTACCAGACCCTGGTTTGCTTGGTGACCCCGACCCGGAATCTTCAGATAGCGACATTCCTCTTTTGGTCCTTAAAGAAATGCAAAATGTGCCTTCACGAGCTAGCATATACCGCAAGGTATATGGCTCCTCTGATGATGATGAGGATTGCCAGATACTGGGCGAAGAAAATATGCCTCCATCCAGAGATTTTACTAGCGAGATATCTGAACCGCAACCATAAACTAGTGGTGTTTTTCGGGATTCTGTGGCTTGTGGAGATTTCTTGCATGTTCGCGTTCACGGAGGTGACAAAACTAAGAAGATGTATTCTTACGTCTGCAAAGTGTTGGCTCATGATGATGATTTGGATGAAATTTGGGTAATGTTTGCAAAGATTGTGGGTAAAGATGCGCAAACATTTAGATTAGAAAAGGCCGATGTATATTCAGTACCCTATGAAGACAATATCAAAATTCTAGCAGCTCCTGTGGAAAGGAACAGAATGCTGTACAAGTTTGAATCTCCAGTCGATGGTTTTGAATAATAAATATGATTTATTTCTTAACTATTTTAAGAAGAAACCTGACATGGATCTCAATACCTTAATTTTGATCTCAATGTGTGAAATGTTTGTTGTTCAATGTTTAAGTCTGTTGATTGTTTATAGGTTAATACAACAAGAATAGCAATTCTTGTTGTATTGTGGTAAGTGTTGTATTTGGAGTTACCAAAATGTCTTTGGAGTTACTTTTGGTCCCCAGTTTTTATCTTTTGTTTTCCTTAATATATCAACAAAATAATATATATTGTTATAACTTTTACTGTGAAAAGAATAAGCACTTTTAAATTTTGTGGAAACCACTGCTCACCGCCACTTTAAATAGACATCTTCATAGTTTTTGCAAAAAAATGTTATTGATTTTGACCTGCGGTAACTCAAGTGACATCTATCTTTCTTTTTAAAATTATTACTAAAAGAAACTTAAAAGACTGATTACAAAAGTTAATTGTTTAATTAGTAATAAGTAGTTTATTTAATAAATAATATTTAAAAACTTTTCAATCATGTTTTATTATGAAGAAGACAGTTGGTAACGCAAGAGACTCAAATTGTGACCTAAGGTAAAATTTTATCAAATTAATCGATAGTCCATAATCCTAGGTCGCGCCCCTTTTGCAATTCAATAGTTTAATAGTTTTTATACAAAAATATTTAACATTTTAGGGAAAAAGTTAATATTTTTTATTTCATGAAAAATGTTAACCCACCCTTGAAATTGTCTGCTTAAAAGTTGATTGACCCACATACTCACGGCTATAAATCCCTAAAAGGGAAAAAATATTAAAAAAAGGTTCGCTAAACAGAGGGCTCAGATAATGAATGCAAAATTGTAAGTACAAATTTTTCTACCAATAAAACACTTTAGGCATATTTTATATATTGCACGGAACATAGTCGAAAAGTTTTGCCATATATTATATTGTTCGTTCGCAATCCTAATATAATCGTCAATTTCGACTCTTAGCTCTAAGATCGAAGTGGTGTAACGCGTTAAACGTTTCACGCTCAGTGATGAAGGTACAGAGTTCGATCCTCAACCTTGTGACAGTATTTAAGTTTGTTTTTTATTCGTAAAATAAGTATTCTTTTATTTTCTCCTTCGGATCACGATGAATGCATTATTAAAAATACCTGCTGCTATTTATTCTGTTTTGTAAATATGCTTGTTACGTTTTACCCTATAGCTATGTTCCGTGAATAATCTTACCTTCTAACTTTTCTTTCAAATCTGGGTGTTTCTTTTATTCATATGATGTGTATTACACTTCTCCACTTTAGTCATATTTCTACTTTTTAAGAAAAAATATATAATTATCTTAATATATGTATTCGAACCGTTCTTCGATCAATTATTTTGATCCATTGTATTTCATTCATGTGCTATTAATTCTGATTTAGGCTCCAAAAACGTATTGCTTTACAAGGGGATGAGAAATATGCAATAAATCAGGAACCTCAATCATCTCGCCAAGTTCAATTAACAGAGTAAGTAAAATAGACCAGGAGCTGATATTTATAAATTTTTAGTCTTTCATTGAACTTTGTATTTTGTAATAAATTGTGAAAAAGTTATCATACCCAATTGAGCCTACACTTATATATTATGAATTAATTTCAGTTCAACTGAGATGATGGAAGAAAGTGTATTTTCGTCCCACAATACCGACAGGGAGAAATCATTGGAGAACACGGCTACTGTATCTAATGCACCTGAACTAGGCTCATCAACTGTGATAATAGTGCTCTTAAACGCACCTTTACTTTTGTATTTAAAAAAAACGTAAAAGTATATTAATTTAAAGATTAACAGCACCATCACCATGCCATGCTTTTTCAACACAGTAAAACGAACGATGCATGTGCTCGAATATATTAAAGATTAGCACTGATATTAACAGACTGTTAATTTAACAATAAATAACCCTTTTAAGTCCGGTATATTCCGAACTTCTGTCTCTTTTATTATTTAAGTTATTTAGTCGCGGTGGATAAGTTATTTAATATAGCTATCTTGCACAATTTGGCGTAAAAACTATTTTATATGAGTTGAAGTATATTTTCAGCCGTAAAATTTCGGGAAATGTGAATTTAGATAATCAAGAAAACTTTTGAACAAACCTCTAATTAATTAAATGAACAAGTACAAAAGACGCACATTTATAGCCTCCTTCAAACAAGAAACTACAAACAGGTATTCATGAATCTGTGCCTACAAATACCTAGTTATAACTTAGTTTTTAATATTGAAAAGAACCTTAAGAATTGCCTTTTGCTTTCTGCACCATCTCAATAAAATGATAATTTTTATGAAAATTATTTGGGTTTTATAATTTACTTATGTTGAATCAGTAGTAAGTAAGTATTCATGAAAAAAATGCCTACTCCTGTTCTATAATTTGAGTCGATTTTTTGTTCAAGTGTGGATTTTTGACGTCGAGATATTATTATTATATAATTACACGTTACTTCATTTCTACTGCCATCCACGTACACTTTGTTGTTTCGGTTAAGAATAACATAAACCCCTTTTACTATGTCACGTGAAACGTATCATCACGACACCAACATTCTTCTCGACATGTTCCCCTGCTATATTCCAAAGGTATCAAGAAATAAGTTTTGTGGAAATAAAGTTATTGTACTGTTGAAGTATTTGTTTTATTTTTATAACAATATTCACTTAGCGAAACATAATTAACACATATATATCAATACGCCGCGCCGATCGTACAACGTAGTACGAGACTGTTTTGGTAGATGGCGCTATATCTACATCTATATCGCTATAATCTATAGTTATCATAGTTGCTAATAGATGGCTTGTTTTACGAGTTCTATTAAAGGTGAGGAAACGGCAGGGGGAAGCCCAAATGCCGTTTCAAGGTTCTCACTTTTTCGTGAGACGCCCTTAACCATATTCTAAAGGTCATAGCGTTATGAAAATTGGCAGTTGTATGTGATTTCGATGACAATACAATAATAATGGTACTGTCGAGCTGATCTGATGATGGAGCCGGAAGATATGAACTGGAACTTCATGATGGATGATCGTATCATAGCCGTGTTTGGACTTGTTAAAAAGGTCTTGTAATGAACGTTGACCATGATTAGGTTTCAAGGTCTGATGATAAAGCCGGAAGATAGGCACTAGCATTCCATGATGAAATATCGTATCATAGCCGTGTTTGGACTTGTTAGAAAGGTCTTGTAATGAACCTTGACCACGATTAGGTTTCAAGGTCTGAATACAATAATATGGTACTGTCGAGCTCATCTGATGATGGAGCCGGAACATATTAACTGGAACTTAATGATGGATGATCGTATTATAGCCGTATTTGGACTTGTTAGAAAGGTCTTGTAATGAACTTTGACCACGAAATGAACTTTGACCACGATTAGGTTTCAAGGTCTGAATACAATAATATGGTACCATCGAACTGATCTGATGATGGAGCCGGAAGATTTGAACTGGAACTTCATTACGAATATTAGCATACGATGTATCGTTACCAACCCATGACGTCCCACTGCTGGGCACGGGTCTCTTCCGTGAGGAAGGTATTAGCCATACTTCACCACGGGGGCCAGCCGGGTTGGTGGAGGTTTGTAAGGCTAGTGGTCACCTTACCGTTAGATGTTATCAAACCGCCCGTTTGGGTCTCTAACAAAGCATTGTTCTAAGCTGACAGGTAAGACACCATGCAATACAGACGCACTGGCGGAGATGGAGAGGATGCGGGCTCATTCGTCTATTTGAAATAAATGTTTAAAATATGCCATTAGCAAAGACTAAAAAGCATAAAATAAATTAATAGTTTAAAAAACACTAAAAACACGCTTTTATAAGTGCACTTAAAAGTCAAAAATAAATTACGGGTCGTTCAAGTTGTCTTTATTTCTGGGCTGAAGTGTAAACTATGTGATTTTAATTATAAAATTTAATTGTAAAAGCGTGGGGCGCTGGAGCAGGAAAAACTTTCTTGTAAACAAATACACTAACAAGAACTGTACATTTTGCCACTGTTGACTAGTACTTTGAACAGACTGTTTAAAATAGCGCCTCCAACTAGTGGTGCTGCAACTCTAGTTAGAGTGCCGATCTCTGTAACCTGCTTCCCGAAACATCGCTTAACTTGATTTCTTAGCAAGGTAAACAAAAAATCTTTCCTTTTCCAGCGCCCCACGCTTTTACAAGCAAATTTTATAATTAAAAGCACATAGTTTACACTTCAGCCCAGAAATAGAGACAACTTGAACGACCCGTAATTTATTTTTGACTTTTAAGTGCACTTATAAAAGCGTGTTTTTAGTGTTTTTTAAACTATTAATTTATTTAACTTCACCATTGCTGTTCATCACATATTAGCCTTAGTATGTTGATTTTCACCCTTCGATCATATATACCAAAGATACACCAACAAAGCACGAAAAACGGCCCGGCGAAACAGTGCTTATTTATATGGTAAGCACTGTTTCACTGACAGTCGCGTGCTAGATCTTGCAATTAATAATAGGTCTTAAGAAATTGTGGTAAGGTCGATAATTGTAGAAAAATAAATATTTAATTGTCAAACAGTCTTGTCATTCTCGTGGTCCACTTTTGTGCGTTGAATTTGTATGGAGTGCGGCATCTTTGGTATATATGATCGAAGTTTTCACCTCTAAAGTTAATCAACCTTTTACTCTAATATTGCAGGAAAATCAGTAGCATGGGAGCAAGCCTGTTCCTTATTAGAGAAAAGATTTACCACAGTGGGCCCGCGGCGAACTTCTACGGTGTTACTTGTTGATGAGGTAATATTCTTTTGAAATTCACATTCTGAATATATATTCTGACTTTATTTGGATTCACCCACGTCCCATTTGATTATATAATTAATAACTTTTTTATACTAAGTAATAAAAAACGTACTTGAGACTAAGAAACGAAATATAATGTAGCTTATTGTATTGATTTGTTTATTTTTGAAATGTTTTTTTTTTATATTTCCTTGAAATGTTTTATTGCATGCTCATATAAACACGTAGGCGAAATTTCATTTTCTATTGCAAAGTAATTTTATCAAGGCTTGCAATATTTGAGATTTTAAGCATTTGTAACACAAATGATCGCCCTCAGCACGAGGGCGTTCATTCATTCATTCATCAAAAAAAAAACTACCCTTGACCTTGACGCCAGATCTGAAACCTAACCATAGAAATCATCGTACATACATACATAAGGAATACGAAATTCCTCAGCCGCTTTTGGAAAATTGAGTTGAGGAAAAGGTAGTAAAGTAAAGGTTGTTGGTGATGGGTCTCTAACCGCATCGCCCAAAAATCCCTTAAAAGCCCCAATACCGTTAGTCGCCTCTTACGTACACCCACCGGAAGAAAGCGGGTAGTGCTATTCTAAGCCGACACTACACAGCTTCATCAATCATCATCAATGAGAAATCATCGTCTCAAACAATTTTTGACTAATGTGATATATTTTTTCTTGCAGCTAGACGCTCTCTGCAATCGCCGCCAAGACGTCCTCTACAGCATAATGGAATGGACAGGCCATACAAACGCAATGCTAACAGTAATAGCTGTAGCCAACACCATGGACCTTCCAGAACGAGCTTTGGCCTCTAGAGTGGCCTCTCGTCTTGGCCTCACTCGCCTCACTTTCCTCCCTTACTCCCATTCCCAGTTGCAGACTATAGTTGAGACTAAACTGGCAAATGCTGATGTTACAAAGGATGCTGTCCAGTTGATTGCAAGGTTTGTTTGGTCGTTTTTACGTTAAGGATTACTTTGGGCATTCAAAACTCACGACTATAAATCCTCAAAAAGTTTACCCAAGTTAATAGTTAAGTGGGAAAAAATAAAAACAGGATTGTGATGTGATTGATCGCCAAACAATCACTTAAAATCTCCCATTACCCTAATTCCCCTCTCACGAGACCCACAGAAAGAAATGGGGTATTACTATTTTAAGCAGACACTAAACAGTTATACTTTATTAAAATATATAAATTATCTTCCAGAAAAGTAGCTGCAGTATCAGGCGACGCTAGAAGAGCTTTAGCATTATGTTCCCGGGCCATGGAGATAGCTGCCTCGAGAGTAAGGGGTGGAATAGGCCCACCAGAGGCAGGCCTTAAGGACGTAGCAGAGGCTTTACAGGAGGCCTCATCAGGGCTCGCCGTATCTACTATCAAGTATTGCTCAATGGCTGAAAGGCTTATGTTGAGAGCTGTGGCTGCGGAGGTATTTGCATGTTTTTATTTGCTTTTTTAAAAAACGACGTGATAGTGCAAGCGACTAGTGTTCAAATCCCGGGTCGGGCCTACACCAATTTGTCTTTTCTAAAGATATATGGGTGGTTAATTTATCATGGTTGTTAACGGTGAGGGAAAACAAAGTGAGGAATCCCACATGACTGAGTTGTGAGTGTGACTTAGCCATGTGACAGTGTATTCGGACAAAACGGCGATAGGCCTGCTCCCTATCACGTGAGTACACTGTGCAAGCAAAACGTGGGTACTCTGAACACCAGGTGACAAAATCACGAGATTTTCAGAAGTAATAGTACCTCTGCCAACACCTTCGGTAATATTCGGCGTGAACGTTTATGTTATGTTATTTGCTTTACTAGCACGATCGACCTTTTAACTTGATAGTCATATCTTTCGCATCTCACTTACATAGTATACTGTCATCCTTTTCTAACCGATATCGTGACGATAAAATAACGCTCATGCTAGACTTTCTGGAAAGAGATCTTGTCTCAAAGAGAAATTAATTGAATTTATAACAGTCATTACAATTTGTTCACTATACTATCCATGCCTTACAAAGGGATAAAAAAAGAGTTTTGTGCGTACCTTAATCGTAATGCTGTTTTTGACTATTCTTTATAACTTGTATATTTTTCAATTTTCATTGTTAGTTTAGCAATAAATAAATATTTTGTCTCATTCTCTGTAACTACAATTAAATTGCACTGTCAGTACCTGTGTAATGTGACTTGGATTATCACAACATTTCTTCCTGCAAGTGTTAAAAAAGGCGACCGAGTGTTTTGGGGTATTTCAAGTACCCGTCAGTCTTCCCGTGACCATGATAACTGAATATTTTCTAAACGTCGGGCTTTAAAAAACCATGTAATAACACGCGATTAAAATATCCGAAAGTCAAAACACTTTTATAACTTTTCCCAATCTCACTCTACAGGTAGAACGCACAGGTACAGACGAAACCACTCTCTCTCGCGTTCTCCGAGCCGCATCAGCGATAACAGCGCTAGACGGCCGCCCGTATCGCTCAGCGGTCAGCATACGAGCGCCCAGCCCGAGCCAAGCGCTAGCTATTTGCGCTAGATTAGCAGCGCTGAGACTGCTGTTAGTTGAGCCTAAGGCGGGGGAGCCTCGGATACTGTTGAACGTTAGTCCGGACGATGTGCATTATGCTACTAAGGAAATAAGCGTTTGAAATGTTGTTGAGACTGCTATAATAAATAAAATAAATAAACTTAACTTTTAACGGTTTTTTCTTTTTCAATAAATGAATGAACATTGTTACAAACAGCCATCCCTTTCACACTTTCACAGTATTGCGTACCTTTATCACTTTCTAGCCGACGAACTAACGATACAATTAGGAGCGTGCTGGGTCTTCATTGCAGCAGAATGCCTCTAATTAGTACTTTGAGGGTTCTATAGGAATGAACAATGAATGAATTTATTTGATGTAACTTGTTAAGCAGCTATTACAACCTCTATAATATAGATGTAAAAAGACTAAAAAGGCAGCACATTTTCAATATTATAAAAGTTTGAAAAAATTAGTTATACAATCTTTATACCAAGAGAAAACAGCTTATTTCAAAAATAAAATCAACCATAATATTAAAAAATATATACGGTCGAATTGAGAACACTCCTTTTTTTGAAATCGGTTAAAAACTCTAAAGAACTATGGAAAAATCTTAAAGGTACTGTGCTCCAAACTCATGATTTTAAAAGTCTTCCCAATCATTTAAATACACCAGATCTCATTAATAAACATTTTTTGACCGTCCCAGGAAATATTTACGCAAATTCATCCAAGCTCGAATATTATAACTGTAATAGATTCTCCTCATCAATATTTGAAATCAATCAGGTGACATCTGATAACATCTTAAAAATTTTACAAAACTTGCAATCTAATGCGCAAGGCATTGACCGTTTGTCTTTAAACATGATTCTTATGACCTTGCCCATAACAGTAGATGTTATAGTAAGTATTGTCAACTCTTCTATAGCGTCCGCAACATTCCCCGATTTATGGAAAACAGCTATTGTTCGTCCGATACCTAAGACTTTAAACCCCACACTAGTTTCTGAACTTCGACAGATAAGTCTTTTAACATGCTTGTCCAAGATACTAGAGAAAGTTCTAACATTACAACTTACGGAATATCTTGAGAGGAATAACATTCTACCCGTCTTGCAATCTGGTTTCAGGAAAAACAGAAGCACCACAACAGCCTTACTAGATGTAGTTGACAATATCTTGACAGAACAGGACAGGGGTAAAGGAACTATTCTCACGCTACTAGACTTTACTAGAGCCTTTGATTGCATGAATATAGAACTTGCACTATCCAAAATGTTATACTATTGATTTTCCCAGAACACAAGAGAACTATTCAGAAGTTACTTAACTAATAGAATGCAAATAGTGGAATTAAATAAAAGTGATGGATCCATTTCTTCGTCTAATGCATGTCCTATTACCCGAGGTGTCCCGCAAGGTTCCATTTTAGGGCCAATACTGTTTATTATGTACTGTGCAGACTTGGTTAACTGTATAAAAAATTGTAGCTATCATATCTATGCTGACGATGTTCAGTTATATTTATCTTTTAAGGCAGAAGATACAGAAAACTCTATCGAACTTATTAACACTGACTTAGCTAGAATCGTTAACTGGTGTGAAGACAATACGCTCCTACTTAATCCCAAAAAATCTAAATTCTTAGTGTTGGGAAGTAAAGAGCAGATCCGTATAATTTCATCATATGATCCGCAAGTTAAAATTAATGACAGCTTGGTAGAACGTGTTTATGAGGTTCGTAATCTGGGTATTTTTAACCGACTTCAAAAAAGGAGGTTCTCAGTTCGATTGTTTGTATGTATGTATGTATGTATAATTGTCCGCGATTATCTCGAGTTTGGCTTAAGCTATTTGGATGCGGTTTTCAGGACAGTATTCGTTACATTTAGGAGAAGGTTTTAGTGCCTTAACCGACCATAAAAAGAAAGGAGGTTCTGTGTTTGACCTGTATGTATGTCTGTTGGTCCGCGATTATCTCACGTTTGGCTTAAGCTATTTGGATGCGGTTTTCAGAAAAGTATTCGTTACATTTAGGAGAAGGTTTTAGTGCCTTAACCGACCAAAAAAAGAAAGGAGGTTCTGTGTTTGACCTGTATGTATGTCTGTTGGTCCGCGATTATCTCACGTTTGGCTTAAGCTATTTGGATGCGGTTTTCAGGACAGTATTCGTTACATTTAGGAGAAGGTTTTAGTGCCTTAACCGACCATAAAAAGAAAGGAGGTTCTGTGTTTGACCTGTATGTATGTCTGTTGGTCCGCGATTATCTCACGTTTGGCTTAAGCTATTTGGATGCGGTTTTCAGAAAAGTATTCGTTACATTTAGGAGAAGGTTTTAGTGCCTTAACCGACCAAAAAAAGAAAGGAGGTTCTGTGTTTGACCTGTATGTATGTCTGTTGATCCGCGATTATCTCACGTTTGGCTTAAGCTATTTGGATGCGGTTTTCAGAAAAGTATTCGTTACATTTAGGAGAAGGTTTAAGTGCCTTAACCGACCAAAAAAAAAGGAGGTTCTGTGTTTGACCTGTATGTATGTCTGTTGGTCCGCGATTATCTCACGTTTGGCTTAAGCTATTTGGATGCGGTTTTCAGAAAAGTATTCGTTACATTTAGGAGAAGGTTTTAGTGCCTTGACCGACCAAAAAAAGAAAGGAGGTTCTGTGTTTGACCTGTATGTATGTGTGTTGGTCCGCGATTATCTTACGTTTGGCTTAAGCTATTTGGATGCGGTTTTCTGAAAAGTATTCGTTACATTTAGAAGATGGGTTAAAAGTTCTTTAACCGACTCGAAACAAAGGAGGTTTCTTAGTTTGAAATATAAGTATGTATGTAAAGTTATCAATACTACACAGAAATGTATCAATATATGTTAATAAAGTTTTTTTATTAGTAATAAACAGAGTTACTAAATTATTGAACAAAAAAGTATATAAAAACATGAATAAATTACTCTTAATTATATTAAAGAAAAAATATATATTGCAACATCATGTTTTTCATCCTGGTCATTTCAATCAAGGCGCTTTCGTCATGGAGAATTTCGCGCTTTCGGAATGGTCTTAACCATTTAAGTAATTTCTTTGAATCTATATCACTTAAAGCCATCTCATCAAGGGATTTTACTCGACTCAACGCTACATATATATAAGAGAGTTTCTTCGCATTTGTGATAGGTGAACTTCTCTTTGCTCATCTTTTTCGGCAGCAAGAGCAGCACGCTGACGATCTCTCTCATTCTGAAGGGCAAGCACGAGTTATCGACACGATAACGGTTAGAATGAGATGGCAGTATACGATACTAAGTAAGTGCGTAAAAGATGGCTGCTTTATCCCACGCGATAACTAGTTTAAATACGGCTCGTGCTTGCCCTGCTGAAGTCTTTGTTTTTTTTCGATGGGTGTTTCGTTCTCCCTTACGTGACTTTTCCTTAAAGCATCCTTTGCTTTTCTATCTAGGCCCGCAGGTAAACAAAATAGTAACAAGTAAGCTAAAGTCATAATAACAAATATTATAACTACCTTTTAAAAAAACTATAAAATAAACAGACAGTAAAACCAATCTCTCAAAAACTATCACTAATTCACTAAAAAAACTCAGAGTGATTTAAGAACTTATCACTAAAAAGTATAAAATAAAAAACAAAAACAAAAACTTCACATTAAAAACTAAACAGAAAAATTAAATATTATTATTTTTTATTTAAAAAAGAACCGCCTTCAAAAATCCAACTGAAAAGTATAAAATAATTTTTATTTATTTTATTATGTACAACTCTATTCAACTTCTTCTTTTTGAAGTCGGTGCCAAACAGACAAATCCAAAATGAAAATTGCTACATAAAGAAAACCATACGAATAATAAATCAATCGATAGTGCCTCAACAACAGTAGGTAACACAATCGCGCTCAAAAATCAAGAAATTTCTTCCGCTCGCAACGACGTCGCTTTATAAAGGATGGAATGGGGGGACAGTGAGCGGTGCTTAGCCTGGTGTGCATGCGTTGCACTCCGCAGAGAAAATATCATAATATACATGTCACCGTAAAACTGTAAATACTAGTAAATTTTAATTTTAGATAGATAGCGAGATAGTAAACTAACGTTAGGTTAGGTTATGTAAGATTATCAGATTTCAAACTAACGGAATTAACAATTCGACAGAGACATGCATGCACCGAGTTGGCACAACCAATACTTCTAACACTTTATAAAAGACGATCGAGAATCTAAATCACTACATAGTATAAAACAAAGTCGCTTTCTCTCTCCCTGTCTGGGATTTACGGACATCCTTATGTATACTTTAATCTGTAAAACTACGAAATGAATTTTAATGCGATTTTTTTTATTAATTGAATAAAAAGGAAGGTTTATAAGGATGACATACGCTGATAGGGTGGAGAACTCACTCAACTTGGGCGGGCCACTAATATTCGTTCTTCTTTGTCATGAAAATTGGTTTGGCACCGACTTCAAAAAGAAGAAGTTGAATAGAGTTGTACATAATAAAATAAATAAAAATTATTTTATACTTTTCAGTTGGATTTTTGAAGGCGGTTCTTTTTTAAATAAAAAATAATAATATTTAATTTTTCTGTTTAGTTTTTAATGTGAAGTTTTTGTTTTTGTTTTTTTAATGGATTGTAACCTTAGGTTTGAAAAACATGTCTTACAACTAGTTACTAATTGTTTTTACAGATTGAAAATTTTATACAAAATACGTGAATTTCTTAGCGAGGAACTCCGGATTAGTTTGTGTGAGTCATTAATTTTGTCAAAATTAAATTATGGTGATGCCGTTACTGGTCCTAGACTCCTTTCCACCTCTTCAAAACAGTTGCAGAGAGTGCAAAATGCGTGTGCGCGTTTCTGTTTTAATATTCCCCCTAGATCACACGTCACGCCATTCTTGAACAAGAGCAGACTATTAAAAATGGACTCACGTCGAAGGCTGCACTTGGCTACGCTGCTGTTTGGACTGGTGAAGGTTGGGGAACCAAGTTACCTACACCGCAAACTAAAATGGCTTGGTGAAAGTAATAAATACCACACGCGAGCTGCGTCTAATGTCCTGGAAGTTCCCCGACATCGCAGTTCTGCATTTCGTGGAAGTTTTAAGTACGCCGCCACAAAATGCTGGAACAACATCCCTCCACCACTAAGAAGTATAATGAGCGTTAACAGGTTTAAACTTAAACTAAAGCAATATTTATTAAACATACAATTAAATGGCGGCCAAAACTTGTAGTCGAGTATTGCATATAATAGTGTTATTTATATATATATGGTATGTATGTACAATTTATATAATTATTACATTATTTATTGACTATTTACTCATACTTATTTTAATTTTCGAAATTATATATATTACATATATATAATATATTATAGTTAATGGATTTATCTGACCTAAATCTTAGTAGGGTTTTTTATTTTTTATTCAAAATTTTGATAATTATTGACTCAGAAATAAGTGAAAATATGTTTGTTTGTTTGGTTGTTCTAACTTGTTTTTAATTTTCCAAGTTTATATAAATAGCTGCTGACGTACTGTCATCACCATGTAGGGCTCATAATGAAAATCAGTTCTGATTTTGTGTATACTTATACACAAATCAGAAATTACTGATTGTGGGCCCAATTTAGCGAAACAATTTCTTTAAATTATTGTATGAATTCTGTATATGTGTGCTAAATAAAAACATTCTTTTCTTTTCTTTTCTTTATAAATCAAATAAAAAAAAAACTTCTATAAATAAATATCTTAAGCTGAATGTCCATAAAGTTTCTCGTACATAAAGTATACGAGCGCCCAGCCCGAGCCAAGCGCTTGCTATTTGCGCTAGATTAGCAGCGCTGAGACTGCTGTTAGTTGAGCCTAAGGCGGGGGAGCCTCGGATACTGTTGAGCGTTAGTCCGGACGATGTGCATTATGCTACTAAGGAAATAAGGGCCGGCGCTGACTGCTGGCATGGCACGGTAAGTTCTGCTGCAGCATTCCGAAGGATAACACGGCCTTCCGCGGATGACACGGCAAATAACTCCGCGCATGTTCAAAGTTAGTTGTGTTCATAATGATTGACTGGGATTTAGTATTTAACGTATTATACACTCCTACCCTTGGCCTCCCCCCGCGCGGCGACCGGACTGCGCCGCGCACTGGCGGCCCGTGGCATGCGCGTGCGTCTCGCGAGAAGCAGCAGTACGCCGCGGCATCCCGTGGAATGCTTAGGCACGTTCTGTCCTACCGCGGCCTCCCTCGGCATCGTTGTGTCAAATAAAGTAACATGAATTCTATACTAATGGTTATAAGATTAAAAATGGGTATATCAGTACCGAAATCCTTTGCCATGACACGCCGTGCCATGCCGGCAGTCGGCGCCGGCCCTAAGACTGCTATAAAACTAGATTTTAAATGCCATCATCATATCATCATTAATTAATTCTCATTCTTACAAATTTTTCAAAGTTTTTTTTTTTCAATAAATGAATGAACATTTTTACAAAAGAAATCTCTTTTATTCTTCCAATGTATTTTATAACATGATCTCTATCGAGGTTACGAACTAACGATAGTAGCAAAAAATTATTGAATTTATATGATATGATTTGTCAAGTAGCTATCAATCAGGAATCTTTTCGGACTTATGTTCGAACTAATGTTGCTTTTAGTAAAAGCAACTTAAAAAAGCTTCAGATAATTAAATAGGCTAAATTGTCTGTTCCAGAAGTTTTTGTCACGTTATGTATCTCGCATTTGTAAAAAAAAAACAATCATAATAAGGCTTAAAATATTTATTTTATTTATAAGAACTTTTGTAGTAACAATGTATTTATATTTTTGTACTATTAAATAATAATTAAATAAAAAAAGAAAATTGTTTTACTTTAGTCATCCATCACAAATTGTGGATCTCCTACACGTAGTATTTTAATCAAAGCGTCTATATTATTGTCTCTCACAGCTTTCCTGCTAGCTGCCACTACAGCCTTACTGTACTTTCCAACTGAAACAAAGGTAAGGTGTTAAGAAACAAGGAAACACAAATTTCGCAACAGTGGATACTTAGCACCATAGCTCAGTTGGCAGAGCGACCGGGGCGTAGACCGGCAGGTCGCGAGTTCGAGTCCTGCTGGTGTCGAATTTTTTTTTTAAATCGATTAGTAAAATAATTCCCACATGAGTTTCACGCTCAACAAAGTCTTATAATGAAACAAAGATTTCAATGCATACAGTACTGTACACTAACCTTTTAATTGAGGCAAAATTTGTGAGGTGCTTCGAAAGAAATTGCAACGAGCTAACTAAACTTCAGTATAAAAACATTTCATGAAAAAAAAATAAAGCTTCGTAGCAATGCAGGTAATATATCTTATAGCATTTACCACGACAGATGGCAAACGCACGCGTTCCTCTCTGCCAAGGTACGTGACTTTTGGTCTGGTCAGTTTATAAAAACTAGTTCATGCGATCGTTCACATAGTCGACATCGCACAAATTCAAGTAATTGGTTTTTATGCAGTAACATAAACGTTCACGCCGAATATCCCCGAAGGGGTTGGCAGAGGTACTAATACTTCTGAACATCACGTGACTTTGTCACCTGGTGTTCAGAATACCCACGTTTTGCATGGACAGTGTACTCACGTGATAGGGGGCAGGCCTATCGCCGTTTTGTACGAATACACTGTCACATGACTAAGTACAACTCAGCCATGTGGGTTTCCTCACGATGTTTTCCCTCACCGTTAACAACCATGATAAATTAACCACACATGTGTCTTTAGAAAAGACAAATTGGTGTAGGCCCGACCCAGGATTTGAACACTAGTCGTTTGCACGATAACCGAGTGTTCTACCCACTGGGCTATCAAGGTTACTATAACTACTAGTATCTATTTACACCTAGCTACCTAAAACAGCAACAGCAATACAATATAAATATCAAAATTGTTGTTAATTTGAATGTTTTTTAGTTGTAAGTTTCTAGTTTGTTAGCATCAATAAAAAAATAATATAATACCTCTCAATCTAGCTGCATGCTGTAAAACTGTGTGTACTCTTTTTAAAGACGTGTCAGCCTGTTGTTTAGTAGAGCGACGAACATGGCAGCCTGCAAGTAGCTCCTCGTTCAGTAATATCACCTCATTATATTTGTTCAACATCTCTTTTCTGTAAAAATATGACCCTTTTAATGGGTATTGATTGTAGTTGCGATTTGAACTGACTCGCAAGAGAGATAGAAATGCTACTATAATTTGTTAGACGGTCTTAATTAATATATCTCTATGGCTAAAAAATATATTATATTCGCTAGAAAATAACCACATGTGTTTTACAAAAAGTGGTTTTTGGGTGATGCGGTTGGACATCCATCACCAACAATACTTTAATTCTATCATCTTGTCCCCTTTTAACTTTAAAATGTGGCTGAGCTCTGATGCTTTGGCTACCCCTTATTGGGATTTATGGCCGTGAATTATTCTATTAACAAGCTTACAGGTCATAATTAGCTGCATCCTGAGCAGCCGGTAAAAGAGCCGTTATTAATTGCGCTCTCTCGGCTGTTTCAGCTGCCAAGCGAGATCTCATTTCGCTAACTTCTGACGCGTTTCCCATCTCTTCGGCAAGTATCTTCTCAGCTTCGGAAAATTGGGCTGTCGACTGAAATAACAATTACATATTATCAATTATATTCACATAAATGAAATTGAAGTGTCAGCTTGTAATATAAAAATAACGGCTTTTACCTAAATAATGTTTATGGCTTTTAACACGAAACATACAGCAAACCCACTTTGCAAAATGTAATAATAGCTAATGTTTGAAAAAGAGGGACCGATTTTGACGGAGCTTCTACTGGCAAATATACTTACTTTTTTACCATAATTCTTGGCATAAATCATAATATATCATATATATCAATAATCATATAAGGGGATTGGATCCCCTTATATAATTATTGATTAGTGTTCATTTAAGGAAATGTACCTTGAGGCAATTTGAAAAGTGTAAATTATATCACCTGATATTTCAATATCAGATAATATTGTAAATAAGATAGAAAAAGGAATGTTGAGATGTTTTGGGCACAAAGAGAGGCAGTATGATGGTGAAAGAGATCTATAGAGTCTCTGCCTACCCAAATGAGAACTAACGGGGCGGCGTGAGTGTATGTATGCATGTACAAATTATATCCAGTATTGAAGTGCATGCAAAAAACCTCACTTCAGCACGATCTTATCCGTTTTCCTTTTGTTCATATGTTATTGGCCTTTCGTTCTCCAGCAATGTAATATACTGCTCAGTAGTGTTCAAGCTAAGCTATGAAAGTTATGTTTGTTCAACTAATACTAAGCCTAGATAACGCTCAACTACTTCTAAATGATCCCAATACTCATACACGATATAGTTACAAAGATACATTTATATACTCATGCCGTTAGTTCCCATTGGGGTAGGCAGAGTCTATCGTTCGCCACTTTGAACGAACCTGGCAAACCTCTCGAGCTTCATCTACCCGGTACCATGTTACCCGTAATAAACTCAAAAATTATAATTTCCTAATCAAGCAGACTATAACGTCTATTTAAATAAGGGGATCTCAAAAACGAAAAGTCAATATTATTTTTTCTATGAAGCCATTGTAAATGTGAAAAAATAATAATAAAAAAGCGTTTATTTACGAGAAACAAGAGTTAAATAAGGTGGTAGGTTTTTTTAAATAGTTCATCTTGTTCTACCTTGCGGCGTGTTAATACTTATTACATTGTTTTAAAATGGGTTACATTTAATAAAATTCAAAAAAATGTGCAAATGTGCAATTGGTTAAATTTAAAAAAATGTGTATTAAATATTAATTGAAAAGATTGGCTTGATTGTTAAACGGCCAATCGTTTCTAAGTCGAAGTCGAAATTCTCGAAATACTTCCATCACTAAAACAAAATGGCGGAGCGTCATATTTTATTTTTATTGTGAAGCTAGCTGTCATTGAGGTTATAATAATTTTGCCGTGTTTTTTGAGTTATTTGAATGAAAATGGTTGAAAACAATGAAGTTGAACTATCTGAGGCTGAAGCTGAACAATATGATCGTCAAATTCGTTTATGGGGTTTGGAATCTCAAAAAAGATTACGATCTTCCAAAGTATTAATCATTGGGTTGACCGGTTTAGGTGCCGAAATTGCGAAAAACACCATATTATCGGGAGTAAAGAGTGTATGTTTGCTAGACCACGACAATCTAAAAGAGGAAGATCTTTATTCTCAGTTTCTAACACCTCCTGATAAAGTAGGTGCCAACAGAGCTGAAGCCTCTGTTCCCAGAGCCAGAGCGTTGAACCCAATGGTTGATGTTACATCTGAAACTAAAACAGTGGACGAGTTACCTGACTCTTTCTTTACGGAATATGATATTGTATGCGCCACTGGGTTAAAACAGGAGCAGTATGAGCGTATTAACAATGTTTGCCGCGATGCGAATAAGAAGTTCCTCTGCGGAGATGTTTGGGGTATGTTTGGATACATGTTTGCCGACCTTGTAGACCATGAATATTCCGAAGAGATCGTCCAACATAAAGCTGTTAAAAGGGGCCCTGATGACACCGAGAAAAATGCCAGAGAAACAGTATCCATCAATGTGAAAAGACGGGCTATCTATGTGCCTCTTCAAAATGCCCTATCTGCTGACTGGAAGAAACCGGAATTACGTTCACGTCTTAGACGCGGCGATCCATCTTACTTTGTGATGAAAGTATTGCTGAGATTCCGTGATGAGTACAATAGAAACCCTGATCCATCTAAACGGAAAGCTGATACAGAAATACTACTTAAAATGAGGAATGATTTAGTCAAGGAGCTTTCTTTACCAGAAGGGTTTGTTTCTGATGCATATTTTACTGATGTGTATGGAGTTGTATCTGGTTCAGCTGCAGTACTGGGTGGTGTGATTGGCCAAGAAGTAGTGAAAGCTGTAAGTCAGCGTGAACCCCCTCACAATAACATGTTCTTCTTCAATCCAGTGAAATGTGTTGGTTTTGCTGAACTTTATGGTCAGTGAATTTGTATTTTATTATGTAAGAGTAATTATAATTATATTGTATTTAAATTATTCTTGTTTTTTTTTGTAGTGAACAATTTTTACCTTTAGATTGCCATAATAATATTCAAGCACATTCTTAATTTAAAATGAATAGATGTGTGGAAGTGGGTACAATAGTAATTTCTATCATCCTTTATGTTAAATACTCTATCTGTATCTGTATTATCTATTTATCTAACATATATCCGAAAACAGAAGGGTGTGAGTTCAAATCCCGGGTTAGGCGGTCCTACACCAATTTTTCTTTACCAAACAGTCATATGTGTGCTAAATTTATCATGGTTGTTAACGGTGAGGGAAAATATCGTGAGGAAACCCTCATGGCTAAGTTGTACTTAGTCAATGACCTAGGCTACCTTACGGTAGGCGATCTCACAATTCTCCTAAATGGAAGCCATGTAAACATGCTCTGCAAAAAAATTGGTCTTTTTGGAACTGAACTCACTCTCTCAAAAACAGTTAAATATCTAGGAATAACCCTAGATGATAAACTTAGCTGGAAACCTTACCTAAATAACGCAATTAAAAAAGCCAGCACTATGCTATGGCAGTGCAACAGAGTACTGGGTAAAAACCGGGGACTCAAACCTAAAATCATACACTGGCTTTATACTACCATTATCAGACCAGTAATAAGCTACGGCTCACTGCTCTGGTGGCCGAGAACCAAATTAATAACAGCTCAAAATGACCTGGAAAAAATGCAACGGCTTGCCTTCCTGGCCATTACAGGCTGTATGAGAACCACACCGACGGCAGCTCTTCAGGTGTTACTGAACCTGCCACCCTTACACCTACACATACAGCAAGAGGTGGTGATGTCCTCACTCAGGCTAAAAAATGCAGGACATCTTAGAAACGATTCCAGAATCCTACACACCAGTATACACACACCGGCGATCCAATATCAACCCTTACTTGCCGCTCCCTGTGATAGGATAACTAAAACTATAATTATCAAACACAAATACACTGTTATACTCGAAGAGGAACAGCATGACTACTCCAATATTAAAAAGGTGCATGTATACACAGACGGCTCCAAGACCAACCAAGGGACTGGAGCCGGTGTATATTCACAAGACCTCAATATTAAAATCTCCAAAAGCCTAGGTCACCACAACACGGTATTCCAAGCAGAGTGTCTTGGAATAACCGAGGCGGCCATGGCAATTAAAGCACGAGCACTGTCCGATATGCATATCAGAATCATCTCGGACAGTGAATCTGTGCTGCAGGCTCTGGACCGCTGTGAATTCACTTCAGGGCTAGTACTGGAGTGCCACTGAGCTCTTGAGGAGGTAGCTCAGAATAACACTATAACCCTACAATGGATAAGGGGCCACAGCGGCTCCTTGGGTAACGACTCTGCTGACGAACTGGCTAGGGGGGATTCGGCAAGGGACCTGTATGGTCCTGAACCGATCATACCCCTGCCCTACGGTTAGCTCCGCGCATGGCTAAGGGAACCTTCTCTGTAGTGTGTAGTATGTGTAGTGCTAGTGGGTACCTTCTCTGGACACTAGTTGCGCCGCCATGTGAGTTCAGAAGTATTGGTTCCTCTGCCAACCCCTTCGGGGATAAACGGTGTGAAAGTTTTGTTTATCTGATTCATTCTCATGAGTTGTATCTCCAAAAACCTTTGTCTTACAACCTTATCCCCACATGATTTAGTCCAAGTGTCTGAGGAATTTCTTCTCACTCAATTTCATAATAACCTAACATAACACAAATTTGCCCAGGGAACTTAACTCTACTACATTCACTATGCTTTTTTCTTCTGCCACACCCTTATTTTGCATACATAAGCATGGGAACTAGGACCGTATCTCGAACTGCAATTCAATCTAACAGACCAACAGCCCTGCCAATTCTCAGGCTATTTACAGCTCTATTTTACGCGTCTCGCTTTTTCACCGTTTTTTCTTATTTCACTGATAAAGAACCTGGATATATAAACATTGTTCATTTGTTCTACTTTCTTACTATCAATCTCAATAACGCTATCTGCCCCATTTTCTTCCCTCTCAAAACCATTGTTTTGATTAATGCATTTCTTCTACCTATTGATGCAAATAACACATCATCTGCGAAGTATCTCACTACCTAGAAAAGATACCTTTATTTTTTCTGAGAGCTTTATAAAGATGCGTAGACTAGAGGACATTACAGTGTGCCTTCCTCTTTTAGAGACAATAGAAACTATTAGGTGCCTATTACCAATATACCAGGAACAGTCTATCTTTCGAATATACTTTTTAAATGATACCTGATCATCCTAATTTAGATAGACTTAAGTACTAGATAGCTTATGTACTTTGAACACCAGGTGACGATGTCACATGCTGTTCAAAAGTATTTGTACCTCTGCTATCCCCTGAAAGGATATACGGCGTGAACGCTTGAGCCTGGAGCCTAATTCAGTTCTACGCGCATTCTCGGATCTCGACGGAGTCAAGGAACCCTAAATTAGAACTTCACCTGTCTTGCACTGGCGAAGGCCTCAAAGGGGTCACGAGCGACGACAGTGTATGACATAAGCCTCCCGCTTCGTCACTGGTTAAGACTTCTTTCCACTCTCTGATAAAGCTTAGGTACACAAACCTTTGCCCCTCTTTAAGCTGTGAGGTCGAGCTAGGTGCCTGTTAGTGCTCTGCTGATGAACTAGTGTAGTAAGGTAAGCTTGAAGTAAAATCGCCTGGAATGACTAATGCGGCAGAAGGATGCGAATGAGATGTACTGCCAAATACACACACCACCATGCACCAACTTATATTTTGGAAGTTGCTCTCTTTGATCTGCGATGTGAATCCTCCTATCAGAGAGAAAGATATTGCGAATAAAGTCTACTAATGTGTGTGTACTAGCTATCGTGGGATGCGTGAACTAGTTGCGTTGTTTGTTCCTCTAAATCTTTCTACAGCCTTTGCAGACCCTCTCTTTTTTGTAGCAATACACACGTGAATATGACGTAGCCCATATAAATACTCTAACGTTCACGCTTTATATCCCCGAAGGGGTTGGCAGAGGTACTAATACTTCTGAACATCACGTGACATTGTCACCTGCTGTTCAGAGTACCCACCTTTTGCTTTGACAGTGTACTCGCGTAATAGGGGGCTGGTCTATTGCCGATTTGTACGAATACACACTAAGTACAACTAAGCCATGTGGCTTTCCTGACGATGGATTCCCTCACCGATATCAACCATGATAAATTAACCACACATATGACCTTAGAAAAGACAATTTGGTGGAGACCCCACCACGGGACTAGAACCCTTATCGTCTGCACGATAAGCGGTGTTCTACCCGCTGAGCTATCACAGTCACTTATAAATAGTCGATATAAAGCGCACCGTGTCGGCGTCGATTGACTTGGGTCTGATAAACGCGCGTCAACAGTGCAATAAAAAGATGTGAGCAAAGGCTTGTTTAATACAAATGTATAGTATAGCTACTTACTTGCAAATCAGATAAGTTCAAATAAATAGCCAAACTCTGCACCAGATCACCAGCCAATTTGATATCTTCGGTTGTTAGAGTAACTTGGCCGTTAGCTTCAAAATCAAGGTCGATTCTATTCTTACTCCTCAAACTAACTAGCTTGAGATGCAACTCTTTTATTTCTTCTGTCTCTACTTCCAACTCCTTCTCCAATAAGAAGTTTTGGTTGATCCAAATACAGATCCTTTGTATTCGCTCTTTGATTTGGAAGGTAACGAAACTAGATAGGTTTCCCTTCTGTAGAGAGCTCGGAGCAAACGCGTACATGGAGAATTTCGGCAGTTGTTTCGTTAACTCAAATATGTGGTATTGTTCACTTTCTGCGTAACCTACTAAGGCCTAAAATAGAAAATGTTGGTTGTTTAAAATCATACATATACCCTCGGTCATAAATCCGAAAAAGGGGTAGCCAGAGCTTTTAGAGCTAGAAACTCCTCAGACACAATTGAGAGTTGTCAGGGTATATGATGGTAGAAATAAAGTATCGCTGGTGATGCGTCTTCAACCGCATCGCCCAAAAACCACTTAAAAAAGCCCCATATCCTTAGTCTCCTCTGACGACACCTGTGAGTAGAGAGAAGTAGTGACATTCCAAGCCGGCACTACACGGCATTTCCTCACAGCCTATACATGTTCCCAACAAGGGGCTCGAGCCTACCCTATAAAGGGCGATTTGGACATAGTCCACCACACTGGCCAATTGCGGGTTGGCAGACTAACGACTACTACCGTAATAGTAGCCGGGACCGACGGCTTAATGTGCCCTCCGAAGCACGGAATTATCTTAATTTTCGGATAATCAGGTTTCAAGATTCAAGCCTGCAATATCCTTCCAAACTCGTTTAAATTTTACAATTTAAATTTGTAAGTTTACCACCCCCCGGGGAACGAACCCAAGACCTCCGAACTTGAAACAAAGCGCTTAACCGTGAGACCACGGAGGCAGTCACACGGCATTTAAAATCAATGAATCAATCCCTTTATCTTAAAAGCTAGGTCTTGACACTGTGTGTTATAGTTACACCATTAGTCTTAATATAAGTTTTCGTTTCAAATTTGTTTTATGTTAATGTACATGTATCTTACCTTAATATGTACATCAACAGCCACATCCTTAGGAGGAGCTATTTCGATATGCAATTGTGATCTTAACTTCGAACTATCCGGGTGGGCTGCCACTGTCTCTCCATTCTCAAACACTCCTTCAGCTAACAACAATGCTGCTCGGACTACGGTTTCATTATTTGTCATTATGGATAGTTCTAAGCAACCCTGGGGATAAAGCGTTATAAATATTTTATATATGTTGTGTGAAACTCATTAATACATGAATATGAAGAAACAAGCTGATATCAAAACATTTCTACTTCTTAACAATAAACAGACTTCAAAGGTATGTATGCTGCCCGCAGCCATGCTTCTTAAAACATCCTTTACAAAATCGTTAGTTCATCTTGTTAAAAGCTTAGCCAGTATGCTGGAAATCATGGGATTACCTCTCTAAACTTAATAGGGCCAAGTTTATACCATAGGCGTATAATGAAAATTTTAATTTTCGGTACTGAGATTTCCAGTTCACTGGGCCAGCTATCTACTCTTAAGTACTTGCTAAACCTTTTGATATAAAAGTACGATTTTCTCGTGATAGCAATATTGTCGTGCATAATGTACCTAATCTAAACTATTTCATAAGTACCTGCTCAAGAACAGTACCAACTAAAACTTGTATTCTCGTATTAGTTGGCATAGCAAGTCCCTCCATACTTTCCGGTTGTGTACTGGCGGACACATTGCCTTCATAATGTTGCATCTCCATCATCAAAGCCTGTTTACGACTCAACAGTTCTGTTATGGCAAGCCGATCTTTTTCAGATGCTAACTTCTTGGTGCTCGAGTTGAAACCAGATGCGTTTTCTTGATATGGAGGATAGCCGAGAACTGGTGATAAAAATGTATTTATTGCTTGAGGGTTATGAATAATAATATTTTTTGAAAATACACTAAATTTGGAAAGGTCTGTGTGAGTCCTCTGCCGACGAGAGTTTATATACTACCTTTGTTTCCTGTGTAAGTGTGTATAGAATGAGGGAGCATAATTCCCAAAAAACGGGAAGTAAACTGGCATTGAAATATCGTTTTTATGAATGCTCAATATTGTACTGGCTCATGAAAGTCCATAATAATAAATTACTATTGATCATGAAACAAAATAAATCTGTGAATTATATTTAACAAAACGATCAGTATGGTAAACATTTCAAAACCCAGAATATCCATTCTAAATGCAACACCTAATTCAATCTTACCCTCTCCTCGATCGGACACGCAAACCAGATCAGGCGCCCCGACGGACCTATAATCAGCCAGCAACATGGCCGCGGCCGCAGCCCTCATCTGCACCCTCTGGAGGACTCGACCCGACAGCCCGTCTCGCCAGTCCACGCGACCGTTCTTCCAGCAGCACGCCAAAGCTTCTCCAGACCATTGTAAAGATAGAGCGTTCTGTTTTGACTGAAAGAAAAGTGGGTTTGAGTTTTGATTGATAGTCTTAGTCTAATATGGGTTTTTTCCGTCATGAAGTTTTGAGCAGTTATAGGGTCGCCTCTGAACAATAATTTTTGGCGTTTAAATGAAACGCTGTGTGTTGGCCGCCTAGAATATCCTTCACCCCTTTACTTCTATCTGCACCCTCTGGAGGGCACGACCCGATAGCCCGTCTCGCCAGTCCACGCGGCCGTTCTTACAGCAGCATGCCAGAGCTTCTCCAGACCATTGTATAGAAAGAGCGTTCTGTTTTGACTGAAAGAAAACTGGGTTTGAGTTTTCCTAGTAGATGTGATAGTTTTAGTCTAATATGTTTTTTTTCGTCATGAAGTTAGATTTTGAGCAGTTATAAGTTCGCCCCCAACAATCATTTTTAACGATTAAATGATTTGTTGTGAGTTCGCCGCCTAGAATATCCTATACCCTCTGGACCCTCCGGAGGACACGACCTGACAGCCCATGTCGCCAGTCCACGCAGCCGTTTTTCCATTGTAGTGATATAGCGTTCTGTTTTGACTAAAAGAGAACTGCTTTAGTTTTGCTGATTGATGTGTTTATTTCAATCCTGCTGTGGAATATTGGTTAGTTCATGGATTCATCGCCGGGAGTAGATGTATGTGTATGTATCTATACTAATATTATAAAGCTGAAGAGTTAGTTTGTTTGAACGCTAGGATCTCAGGAACTACCCAATCAAATTGAAAAATTATTTTTGTGTTGGATAGTCCATTTATTGAGGAAGGTTTTAGGCTATATATCATCACGCTGCGACCAACAGAGCAAACTATCAGTGAATAATGTTGCAAAAACGGGGATAATTATTCATACTAAGGCTTCCGTTGTGTGCGCTGCGTAAACGGTTTAAGTTACCCAAAAAAATGTATCAAAGAATTATTTCTCTTTCAATGATCTAAAAAAAATGCTTGCGACAGTTTATGTCTAACTTTTAAGTTTCACTTACTATAACCATTTTTATGGTAAATAAATTTGGTCGAATTTAATGCATAATTGCCATAATGTTTTATCAACATAATATTAATCTTTATCCAAATAAATATGTTGTTGATTGAGAGTATTTAATTGAGAACAAAATTGTCCTTGACATCACTTAATTTTAATAAACATCTTAGAAGATAATAATTTTTTTAATTACTCCGTAACAAAATTTACACGCGTGCATGAAGCGCAAGACAAGACGCTGCGCTGGCCGGCGAGCGAGGTCCCTTCGCGAAAAGCTTATGTTTAAGCCTTATCCTATTAATATTATAAATGTGAAAGTTTAGATGTTTGTGTGTTTGTAGCTAAATGAAGACTAATTCAAAGAACGTATTTAAAATAAAATTTACAGGAAGCCAGATAATGATCCTAATTAACACAATAGGACACTTTTTATCCCAGAAAAATTAAGAGATCAATAAATTTTCTTAAAAAATGGTTAAACAGACTAAGAATCAATGCTCAGCCGAAACTACTATACTTATAAACTTAAAATTTATAAAGTGAAAAAATTGTGAGGACACTATGAAAAACACCTTTTTTCGCATCGCATGACAGAGACCCTCAACAGGTCAGTTAAATATTTTAGTTTGACGACGTGAAAGTCTACACTTTTGACAGTACGAAGTCTGTGGGGTCAGCTTGTGTATAATATGACCAATAAATATAAACAACCATTTGGATATTCTAATTAAAAACAACTATAGATTTTAGCATTTTTATTTACCTTAACCCTCCAAAGCCGTATTCTCTCTTCATAGACGCCGATAGTCCCGTTAGCCAGCCCATACCCGAAACGCACGTCAGACACGGCAGTCAAACACAGCACGGCTCCCGTCTCTGGTATCTCCAATATGAACTGGTTGTTCTTTAACACTCGGATGTAGGAGTCGTCGCAGCCGAGAATGAGCTGGGACACATAGCATATATTAATACTGTTTATCAAGAACAATTAATCCGTCCCCGCTTTTTACCAACAAATAAGTGTTTGATTACATTGAAACATTATTGGTCAATCACCTTTTATTTGCTTCGTCATATTCGAAGGAGTAGCCAAAGCTTTATTAATCATATAAAACATTACAGTAGGTATCCCACACAGCTGAAACGACACCAACAAATTTACAGATGGGGTAGAGTCATTTTCTTGGAAATTTCAAATGGCAAATTTGGTGATCCTATTAATTTGTGGGAATAGCAAAGAAATACTGGCCAGTACACCTGGCTGTGTTGTGTACCAACTTATAATATGTATTTATGCTTAGTTATTTCGATAAACACTTACATACCGCGATGTAGTAATATGAGTGAGACGCTGCTATGTGTGCGCTATAGTGTGCGCTCTAACAGTACCTACTCCCATAATTTAAATCTTTTTGTTCATGAAAACCTCATGTGGGGAGTATTACTAATAAATAAAGGATAGAAAAATTTCGACACAGGCGGGATTCGAACCCGCGACCTCGGGTATACGCCCCCGTCGCTCTTGCCAATTGAGCTACCGTGTCAATGGCTGCCAGCGCGAAATTCTTCTATCCTTTAATTTTTTACTAATTCGGAAGGCCACTTGTCTATCTTTTCAGATAGAATGCAAATGTTGAAAACGCCTAACTATCACATAATTTAAACCATTTTGTTCATGAAAACCTCATGTGGGGATTATTACTAATAAATAAAGGAAAGAAAAATTTCGACACAGGCGAGGTCGCGGGTTCGAATCCCGCCTGTGTCGAAATTTTTCTTTCCTTTATTTATTCTTTATTTATTAGTAATAATCCCAATTTAATTTTATGTCACTGGTGAACGTTCGATTAACGCTACGCGCTTGTGTCTTTTATAGTTTGTTAAAATTATTTCTTTTACCTCATTCTCCCCGTCTTTATCAAAATCAAAGCAAATCGCCGAGCACACTCGGCCACTGACAACGTTCCAGAACACCTCATTTCCTTGCCAGTCCAGTCCTACCACTGAACTGTTTCCGCCGACAATAGCCAGCAGTTCTGGATGCTTCCCGAATGTTCCTGAAGTAATGACATTTACACTGTCCTGGTACTCTTTGAAGAATAAGTCTGAATTGTCGTGGACGTCGTATGCTGAAAGAATAAATAAACATAAGTTTATGGAAATCAGAGACAGTTCAGTTAATCCCATTACAATTACAATAATAACTTGTGTTATAACAAGCTGTGAGGTGTCGGCGTAGATTAGCACTACCTTATTACTTCCCGTGGGTGTTGCTTATACGATTGGAGACCCATCACCAAAAACCTTTGTTTTACAATATTATCCCCACACAGTTTTCAAAAGGGGCTGATGATTTTCTTATTCCGAAGCTCTGGCTACCCCTTCTAGGGATTCATCGCCGGGAGTAGATGTATGTGTATGTATATATAATATGACCAAGAAAATATAAACAACCATTTGGATATTCTAATTAAAACAACTATTGACTTTCGGGTATCTTAATCGCGTGTTATTACATTGTTTTTAAAGCCCGACGTTTCGAAAACTTTTCAGTTATCATGGTCACGGGAAGACTGAGGTGTTATTTATCATTATACATTCATCGAAATCAATAGTTGTTTTAATTATAATGTGCAATATATATGTCGCAGCCAACTGGATAAATCAGCCAGCTGACCAAGCAGCTAGCCGCTTAATTAAACGCCGGCTCCTAGTAAAGGGCTAAACTTCAGTAAGCCATTTAGTTGAACACAACGTCCAACCACTTGGCTAAACGAGATATCGCCGTCTAGTTACTTAGGGTGACTATGAGATTTTATGCAGCATGAAAATAAAACCAAGTAACTTTAAATAATAACTTGTATTAAATAAAAACATAATGCGACCAGTGTGCTACAAAAATATGGGTAGGTATTTAAATAGGCATCTAAAAATAAAATCGCGTCATACTTTAAAAAAAAACTTAGGTAATTCTTATGGCAGCAATACTTTAATTTATTTATTTAATACAATATTAACAATTAAATGGCACAAAGCTTTGGCACACTAGCTCGCAATCGCAACACATATACATATAACTTCAGTATTATCATTTAAGCTTTCAGTTTCATTCTGTATGATTTTCAAACTACATGGCTCTGATTCAGAATATAGGCCAGGATTTGTTTCAACTTGAATAATGACAACAGAAACATGTATATTTAATAGGCTAGGCCCTAGGTATAATACACATCATGGGATTGTATAGGATAGGATAATATGTGATTCGCTTATTCCCTCTATTTATTATATAACGTCTTAATAACGTCGAAACGGAATTTGGCCTTAAATTGATTGGCAAGGCGAACCATTGTAGATTTCCTTGCATAATTAGTATGATTAGAGGCTACAGAAAGAAAGGAGCCTTTCAGAAGTGTGCCAAGTACGGCGCTGTGGAGTACAGAATAACAGTTGGGATAACAAAAATGGAGAATCTAGGTGACCAGAGATAATATCGTGACTTAAAAATACTTTAAAAACTAGGTTCAAAACTCTTTGTATAAAATCAAAGATAACTATACCAAGTATTTGTGAAGGCGATCCAATAAGCAATATGTCTCTCTGAACATCAGGTTTTAATGGGGCCGCAGCCAAGGCTATTACAGCTTGGCTGAGGTTCAGCTCAAACACCTCCCCGTGAGCCTGCGACCTCTGAGCCCTGCCTCCGACCACGCCGCTGTGGGGGTGGTGGATTATAACCTGGGAAAAAAGAAACACGCTATGCTGTGTAGTGTCGGCTTAGAATAGCACTACCCCATTTCTTCCGGTGGGTGTACGTAAGAGGCGACTAACGGTATTGGGGTTTTTAAGGGATTTCTGGGCGTTGCGGTGGGAGACTCAACTGTCCAAAAGTGGCACAGGAATATCTAATTCCTTATCTCTGGCTACCCCTTCTAGGGATTTATAGCCGTGAGTGTATGTATGTAGATATGAAATAAGGAAGAATGAACAGGTAATACTATAATATAGTATAATAAGATATCGGATTAAGTCTGCTGAGTCGGTTTACCTACGATAAATATTCGTTAAATGGCGTCTATAGCATTAATAACGTAATAAGAATAACAAAACTTGCATACATTTATGAATTAAGTTTTATCACTAAATCTTAAAAGTTTCCTTCTACCAAATCTTAATCACCGGGTCTTTGGCAGAGATGGGTTCGCTATGTTAGCTATGTTCAAATAATTTTACTCGGGTAGGCCACTTCTTTGTGATCGAACTCCTCTGAAACAGTTCGACCGATTTCAACCAAATTTGGCACAGTGATCAAGTGGATATTGTTTAGTATAATAAGAGGGGTGATCGAACTTATCATTTAGAAATAATAATAATAATAAACACTTTATTGCATACAAATACACAACACACAAACAGTATTTAAAAATTACAAAACAGTAAATGTACACAAAGGCGGACTTATCGCCTTAACGCGATTTCTTCCAGTCAACCTTTATGGTGAGGAACAAATGGAATAATCACCGAATAACTGTTTTGCCATTGAGGTCATTAGAAAAAAGGTAAGTAATGGTTTCTTATTTAGAGCGCGGCTTAAAGCTTAAGATTGACTGCACAGATAGTGAAATGACTGAGGTTTACCTAACTCGCTCAGCTCAATTCATTTCAATTGCAATTCGTATTGAAGTCCTAGTTCTAATACTTTCCAATTTCAAATTCTGATCCTTTCAGTTCACCCTTTTGGGATTTGTAGCCGTGAGTATTTGTATGTATGTATGTATGCTGTAATAACAAGTGCTTAAAGATTTTCTTAAAATGGAGAAAAAGATAATATTCTTTATTAACAATCTACTCAAAAATTTGGTTCTGTAGTTGAATGTAACATTGGCAGTAAATTACAAGAATTCCATTTCCTAAGCAAATTGTATGTAAAACTAATCATATAATATAATTGAGTGACATGATTTAAATAGATAGCTAGAATAAAGGGTCATTTAATCTTGTGATAAATTTCGACAGTCTATTTCAAAAAAGCTTTTTTTTCATATGCAAAACACTGGCTAAGAATCCTTTCTGGAATTATGTTTAGCTATGAGTATGTAACATAATTATTAGCCGGTTCTTATCGCCAATAAATACTAGAAAAAAATAGGTACTTTGTCATATCCAGCAGCCGCAGTCAAACAAGGATGTGTGCCGTCATACTTTGCTATAGTCACTACGTTAGGCGTCACTTTGTGATTCAATTCTAGTTTGAAGACTGGCTGAATTGATGATATCTGCATTTTAAAACTAGTTGTTCTTCTGTTGTTTTCATTAGTTGTATTAGTTTCAGTGTGTGAGTAAAGTTAGTATCCATAGCAACCATAATATAATAAAATCGGTTAAGGCACAGGCGATATTGGCTTAAGTTGCCGTGAAAACTAAAAGCTTCATTCATTTAAAAATGTTTAAAGGAAAGATGGTTGACTATCTTTTCCGATATTTAAAACCCATTGAGTCCCTTATATAAATTCTATTTAAAAATATATATTTTTAAATTTAACTACTCCAAGAAAAAAATCTTTTTGCCCATGATGTGTTCCTATTTCTATTATATTTGAATGAGTAAGTAACTAACACTATAAGATTATAATTTAGTTAAAAAAACTGGAAAAATACAGTAAATAGTAATCAAATATTGGGAACACTGTAATGCGAAACATATTTCTGATAACTTTGCTAGATTTTCCGTCAAAATATAGGGTTTGTGGGTTTTGACTTTTGGTTTCTCTGTCGTTTTTTTATGTTAAATTGTCACGACCAGCCATGTCAATGTCATGTCATTGTCAACCAAACTTGTCAAAGTCAAAATATAATGAATGAACACAATTGAAAAAATTAAACTTTTATTGCTGTTGCTAATCATAATCTGTATCAAATTCACGTATTTCGTATCGTATGTAACTAAATAAAATTGCATAGGACCCGTGATATGATCTGTAATGGATAGTGAACTGAACATTGCTACTGAATCCAGGTAAATACTTTTCATTATGCATGAAATTTCGTATCATGTAGTATGTAGATTTATTTTTTTGTATTACTATTGCGCAATACAGCTTTATAAATATAAAGATATTGGTGCAGTATGCTCATGACTGTCTCTATGATAATATTGATGCTCCTGTGTGCATGTATTGTATTTATTCCTTTTTATTTGTAGGTCATCAGTCATACTTTCATCTAGTGCCTGTTATGTCTTGGTTTCATTTTCCACATCCTAGTAGTTGGACCAAGAGCATTGTATTGTTGATATTGCATATTATTTTCAGCTTACTAAGGTAATTACGATTTATCATTGCTTACTTATATATTCATAATAGTGATATTTATCTGCTAGTTATTGGGTGTGGTATTAAAGTTTCTCATAACAGCAGGTTTTTTTTGGTAAAAGGTAATTAAACTCAGAAGGGTAATGGAAAAGTACTCAATTAAGGGGTTGGTACCATAATCATTCTATACCAAGGAGAATTAATAATAATTTCAAAATAGTAGTAATTCTATACTCAACTTGTCTACTAGAAAATTTTCTTCATCTTGGTGATAACATTCCATTTAAAGTTCCCAGCTTATTTTTCATAACTAATAATTGTGAGTCATCAACATTTCATAATAATATCCTCTGAAATGATAAAACAATCAGGTCAAATTGTTTACGAACATTACATATATTATTATCATTTCTAACTTGATATTGCTTGTATTTCCTTGTCATGAAGACTAAAATTAAAATTTTAACTTTATGTGATTTGATATTATATGATATGATAAATGTATGCTACTACATAGTTCCATTTAGGTTTGTATAATTTTTATGTGGTTACCTAATAAAAAAAGATATTTAGTATCAAATTTGTTCACCAGACCTTCAACACATTGTAACAATGAGTTGTTTTATTTTGCTGATATACTAAAAGTGATCCACATCGAACAACTAAGACACTAGCAGCTATCAAGGCCATCAGAGAGAGAATCAATAATAAAAAGTAATGGTTAGAGGAATGAAAAAATCATGAAGTTTTATGTCTCATGTCATAGAATAGACCTTAAGCTAAGGGCTTATCAAAGAGACAAAAGTTTTAATTTTTTCTGCAGTCCTAAGTCTCAAACAAACTAATAAGTAAAATTGTAGCAGAGGCAACACAGATGGCGGCTGTGAGAATATTATCTAGGGTATCTTTACAGATTAAAAAACTTTAAGTATTGTGTTATGTTGAGTACGCATACAGCTCCTGAGATAATTCTGAAGATTAAAAAAGGCCACCACCAAGCATTTCTGATAGATTGTGGCAGGGTGTGTCCCATATAGGTATCACAAAGCTTAATTTTCGTGAATAAATTGTAAAAACATGAGCAACATACTACCAAATATAAAAGAAAGAAAGAAAATATTCATTGCTACACAGAGAAGGTAGTTAAGCCACTAAGTAACACTATGATTGCTGATAAACAACATAATTCAACAAGACCTAGGTCTGACGCATAAATCCAAAATCAGCGATGTGAATGTAACAAACTTTATCACCTTGAAGATGATTGACCTCCTGCAAGTTGTTGCATATTAGAGTCAAGCTGAATAGTAAAACATATAAAATACATACTTTTTAAATTGGTAGATGGATAGTAATATCGGTAGATAACAACCATGTCGGACACATTTAGATCAATTAGAGAATATGCTCAAAAAACAGACGTCAAAAGTGTGTATTATAATAGAGTTTGTATGTAAATTTATTGATTGATGAATTTAGGTGAAGCTTGAGAGGTTTGACACGATCGTACAGATTTGCGATCTATAGTCTCTGCCTACGCCAATGAAAACTAATGGCGTGAGTATATATGTTAAAATTCTACATGTGTTTTTTCACACATTCTTCACATTATAGAATAGAATAGAATAGAAAACTCTTTATTGTACATCAGATATGGAAAAACAATTACAAATACACAGAATGAATTAACAAAAGTACAATTGGCGGTCTTATCACTAAAAGCGATCTCTTCCAGACAACCTTTGAATGGAGAGGTCAATAAATTAGAGTCATGTGAGATAGATGTACAACAACATGGTGAAACTGATGACTATGCGTTAATCTGCATAAACAATACAACAATCCAGTCATACTTAAATCTAGTTATAAAATAATAAACTATTAACAAACATATAAATACTATGATACAATAAATTAAAACTACATACAAATATTATGATACATATTTTTATTTATATACTTAATATATATAATTTAATTTGCAACAGTATTATAGCGTTTCAGTGAGGTAGTGCTTTTTTACCATATCCTTAAAAATAGATTGGGATTTAGCCTGACGAATCTCTACCGGAAGTGCTTTCCACAATTGAACAGCCTGCACAGTGAAGGAGGAGCCATAGTAATTGGTTGAATGGGAGGGAATGCTTAATAGAAGATTATGTTCAGAACGTAGATTAAGATCGTGGGAAGAGGAGAGAAATTGAAAACGTTCTTTTAGATAGAAAGGGGTGGCAGGATTGAATAAAATAGAGTGAAGGAGAGAAAGTGTATGTGCATTCCGGCGGAGACGAATAGGAAGCCATTTCAGTTGAGTACAGATACGTGATCATATTTCCTCAATCCAAAAATAAACCTAATGCAAAAGTTTTGGAGGCGCTCAAGTTTATTAAGTTGCTCTTCAGTTATATCAAGGTAGCAGGTATCAGCATAGTCAAGAAGGGGCAAGAGAAGTGATTGAGCTAACGCAGTTTTAGTAGCAGTAGGAAGAAAATTACGCAACCTTCTGAGGGATCCCGCTGAAGCGAACATCTTTCGGCTAACCATTTCTAATTGTGGCACCCAAGATAAGGTGCTGTCTATCATTATCCCTAGGTTTTTAACTGTAGGGCTAAAAGGAATTGATGTTCCGTCAAATAATATAGGCGGTAGTGACTTATAGTCGATCCTAGAAATAATTCGAGAACTACCGACTATAATTATCTGTGTCTTATTTGGATTCACTTTTAGTCCATATGCTTCACTCCATTTCAAAATACGCTGCAAATCAACATTAATCAAGTTTATGGACATATTTAATTGGTCAAAATTAGCCTGTGTGTAAATCTGAAGATCATCTGCATAAAGGTGGTAGGAAGAAGTTAGTTGAAGAGAAATACTATTAATAAATATAACGAATAAAAGAGGAGACAACACACCACCTTGTGGGACACCGGCAGTTAACTCGCACCAGGGAGAGTAAGACTCCTCGATGCGAATACGCTGCCGTCGTCCTAGTAGATAACTACGAAACCAGTCAATCACCGTTGGAGATATGTTAAGAGAACGAAGTAAAGCTAATAATATTTCGAAGTCAACTGTGTTGTAGGCACTACTGAAATCTAGCAATGCCATGATAGTCAGCAGACCCTTATCCATCCCCAAACGAATGTCGTCAGTAATTTTGACAAGAGCCGTGACAGTACTGTGAGAAGGACGGAAACCAGATTGAAAAGGATTAAGGAGATCATTTTTAGTGAGAAAGTCACTGAGTTGTCTATTAACCAGTCGTTCAAGAACTTTAGAAAGGAAAGGGAGGATAGATATAGGACGATATTCAGAAAAGGACTTAGGATTGACTTAGGATTCACATTATGTACTAGGACTACCACTAATACTAAATTTATATTGGTTTATAATGTGGCAGTATTTGAATACATAAAATATATTGATATCCGCCGTGTAGTGTCGGCTTAGAATAACACTACCCCAATTCTACCCGTGGGTGTTCGTAAGAGGCGACTAAGGGTATAGGGGCTTTTTAAGTGATTTTTGGGCGATGTGGTTGGAATCCCGTCACCAAAAACATTTATTATTACCATCTCTTCCCCAATCAACTTCCAGAAGTGGCTGAGGAAATTCTAATTCCAAAGCTCTGGCTACCCCGTTAAGGGATTTATAGCCGTGAGTATAGGTATGTATGTATGTAAAATATATTGAGTCAAAAATACAAAGTCATGCTTATGTTTCAGATAACTTCAATGGGGTTTGACAAGCAAGTTGAATATGACCTTGTTATTGTTTTGATGTGTTATTTTCCCTTTTATGATTGGTGCTTTTGTAAGCTATAGTAGTGCTTGTAGGAAACTGGTCTTAGAGCATGTCTGTTTTTATTTTTTTGTTTAGAATGATATAATTATGACCTATTCCTTTCCCATTAAAAAATATATTAATGGATGGCGCTCCAATAAGGCTATACATTACACCCGATTTTTTCCATGATAGAAACCATAAAATATCAACATCATATCTTAAACATTAATACAAGTAAATATTGAATAGGCCCTAACTACAATATTACTACGTAGTATATAAGTACTAAACCCTTTATGTCTTTGTGTATTTCAAGTTATTCCTGATTTTGGTGCTTGTGTTAACCCCTTAAAACCCTATTCTTGATATTTTTATTAAATTACGCATTAAATTAATGTGAGCTTCTTTCTAAATCACTCACTGACAGGAAAGAAGTTGAAATCTATTTTCTATTTAAAACTTAGATCAGCTCTTAAGCTGATTCATTTGATTGTTTGTAAATGTTAAAACACCATTGCAAATCCACTTTTTAAACTCTCGTGGTTTGTAGACATTATATATGATAATAATCGGGATTAACCAACTAATTAGAATCAGTCAGCCCGTGACCACGGCACCAGTACTCTAAAAATAAAAATAAAAGTAGTGTTTTTATAACTTTTTTGTTTTTGTTTTTTTTTCAAAAATATTGTGAATATGTTTAAAAAATAATACACTGTGTAATAATAACTCTTAAAATAATATTGGCCAGGTTTTTCAGTCAAATCTACTACTATGCGTCGGGCAAACATATCACGTAAGTGGTTTTAAAAATGTTCGTTGGATAATCCCGATTATTATTATATATAATGTAATGACAATTGCAAATCATTTGTACATTGTTTGATGTGAATTTATAAAGGTATTGAAATTTTAGTTATTGCATGATGACAAGCATGTATCGAGTTGTAATGGAATACTTATAGCTAGTAAATCTCCAATAATACATAATAAGATCGTTTAAGGAATTAAGTTTTATTCACGGTATTGTAGCAAACTTAGGATAGAATATGAAGAATACTTTGCCTAGCCTAGCCTAATAGTTTAATTTAGTAAACAATCATATTTAAAACGGTGTTAAAATAAATGATAATATTACAGGACATGGTTCGGACGTATTCTTACTGCAATATGGAAGTAAGATTTTGAAAATAAACCTTCTTTCTGCTTCTTTTTATTTAAAGCACAAAAAATATAAGTAAAATATATATTATATATTCTTAGTTTTGTAAATCACCAGCAATTTATTTTGTACAGCGAAGCTTGAATTCGAGATCATACGTTTTAGTTTTCACTATTATGCATAAATAGTACTAAAAATAATAGGCATAAGTAGTAATAGGCCTGCCATACACGGACTTGTGAACCATTCAGCCAATGGTCAACATTCATGTTTAGTCACTTTCATATCATAAGCTCAAAGACTGTATGTATACATATGTATGTATATGTATACTACGCAGTCAAATTGACTTATTACAGCAGTCCGTTTATGGCAAACCTTGATTAGCACTATTGAACAGCTTCACGGCGGATAGAGGTTGTGTAAAGGAAAGTTACGAAAACCCATTCAAGGAGAGTTACCCATACAGTTTTTAATGAATTCCTACCCCCGTAGCACGAGGAGTGTGAGAGCGAGTATGTCATGTGAAAAGTCAGGTACTGAGAGATTTCATATGAGCATTCTGTCAGTGTCTCAGTTCTCACGGGACATAGTGCTAGTAATAAATAACGGTATCCGTCACAGTTTCTTCCCGATGACAACCCTAACAAATAATCGATGAATATAACAAAAAGATAAAGATGGAGGCTAAATTAAATACCGGCCTTTTGTTATTTTTATTGTGCTTGAGCTTTATATAAGCGCAATTAACATAATAATGTCAAAAATATAAGATCCATTGATGCACTAAACTATAGTAGATTCTGACATACCAAAATCTTAAACTTGTCTTGTCGTTTCTATAGTCATAGATGTGGTTAATTTATCAAGGTTGTTAAGGGTGACGGGAAACATCGCGAATAAAACTCACGTGAGTTGAACTTAGTCAAGTAACAGTGTATCCTTAGTTACGACTACGAATACATACCTTGGATTATATGTTTGTTGAACAAAAACTAAGGCCATTAAGTGAGCCTGTGATTTTGAAACAAGTCTGATTAAAAATTCCCATAAAATTAGCTAGCCGCTACGTTAAATCCCTATACTCCTATTCCGTCTAAGTTACTATAATACAAAGCTAGAAACTCATACATTTTTCTCAGTTATTAGCGAGAATCATACTTATCACCAAATATTTTGTTCCTTTAAGCTGCCATTTTGTGACTAACGCATATGCTAGCACTAGATTTAGTAACTGACCCTACAGGTGTAGACTAGTTTTGAAGATTATTGGTTTTCCAGTTGGTCTGGAAGTTGGTGGAGCTGGACCCGACAGTCAGATGTCATGCTGCGGAATGTGGAAAAGAAAATATTGTCATGTAAGTTCATTTTGTTGATATTAGCTGTAGAATAGCACTTTTTTTATATCAACATACATACATATACTCACGGCTATAAATCCCTAAAAGGGGTAGCCAGAGCTGAAGAATTGAAAATGCCTCAGCCACTTTTGGAATTTGAGAGGGGAAAAGATGGTAAAATAGAGTTGTTTGGTGATGGGTCTCCAACCGCATCGCCCAAAAATCCCTTAAAAGCCCCAATACCCTTAGTCGCCTCTTACGTACACCCACGGGAAGAAATGGTTTGCTGTGTAGTGTCGGCTTAGAATAGCACTATCCCATTTTATATCAAAAAATTCTTTATTAAGCCAAGTAGTTATTATACATTTTTCGGCCCCCTGTTAAGCTGTACAAGCCTGTGTTAGGATATACCGTAATTCCGTATGTGAATTACATTACAGGGTTTAATATAGTAACTGTTTAAATATGCTGTGTAGTGTCGGCTTAGAATAGCACTTCCCAATTTCTTCCGGTGGGTGTACGTAAAAGGCGACTAACGGTATTGGGGCTATTAAGGAATTTTTGGGTGATACGGTTGGAGACCCATCCCCAACAACCTTTATATTACCATCTTTCCCCCATTCAACTTCCCAAAAGTGGCTGATGAATTTCTAATTACTTAGCTCTGGCCAACCCTTCTAGAGATTTATAGCCGTGAATATATTTATGTATGTTTAAATATTAGTTTAAGCACTTACAGCAATGCTTTCCGCGGGGATCTTATGAGTCGACTTGGTGACTTGGCAAAGCTATAAAGATTGGAAGGTCTTAAGTAGAATATGGATTATAACGGATATATGGGTATTTCTTTGCCATATTTTCGGGGACTTACAACATGGTTTCTGTGTCTTTATCATGGAGTTGTGACCACGTACTCGATGACACAGTGGGTAGGTGGTGCGATACAGGCACGTGGCAGACACCGGGTAGATTATGGGAAATAATGGAAGACAAAGAAAGGATTCTTTTGCACCCCAATCAAGATTCTTTAGCACCCCTTACGTCCCACTTTCACTAACATTGATTTATCTTCTCATGCTTAGTCAGACATACTTTTGCTCCTGATAAGTGAACAAAATCTATTATCTTCTGATGGAAGAAAGGAGTATTGTTAATATCACCTTTCGGCCAAGGTCAAAGATAATTAGTTGATAAATAGATAAAAAGGCGGAACTTAATGCTAAGTGGTCATTGTTGCTACTAATATTATTATTTATACACTTACGTAAGATCTAAAATGCGTCACTAACTAAATTATCAGATTTTTGTTTGTTTTAATTTGTTTCGCTGGTGTCGTTTAAATTTAATTCAGAAGTTTTTTCAAAAAACAACGTTTTTTTATCTTTATACTTTTGTATACTCGTTGAATAAAACTAAAGCTTTCTGTTGGCATTAAGACTCTACCCAGTTAACGCCGTATATCTTTGAAGGGATGGAAAGAAAGAAAGAATGAAAGAAAAAAACTATTCTCCTCTTGATGACACACACGATATATACCTATAGATAAGGATAAACGAGAATAGCATAGAGGTATTAATACTTTTAAACAACATGCGAAATTTGGTACCCGCCGCAAACTACCCACATTTAGCGCTTACCATTTATTCCAACCGATTTCCAACCAAAACTGCATCTCCTCAGATCTAAAAACCGCCTACAAGCGGTTCTACGTAGACATAGGGTCCGTGGTAGGTCAGAGTGACAAGATCTGGACGATATGCTTGAACGAGGACTCTCCGAAGACGCCGCTGGTGATGCTGCACGGGATGGGCGCCGGGCTCGCGCTGTGGGTGCCCAATTTGGACGCCTTCGCCGCCACCAGACCCGTGTATGCTATCGATTTGCTGGGTAAGATTTATTTATTTATTTATTTGAGAAACAAATGGTACACAATATTTCAAATAAGAGAAAAATACAGAGAAGTTCTCGACCTATAAAGTTTCTACCAATTGTTATACAGACGATACAGAAAAACGCAAATTAAAATAACTATTGAAAACAAAACAATTATACATCGGTTGTAATATGAATAATTTACATACATAGATATACTCACGGCCTTTTCCAATTCCTCAGCCACTTTTGGAAGTTGAGTGGGGAAAAGATCGTAAAATAAAGGTCTTTGGTGATGGGTCTCCAACCGCATCGCCCGAAAATCCAATACAAAGCCCCAATACCCTTAGTAGCCTCTTACGACACCCGTGGGTAGAAAGGGGTAGCGACATTCTAAGCCCGCACAACACGGCATATAATGGATAATTTATACAGATGAAATTAAGTAAGTGAAATGAATTATATTGTTTTAAATCTTTTTGTTCATGAAAACCTCATGTGGGGATTATTACTAATAAATAAAGAATAAATAAAGGAAAGAAAATTTTCGACACAGGCGGGAATCGAACCCGCGACCTAGAGACAACTAGGTGCGTACACCCGAGGTCGCGGGTTCGATTCCCGCCTGTGTCGAAATTTTTCTTTCCTTTATTTATTCTTTATGAATTATATTGTCATTCCCACCAGACCAAGCAAACACTATAAGATTACAAAATGTGCATAGAGATAAAGCAAGATTGAGATGAGACTATAAAAACATTTAGACTAACACACATGACAAAACTACATGAGATTTTTGAAATCAGCTATGAAAGCCTAAAATAGATATGATTACTCAGGAGCAAATACAATATATTTTTCTTACTAGAAAAAATAGCGTTATATTTTTTTGGGAGTGGTACTTACCATTGCTGCTCCGTATCAACTAAGAAGCATGGAAAGAAGGTTTATATGCTCCTATTGCCCATAGCCTTCCTCAAAATCAGGATTCTATATTTAAATCTAAACCTCTTTTTTTCACAGGACCGAAATTTCTACATTAGCGCTTTAGAAAAGAACACAGCTAACTATGGCATTGTTTTTAAGATTATGACTTCGGTTCTTATAATTAACTAGCTTTTTGCCCGCGACTTCGTCCGCGTGGACTACATTTTTTGCATCCGCTTTACATGCAAAACACCTAAACACTATCACAACTTCTGATTTTTTATATTTATATTCCCGCGGGCGTTGTAAAGAATATAAAGGACATTGAGGCTTTTTAAGTGATTGTTGGGCGATGCAGTTGGTAACCCATCACTAACAACCCTTATTTAACTATCTTTTCCCTAATCTATTTCCAAAAGTGGATGAAGAATTACTATCTCTGAAGCTATGGCTACCCTTTTATGAGATTTATGCCCGTTAATATATACTCATTAATGATGGATAGATGAATTTCATAAATTCAATCGCACCATGTATTATGTTTCTAGATGAATAAATTACAAAAATCTCTATAATCACTTTCATTTGCTATTTCACAAAATCCTTTTTAATTGTTTCAATCATCATCAAATTTAAATCATGAAACAAACCATTTTGTACCAAGTTTCTATGTTCAGAAATAAGAATATCTTCGGTAAGTATGAATACTATCCAGTAGTATATAGATAGATAAAACTTATACCACTATCGCTTGAACATAAATACAATAAATCAATGTACAGCGCCATCTAGTTGAATCAGTAGGAAACTCCAACATACTTCATCAATACTTCCACAAATATTTTTCATAGTTTAAGAAGAGGTAAAGTATTAAAAGTTTATACATACATAATATAGTCACAACCATAAATAAAATAAAAAGGAAAGAATTATTTTTAAGTGATTGTTGGGCGATGCAGTTGGAGACCCATTTGACTACCTTTTCCACATTCAACTTCCAAAAGTGGATAGAGAATTACTATCTCTGAAGCTGTGGCTACCCTTTTTTGGGATTTATAGCCGTTAGTATATAGTCTTGATTGATTGATGGATGAATTTTATAAGTTCCTTTTTGTAGTTGTTATATCAGTCAATCAGATCAAGTTTCAAATTTCTAATACAGTATACAGGGTGTAATTGTAACGACTGTTTTCAATGAAAAGTATGATTAATTATCACGTATAGAGGCAGAATTCGTTGAAAAAAAACACACTTATTTTTTTTCAAATTTTGTTAAAATTTGCACTAAGAAAGTAGTACTATTGACACCAACACGCTCAATGTGTGCGTGAAACGCGATGACAAGGCGGGCAACTCAGCTGACAGCTGCGACCCGCCGTGACCCTTAACCGGCGGCCAAATCAAATCAAGGCCAGTAAAGTAATCAATCGAACTTAGCTTCTAATATCTTCTTATTTTTTACATGTTATTATTTGACGTGATAAATTTGAATAACACTACCCCATAGTTAATACTGCGTTGGAATGCGGCAGTATGTTCAGAGAAAAATTCATAATTCGTAAACATCGATCGCCGCGAAATTCAAAATCTGCATACGTATCAAGTCGGGCGGGCTTGTCGGCATTTTATCAAAGGAACAGTATTAGTACTAAGTTAGTTGTTTGTAGCTCATTGTGTTTGTGTCGCTTATGATTGGATGTCACTTTGATTTTTCGCATTAATTTTCGGAGTGTGAGTTCAGTTTTAGTATCTTGTGTTGTGATTGTGTTGAGTAAATATGGCGTACACGAACCAGCAAAGTTCAGTGTTGGTGTTTTATAATGTTAATTCTCAAAATGTTCTGCGTTTTGCGCAAATAAAGGTGATAGCCCGGATCTGCCACTGCCAATCAAAACGGGGTGAGTTATTTTTATTCGTATCGTATTCTTTAGTTAACTGTGATAGAGTACAGATACACCCGTTTAGAGCCCTTTAGCCCCGAGAGAGTTTAGTAAACACCAAGAACTCCTTCAATTTCGATGTCGGTTAATGAATGAATAGGTATCTCTTGCGCACTTTATTTTATGCCACGTAAATGCATCGTTTCGAGGGTCTCTATTTGTTTTTAACTTTATTATCTTACGCTCATGAAGTACATACATTACAAACATACTCACGCCGTTACTACCCTTTGGGGAGGCAGAGATGTAAAGTAAAACAAAAATATCGGTAGCTGATTATTAAGGACGACAGTTTTGTTATAATCGTCGGTGTTAATTAATAGAGATAGATTTTTTACATACATATTCTCACGCCATTAGTTCCCATTGGGGTAGGCAGAGACTATCGATCGCCACTTCGTACGATCCTGGCAAACCTCTCTAGCTTTGTTTACATCCATCAATCTTTTTACTTGAAAATGTTTGAATTACACTACCCCATATTTAATACTGGATTGAAATACGAGGCGACTAAGACCACAGCCTCACCAGGCGCGGCGATAAGTTCAAAGAAAAATCAAACATAGCCGCGAAATTCAAAAAAATTTTGCATTGCTGTCATAGTGCGGTTTATACGGTCACGAGCAAGTGTGCGCAAGACTAGATAGTCACATGACGCGCCCGCTGTTCTCTGTGTGTGGGTGAGACATTATACGGGTAGGAGTGTGTGCGCTAGGCTAGTGTAGATAACCACAGTTTTCCATCTGATGGAGAAAGTAAGTTTTTCTGCTAAAGCGGTTTTAATCTTTTTGTTTATTTCATATGGTGGATATTAAGCATTAAACTTTAATATACGAATTAATATTGAAGTAACAATCGTCGTCAAACTAACACGCTGTATATTTTATAGATCAAAAATCTGTATACTATATTTCAATCCCTTAGGGGATGAGTTCCAAAAAACCTTTTTAATTGTTCATACGAATCATGAAACAAACCATTTTATAGAAAATAGTTAAAAAAGCAAAAGCTATAAACATATTCTCAAACCTACCAAATGAATACGCAAAATTCATACAATATACTTTCAATTATCTTTATTCATACATATTCGCATAGTTGAATGTGAAAAAGAAGGATTAGTGCATCCTATTATTCTAACCTAACACAAAAGCAAAAAAGTCTCAAAAAGACTTTAATCACCCGGGATTCGAACCTGGGTCATCCGTTAGTTTAGTTAGAACCAATCTGTATACAGTTACGCCACTAAAACATTAGTAATGATGTCAAATTTGTGATATGGTATATATCTAGTAGCCATACTATTGACAAACAATTAAATACATACATACATATACTGACGGCTATAAATCCCTAGAAAGGGTAGCCAGAGCTAAGGATCTTGAAGTTCCTCAGCCACTTTTGGAAGTTGCGTCGGGAAAAGATAGTGAAATAAAGGTTGTTGGTGATGGGTCTCCAACCACATCGCCCAAAAATCCCTTAAAAGCCCCAATACCGTTTGTCGCCTCTTACGTACACCCACCGGAAGAAATGGGGTAGTATTATTCTAAGCCGACACTACACAGCAATTCATTAAATGGACAATTATTTTGATGGAAATGGATAAAACCCTTATTTTTTTCAAAAACACTATTAATGAAGAGTCTTTTAAAGTCGGTCGATGAAAAAATTAATCGTGTAAATATGGGGAGCAATAAGTTGGTGATGTGAGAGAGATTGCAATATTCGGCCAATAGATGGCGGTACTGAATTAAAATTGAGATATTTACTATTATTTACAAAATATGCATTCTGAGGCTGGCCAATAGATGGCGGTACTGAATTAAAATTGAGATATTTACTTTTATTTACAAACAAACTATGCATTCTGAGGCTTAAACAGAATATTAATTTATGCGTGAGTAAAGTATAATATATCTATGAGATAAATAAATAAATAGTTAAAAATAGTTAAATAAACAAAAGTTATAAACATATTCTCAAACCTACCAAATGAATACGCAAAATTCATACAATATGCTTTCAATTATCTTTATTCATACATATTCGCATAGTTGAATGTGAAAAAGAAGGATTAGTGCATTCTATTATTCTAACCTAACACAAAAGCAAAAAAAATACGCAAAAAGACTTTGACCACCCGGGACTCGAACCTGGGTCTTTCGTACTTAGTGTTTAGCAAACGGTATACCGCTACGCCACGCAGACATTTGTATTAGTCTCAAATTTGTGATATCCTATATATCTAGTAGTCATACTATTGACAAACAATTAAATGGACAATTATTTTGATGAAAATGGATGAAACCCTTATCTTTTCCAAAAAGACTATTAATGAAGAGTCCGATTAAGTCGGTCGATGAAAAAATTAATCGTGTAAATATGGGGAACCACATAAAAGTTATGTTTTTTTATGCTCCTGTGGGAACCCTTGCGAAATCCGGGATAAATTATATCCTATATGTTGGCCAGGTGTATAACCTACATTCATGCCAAATTTGATCAAGATCGGTCCGGTATAGAGATGGGATTTTGCCCGGGCATTTTGGGCGGATTGGATTTATGCCCAATAGATGCCCAATTTTAATTTTTAAAATATTATTATTGTACGCACTGTTGTTGATGTTATTATTTAAAATCATCATAAAATTACCTATTTTATTTAAAGAATAAATAATACTTATAGGGTTCATCATAGGGACCATTAGCATAAAAGTCAATGGGTGCAATCCAACCCGTTTTATGAAGTTTTGCGGGCAGAAACGCAAACATTTTTAAATGCAAGAATCTAATCATACTTTTTATGATAATTCATTAATTTGTTACAATACAATAGGGAAAAATTGTGATACTGTGAATTGGGCATCTATTGGGCATAAATCCAATCCGCCCAAAATGCCCGGGCAAAATCCCATCTCTAGTCCGGTAGAATTAACGTGATGAACGGACATACAGACAGACAGACAGACAGACATTTTTTCAAAAATAGCAAATTTGGCTTCAGTATCGAAAATAAAACATATTCCACCGGTTTTTATTTTTTTTTCTTCAATGTACAGTTTTGACCTCGTTACAGTCTTATTATAGTATAGAAGATAGATAGATGTAACCCTAAATATTGAATTTTATTAATCGTTCGTTTCACTGACAAAATAGTTTTTTTAACCCTTTTACTAATTCTCGATGTACACCCTACAGGTTTTGGCCGCAGTTCCCGTCCAAAGTTCAGTTCGGAAGCCGAGAAGGTGGAAGCCCAATGGGTGGAGTCAGTGGAAGAGTGGAGACGAGAAGTTAACATAGCACAGTTTATATTACTAGGCCATTCGCTAGGGGGATACCTTGCTACGGCCTACGCTATTAAGTATCCGGAAAGGTGAGATGTATGGAATTAGTTAAGCCGTGTAGTGCCGGTTTAGAATGGCACTACCCTCGTAAAAGGCGACTAGAGTATGGGGCTTTTTTTAATGGTTTTAAGGCGATGATGCGGTTGGAGACCCATCACAAAACGATAGTTTGTTTCACTATCTTGTCGCCTATCAACTCCCAAATGTGGCTGAGGAATTTGTAACTCTAAAGCTCTGGCTACCCCTTTTTGGGATTTATGGCCGTGAGTATGTATGTATGTATTATTTAAATAATGATGATGGTGAATAACCATAGGTAGATTAGATTGAATTTAAAGTTACATCATTTAACAGGAAAAATTCATGAGCAAAATTGCAGTAAGGGCTATGATGATTTAGCAAGAAATTTAGGATCACATGTAATAGTTGAACGACATTGCTATTAATTAGTTTTACAATTTAAGCGATACAAAAAGTGGACAATGTTTTACTAGAAATAAATCTATTTTTGCAGACAGAGAATTTACTTAAATTGACTAATAATATAGTTTAAATACTCGCTTGAACCATGTTATATTTTCGATTAGCGAGTAAGCTAACATGTTTTACCGCATATTCCAAATACTAAAAGTCGCTATACCATTTTAAAGACTATTTTTGTTAAAACTTGTATAACTCGTTTGTTTATTGAATGTTGGTTTTGAAATTTGAGAAATAAGTTTTTTATATTGTTTAACTAATATCAAGAATGGAACCAACGATACTTTATATTTATTCGTCAATGTATTATGTACTTAGTCCAACATCCGGTTGATTTTCCTCTAAATGACAAATCTTCTACCTCCGACAAATTTTCGTTGTGGAAAATTCTCTTGTACAGACTACTCGAGTACTTAAAAGTGATGGTTGGTCCTAGCACAGACTCCGGTGTATTTGGACTGCCTCGGTAACACCTAACTAAGCAAGAGATAACCGTTTCACTTGGTTCTATATGTTTGGTGTATAAAAAGTATTTATAACATGCATACATACATACATATAATCACGGCTTTAAATCCCTAGAAGGGGTAGCCAGAGCTAAGGAATTAAAAATTCCTCAGCCTCTTTTGGAAAGTTGAGTGGGGAAAAGATGGTAAAATAAAGTATTTTGGTGATGGGTCTCCAACCGCATCGCCCAAAAATCCTTTAAAAGCCCCAATACCGTTAGTCGCCTCTTACGTACACCCACCGGAAGAAATGGGGTAGTGTTATTCTAAGCCGACACTACACAGCTTATAAATATGTATAAATAAATAAATATCTACCATCTTGTCCCCTATCAAGTTCCAAATGTGGCCGAGGAGTTTCTAGCTCTCTTTTCTATTTCTAGCTGAAGCTCTAGCTATCCCATATTGGTATTTGTGGCCGTGAGTATATGTATGCTGTATAATGTTAATAAACCTTATAAAAACACGAAGTCAAGATCTCCTGTCTTAATTATATTTATTTAGTTTAACAAAATACTAATAATTATTTGTAATATTTCAGAGTAAAACATCTAATACTAGCCGACCCGTGGGGATTTCCTGAAAAACCTACAAATGTCTACGAAAAATACCAAGTGCCTTTATGGGTGCGAGCAGTAGCGACCGCCGTACAGCCTTTAAATCCGTTATGGGCCGTTAGAGCCGCCGGGCCTGCGGGCAGGTGGCTCGTTAGTAAAACACGACCTGATTTGTCCCGGAAATTCAAGCCTTATTCGGACGAAGCGGATGTGATAATACCGGAGTATATTCATCAGTGTAATGCACAGACGCCGAGGTAAGATGTTGAACAAATTATAAAACGGGAAAATCTGTATGATATATTACTTTTATTTTAACAGCTTCTATTAAAGTGGGTGGGGACAGTATATCCCACCAAAGGGCTCGAACTTAACCTAAATATAATTAGGAGACAGTTCACCACAGTTGGTGAACTTTACTTTAACCCATTAGCTCCGTTTGCCTCAAATCACCTTATATTCTCAGCATCTTACCTTAACTTCTTGCTTACTATATTGTATCATCCGATAGACGTGCACTGCTGAATATAAGCCTTTCCTTAAATTATGAAAAACCGGTCCTGTGCGGCCCTGAATCTTTTTTTTAATGTTATTGGCAAAAATATAATGGGTCTCTAGCCACACCGGCAAAAAACCACTTAAAAACTCCAAAACCCTTAGTATCCTACAACACTCACGTATAGAGATATTAATGCTATTCTACAAATACATAGGCATAACATCTTCACCAGTTAATTAACCCCACTAATCCGAAACTGACATTAGTATTTATAATGTTACCATAATATATGTTGTATTGGTGAAGGCCTTTGGTGTGATTTGTTTCTTTATATTAGTTTCTGTATTCCGCTGTTAATCTTACTTTTTTTTTAAAAAAAGAACAAAAAGTTTATTTTTCAAAATTAAGTTTAAACTAACATTTTTTAAGGTAAGATTTTAAAAATTACTCATTAATCCATTAATTAAATAATATGATTGTTCCAGCGGCGAAAGTGCCTTCCATTCCCTAATGCACGGTTTCGGCTGGTCCAAAATGCCCATGGTGAAGAGAATAGATCAGCTCAGCCCCACATTGCCAATCACAGTGCTGTATGGCTCTCGATCTTGGGTCGATAATAGCACCGGGCAGGTTCTTATTGAGAAACGGCCTAAAACTGCCAAGACTTATGTGCAAGTGAGTATTTAATGCTACATTTGGTTTGTGACGTATAACGTGTACAAAAATTCTGCTAATAACTAATTGTCAAAATACGTTGTCCCCATACCCTGATTTATTAGTTCTATTTTCTAAAATCTGTTGTTCATACATTAGCTTCGCTTAAGTGACAGCCGTGGCCGAGTGGATAGGTGACTAGCTTCTCGGTCAGGAGGTTGCGGGTTCGATCCCCGCTGAGAGCAACATTTATGTGATGAGCATAAATGATTGTTCCTTAGTCTTGGATGTTATTTATATGTGTAATATATAATATTAAATATATCGTTGAATTAGTATCCCATATTACAAGTTATACTTAGTTTGGGGCTAACTTGATCTGTGTATAATATGTCCGTATATATATAAGTCAGTTGAAATACACCAAATCAATTAGGGACCATCCATAAATTACGTGAGGTGATTTAGGGGGGGAGGTTGTCAAGTCAAATCTCATCTTATCTCACGTTGGGGCGAGGGGGGGTCTAGACAAATATCACGAATATTTTTTTCTAATTTCAACAAAGAAAATATGCTATTTTCATCCATTCAATCCAAACTGTATGTGCATTTTCAAGATTTAATCTTAAGCGTCTTCATACTTTGACGTTATAAATGTACTGAATATCAAACCACCATATTTATTTTATACCAAATAGCTCAATATTGAGTGAATATACGGTAAATTGTAGCCCAGGGAGGGAGGAACATAAAAATTAAAAACACACCTCACGAATTTTTGGACGCTCCCTTACGGAAATTAACAGTCTTCGTTTCTTCTCTATTTAGTTAAGTTCTCTTAGCTTAATTGAATCAATCCAATGTTTGAAGTTTACACCAAATTATGTTCAGTAAAATATATTTATATAAAATTCTTTACTTTTCAGTGTATAAACGGTGCCGGCCACCACATATACCTAGACAAACCCGAGTTATTCAACAAGTATGTGTTAGAAGCGTGCCAGCGAGCCGATCAATCGGAAACCTCGGAGGAAACGGAAGAACCAACCGACCAACCAGAGAATTCTTGATACCAGAGCCATCTATAGCGATACCCTCTTAGGATACAAGTTATACTACACTAATGCCGAATTTGTTTCATCCAAGTAGGTATCCAAACAGTCTCCAAGTGGAAGGTAAAATCCATCCAAGTGATCCGGCAAGATATTATAGACAAACCAAGTTGCTTCCAAGTGTAGCGCCTAAAATATACTTGGATTATGTAAACCCAGCATGACTCTGGCTGAAAATGTCTCAATTTCGGCAGAACAGGCTAGAAGACTAATATTAAAAGTGTGCAATTTGGAAGTATAGAATATATTGAGAATGACGATCTAAAAGTGAAATGTTACTTTCCCTCTCATTCTTGTAAAACTTTTTTAGTATGCACCGTCTATGGCGCTAGTATATTGTGACGTCACAGTTTTGTAAAAACTAACTAAACTTTCAAAATATTTGCATTAAGCACGGATTTCTTTTATCAATCAGCTCTCAGTGTGTTGTAAAATGGCTGCAGATCCATCACCAATAATCTTTTGCTTCTTAAAAAGTAGTTAAGAAATAACTAATTCTGAATCTTTGGCTACCCCTTTTTTTATTAAAGCCTAGAGTATATGTATGAATAGATTTCATTTTTTAATCTATGACCACTGACAGATATGATAAAAAGTCTTTCACCCTCTTAGTACCCAACCATACTGACAATAAAAAACAAAAACTATTTAAAAGGGATATATTGTTGTCAAAGATAAAAAACAAGACATCCCCTAAGTATTTAAATGTTTTAGTTCATGTCGTCAGAAGTAGATCCTGCTACTAAAACTAATCTTAGATTTTTAAATAGAAGAGTTGGCAGAACTATTATTTTCGACGTAATACTGTTTTGGCTGTTAACCCTAGAACCGTACCCATATTAGACTTTAAGTAACAGTACCCTGGGGTGCTGGTGTACCCCTGTAAATAAAACATAATTTTCGAATATTAATAAACATTTATTATGAATTAACTTACATAGGACTTTTATGGCACTTATTTCAGTCTCAATCGTAACAATTAGGCAAAATAAAAGAAAGTTTTTTTTAACAATTTTGACAAATCTTTGACTGGTGCTCTAAACATATAATTTTTTTACATTTATAGCAACGAGTGCGTGATTTACGGTCTTTTGTCCTGGGACAAAATGAGCATCTTCCCGAATTGGAATTAGAAGGGGTCGGAGTTTCAGAAGACCGCTTTTTTCCTAAGATACCTCCAATACTTAGCTGGAGATGCATCGGCAAAGTTTTGTATAAAAATCGATCCTCTAAGTGAGGTTTTATAAGGTCAAAAGCTAGAGTCTTCAGATAAGATCGTCTATTCTTGAAAACTTGTTTACCGGTGGCGTTAGATGAATGCAGTAGTATCATAGAATTGATTCCGACAATATTCAAAATTCCGTAGAAGACACAAAGACTCCAGCGGCGAGTTTTACGAGAAACACTGTACGTATGACAAAGTTGGTCGAAAGTATCTACACCTACTTTCGTTTGATTATAAAAACTTATTATTTCTGGTAAATTCACAGATTTGTCTTGGTCTGCTTGGTAGTGCATAGTGGAAAGCATAAGCACGTTTTTCTTTTTTCCTTTACTTAGCTTTGGAGGCACATATGATAGCAAAGTAAGTTCGTTATGAAAAACAAACATTGATGTTTCTTGTTACGGTCTTTTGTTTCCAAGAAGTGGGTAGGTATTTCTGTTTTGTTTTTTTTCAGTGTTCCAACTGTGGTAATATTTTTTGATAGCAGTTTTTCAGCAGCTGGGATCGAAGTAAACCAGTTATCATAAGTAATATTTCTGTTAGATCCATGAATAGAAGATGAAAGCTCTAATGCATAATACTCAGCAACTGGTAATCCTCGTGGTGTAGAATCCTTTCCTGTATATATAATACTGTTAATCATATAATAAGATTTTGAATCGCATAACATTATTAATTTGATACCGTATTTATCCGGTTTTGACGGTATATACATACGGAATGGGCATCTACCACGGAACTCAAGCAATTGTTCATCAATCGTCGTGCAATCTGAAGGTGAATAGAGACTTTTTGAAGTTTCAACAATGTGATCAAACAGTTCTTTTATCGGTGCCAATTTATTAATCAGCCTTCTCTCAACTCTGGTCGAACGATCATCAAATCTAAGGCAATTTGTTAAAAATTCAAACCGTTTCTCACTCATAGTCGAAAATAATTGATGCCCGTATTTTTATCAAATATTTCTTTGACAGTCAAGTGATTGATTTTCAATACACCAGCTAAATAGGAAAAGCCAAACAGAGCTTTCAACTCGATAACTGTCGTATCTCGTACAAAGGATGGTCGAATATTCGTGGGAGCAGAATCGTCATCTTCATTTTCAGATGCTATTGGCCTGTCTGACTTATACTTCTTGAGCTGTTCAAAAATCTCTTGATTTATGTTAATTACTATCATCAAAAGAATCTCATCAGTAAAAAATAATTTCCAAGACTCTAAAGCGCTTGTGATGAACTTAGCAGGACCTTTGTTTCCTGGTGCATGACATATTATATTTCTTTGTGGAGTGCGCAGTGAACGAGAATGAGACCCATACCATACAAACTTTTCACTGTTTCTTTGTTTTTTGTTCCTTTACCTCGCAAAACTTCGGGTACTGCAAGGACTGTTACTGGAAAATTAGAAGTTCTAACCTGAACATTATCCTCTTCAAGTTCTTCTTCCGAGCTTTGAAGATCTGCTTCATGGTCAGAACTATCCTCTTCGGCAGTAATCTGTTCGTCGCGAAAATCGGGAATAATTTCATCTGGTTCATCTTCTAATTCGTCGCCAAGCACCACCTCCTCTTCATCGTCAGTGTCCAAAAGAAGGTTTTGAATATCATCTTGTGATAGATTTTGACGTAAAGCCATCTAAAAAAAAAAGTTTTATTCAAGTAACATGCAAAAGAACATGCAACAAAATGAAAACAACAAAAATAAACAAAAAGTTATAATTATATATTAAAAACGGCATTTTTTTTAAATAAACATAACATAACATAAACGTTCACGCCGTTTTATCCCCGAAGGGGTTGGCAGAGGTACCAATACTCCTGAACTCACATGGCAAACGCCATCTAGTTTCCAGAGAAGGTACCCACGTTTTGCTTAGACAGTGTACTCACGTGATAGGGGGCAGGCCTATCGCCGTTTTATACGAATACACTGTCACATGACTAAGTACAACTCAGCCATGTGGGTTTCCTCACGATGTTTTCCCTCAACGTTAGCAACCATGATAAATTAACCACACATATGACTTTAGAAAAGACAAATTGGTGTAGGCCCGTCCCAGGATTGGAACTCACGCCCTTCTGTTTTTCGGGCGGGTGTTCTTACCCACTGGACTATCATGTCGCTATATTTTTGAATAAAATATTTGTTAAAACTTATTACACAAATAAATAAACATTCAAATAACCAACATGAACCAAACAGCACAATAACATGCATTATTTAGTAAATAACATTATTGAATATACTTACTTTAACTGTACCCAGGGGTACTGGTGTACTCCACGCACGCTTTGCCACGACCACACGCTAACAGGACTCCCGCCCAACTGACGCGACGTCGCGGCCCCCCGCCCCGCGCAATGACACGGCAGCGCGAAAAAATCCGTTAAGTAAAAAAAAGTTATCGCAAATTTACTGTTTTTTTTTTATTTGTACGTTTAGGGTACGGTTCTAGGGTTAAACGCATTATCTGTCTCATTGACTTGATGGAAGTTGACTAATATTGATCTTATGTCTATACTCAATGGCTTGTATACAGGACACTTGAAAATATTAAAAGAAACATTTGTTCTTTGTAGATAGCAGTAAAATTCATTTGTATTCTACACATAAAGTGTACCAGAGTGGACGCACAAAAAAACTGTTGAACACTAAAAAGAGCAATTAGGTATAAAACTGAATGTTTTTTTTTTAATAATTACTTTTATGTCATCATGAGCCAGTAGACATCCACATACTTTTATTTACAGATTCAGTCTAGTTCGTACAAAGTTACTCATTCGCAGTTGCTTTGATTCTTAGCATTACGCCAGACTAGTACATTTCCTACAACATATTATTTATTTCCTTTTTTAATTAGGAGGAAAGATATGTATAGAATATTAAATGTATTAAAATAATTAGTCTAGTAAATTATTGTATGTAAAAGCTCCAGTGCTGTGGCATGGATTGACTTATTAGTGTTTGGGCTGTGACTCCTCTCTTTTCACTTTAAATTATGTAAAGCTAAGCCTTATGAGTTAAACTGTTTTCCCCTAGTGTTACAATATTATTATAAGTAATAGCTAGACAATTAAGAGCCATTGGTTTATCATTATTTAAATAACTTTATAAAATTTAACAATAACCAAGTGTTTCTTTATGGATTTATGTAAATATGCTTCATCAGTTGAATTTATAGTTGCTAATTCATTATAAACATCTAAGATTATAAACCAATTGTTCTTATAGTCTTTGGTTGTTGCTTAAAAAACTATTATAAGAAATCGGCTTCATTTTGTTAACCCTTGAAATGTATCATAATAATAAATATAAATATTTACCAAGAAGTACCTGATTTCGCAATGTCATTCTATTGACAATATTTCAGCTTGAAAAGATAGATTATGTGGTATTTTTAGTTGACTTTTAAGAAATATATCTGCCATGACTATGCATTTTTTAATTGTCTTCTGTTTACAAATGTTGCTATAATTTATAAAGAATTGACTTCATTCGTATTTCAGGCATCTAATATTATTGAAAAACTGCTTTGTCACAGCTTTTTCAATTTCAATTGGTTAGTATATTATTTTCAAGTATAAAGTGTCACCAACTTGTCTTAAGAATGAAACGAGGCGGCCAGTTCAAAAAGGGGTGCTTACCTTAATTAAACATAACTTCCCACGAACTTTTGTTCGAAATGGCGGCAGTGATTTGGGTTTTTGGCCATTCTACAAATAAGTCGGTGACTGAAAAATTGGTTTCAACACTTTAAGCACTTTTTCTGTTAATAAATTTATTCTGCACTGTTTATAGTAACCGAATTCTTTATACCCACTCATTTTTTTTCTTTTAACTCCGCAGTGAGAGCCAGTATTTCAAGTTTTGTTTTTACATAGTATAATATATTATGTTGCACAATCGATATTAAAGTTATAAAGTATTTTAGGAATATTTGTTGTTAAGTGTATTTATTTATTGAATTAGACAAGGGTTTGATATGTTGCATGTTACATGTAAATAAAGACAATAATAAATATTTCTCGGTTTTTTTTATCATTTTGTGTGCGAAGAATTTCTTATTATACGTGCGTGTATTATTTACGTAATACGTATTTGAAAACGAAGGTTAAGCCTTCTTTAACTAACAGCTTTGAAAACTGAATTGTAGTTCATTTGATGAGCTATTATGCCAAATGTTTTGGAGTTTCGTTTGTGAATCGGAGAATAAATGAGCCCGCCATATGAATTAGGAAAACGTCTGACTAATAAGATTATTTACATAATTGCTTTGTAATCTGCTGCTTGCTGTGAAGTGGCAGTTTATAATAGCGCTAGCCTATTTCTTTCCATAAATTTTGTATGAATATTATGCATATTGTGGCTTTGTAAGATACATACATATACTCACGGCTATAAATCCCTAAAAGGGGTAGCCAGAGCTAAGGAACTAGAAGTTCCTCAGCCACTTTTGGAAAGTTGAGTGGAGAAAAGATGGCAAAATAAAGGTTGTTGGTGATGGGTCTCCAACCGCATCGCCCAAAAATCCCTTAAAAGCCCCAATACCGTTAGTTGCCTCTTACGTACACCGGCAGAAATGGGGTAGTATTATTCTAAGCCGATACTACACAGCAAAATAAGATATAATTTGATAAAACTCTGGTGGTCTCTAGTGAGCACATTTTTCATGGTCTGAATGCTTCCTGAAAATAAATCGAAACGGCTGTCACTATATATAAGCTGTTCAAAACCTTAGCGCTCCAGTTAAAGAAACCATTATTACTTACTTACTTATACTTACGGCTGTAAATCCCTAGAAGGGGTAGCCAGAGCTAAGGAATTAGAAATTCCTCAGCCACTTTTGGAAATTTGAGTAAGGAAAAAATGGCTACCCCTTCTAGGGAATTATAGCCGTAAGTATATGTATGTATGTTCCTCTATCACTAGTTTCTGGCAGGGAATACTTCACATTATCACATCATTATCGCGACCCTTGTATTGTGGCTAAAGGCCCCCATCACGACAGCCATTATTTTATTATCATTTCCATTTCTTGAAGCACCTGGGAAATTCTAATTTAGAAGCAATGTCTTGGGTACCTCTTAGGGATTTATATCTGTAAGTATATGTATGTTTTATCACACCCCATGCTGTGTATGTCCCCACTAGCGGGAAGAGATAGGATTGCTTTATTGCAAGAATTTATATATTTCTTATATAATTATTTTTATTTTGTTACGGTTGGAAATTTTTTGTCACTTTCCTTTAATATTTTTTATACAAAATGTTGATTTGAGTAAATTTCTCCATTGAAATAGTGAAAATTTTAATAAGAAGGTATAAATATTTAAAAGTTTTAGTGATAATAATATTATTGAGTAAAATCACATGTGTATTTTTTTTACTAAGTTATAGTTTAGAAAGTTACATTGTTGGTAACACTAACTTGGAATACTTTTCCCCTGAAAAATTTAGTATTGGGACTTCTTAAGAGATTTTTGGGCGATGAGGCTAGAGGCCCATTACAAAAACATACATACATATAATCACGGCTATAAATCCCTAGAAGGGGTAGCCAGAGCTAAGGAATTAAAAATTCCTCAGCCACTTTTGGAAGTTGCGTGGGGAAAAGATGGTAAAATAAAGGTTGTTTGTGATGGGTCTCCAACGGCATCGCCCAGAAATCCCTTAAAAAGCCCCAATACCGTTCGTCGCCTCTTACGTACACCCACCGGATGAACCTCTTACGTACACCCACCGGATGAACCTCTTACGTACACCCACCGGAAGAAATGGGGTAGTGCTATTCTAAGCCGACACTACACAGCAACATTTGGTTATTATTTAATTCCCCACTCAACTGCCAAAAATGGCCAAGGAATTTCTAATTCTGTAGACCTGGCTACCCATTTTTCCTGTATTGAGCGTAAGCTCATAATCATATTGTGTGGATGTAAAACTAATAAATAAAACTAACAATTTTGATCGTGTTATTTATTAAGAATAAAATCAGAACCTTACAATCTTTGTTTGTACTTAGAATATTTAACATTGTGATTTGCAATCATGATTTGTATTGGTCGCTTAAAACATAATAGTATAAAAAATATAAAATAACATTATCCTTGTAATAAAGCGAAACAATAGTTTTTAGTGAAAGATTTCTACACTTTTTAACTTTTATTTGTAAAATCTTACGAACAAACCTTATAACTGTAGTTGTTCCTACACCAACTTTAGTTTAGGGATAGCGTAATGTAGAAACAATTTGTCTTGCAAACAAAAAGATCAATAAAAACTTATGACTGAGCACAAACATCAAACCGTGTTCTATTCAACAATGTAGATACTGATTTTTAATCATCAGTGACTTATTTTTAGATAGGCGGAGAGTCGAATCAATGTACCAACCCATATGTAAAATATGTAAGTGAAGGGTCAGAAGTAGAAGATGGAACATTTTACAGTTACATACTTTGAATGTATATTTTTACCAATAACAATAGGCTATTTGACTGTAATAAAAATATACATTTCTTTTATTTCATTAGTCTTAATATTTCTTTTTTGGATCAATATGTAATAATGCGAGATATTAATATTGCATAATTTCACTAAAATCCGTCTTCTAAAATAAGTATTTTTGATGCAACTGCCACGTGACTAAAAACGACCGTGATTGGCTATTTCTAAAATGACGTAGATCGCGCATAAACTGACTGTGTATCGCTTCGCTCATTGGTGTATAATTCGGAATTTACGACATTTGTATGCTACATGCTACAGCCGCCATATTACTTAAAGTCGAGTTTTCGCGGCACATTTGAATATTGCATTTTCTTTTTCGATTTTTTAATAAAATAGCTAAAATGAAGACAGAAATATATTTGTCTAGGGCTCCTTATAAACAAATTAACACCGTAAGACAGTTTTCAAAACTTAGTCAAATAGCCTATTATCATCACAGCATTACAAAGTACCAACAAGTTTTGTTGGTTAGTAGTTAGGTAGTTAGCACATACACTAAGTATCTTAAAAAATGAATAGGCATGAGAACAATGTAAAAAAATCATTATACAGTACAGTAATATCCAAAGCAAAAACATAAATAAGATAACGAGCAGTGACGTCACAATTGAGTAAAAATAGTACTGATACATGACGTCACGTGAACAGACTTTTGATATTTGTTTTTAATGTTAACTAAACAAACCAGCACTGTAACAAGCAAATGAAATTATTTTTGGTCCCCGTACTGATTGGGCAAACCAATAAAACTCAACTTAAACATTATAACACTAAAACTAACATATCCTAACATGCGTATGGCTAACGACCATCACTTTTCCATCGTCCTGCAAATCACGGAGAGCCTCGTCCAATTGTTCGCGGGTTACAGTCTGGAAAAATATATGGTATTTAGTGAGCTGGTATGAGAAGTAACATTATTTTTGAGATTATCTTTGAGATTTAAAAAAAAATAAAAAATAGCTCTTTGTATAATGTAATAGTGAATTGCTGTGTCGTGTCGGCTTAGAATAGCACTACCCCATTTCTTCCGGTGGGTGTACGTTAGAGGCGACTAACGGTATTGGGGCTATTAAGGAATTTTTGGGCGATGCGGTTGGAGATCCATCACCAACAACCTTTATTTTACCATCTTTTCCCCACGCAACTTCCAAAAATGGAATTTTTAATTCCTTAGCCCTGGCTACCCTTTCTAGGGATTTATAGCCGTGAGTATATGTATGTATGTAAAAAACCGTATTAATTTAATCAAGTCAAACTATACTGTTGTAGGAGGGTAGCAGTTTGCTGATGTCACGTGGTATGTATGTGTGTTAGTATGTACTGTACTGTACTCACTATCTGCGAGGAGGCGTTCACTGTTTGTAGCAGTGCGAGGTGCGCCACGCAGCAAGGAGGGTGGTAGGAGGGTAGCAGTTTGCTGATGGCGGTCACGAGGTCTGCTCGTCTTCTTCGTTCTGCCGCTCCTACTCCGGTGGTCAATATTCCTACGTCTATGCGACCGGAGGCTGGGTCCGTTGCAGACTGTTTTAAGGCTTCGCGGTGGAGTCTGCAGGAGGAAAAGACATTAGTCACAAGACAAAGTTACATATAACTTTATAAAGAAACTAATTTTGTAATAATGCCGCGTTGGATGAGGTTGGATTAGGCACAGGAATTGCTATTTTTGTGAACAGATATATTAATTAGTACGGCTTGAGTTTGAACATTGTTATATTGTAGTATCACAGTCAATAGTTGCATTGAGTACAAAGGCATTAAATGTGCATTAACTTCTGAACTAAGTAACATTCATAATATACTTTTGCTATAAATTTTTAATTTAATTATTTTAGCCTAAACTCAAAAGTAAAAACCGTAACGGAAATGACCAGTCGCTCGGACTTCAACAACAACAACTAGGAATATATTAACAACAGCAACACTTACCTAGCCGCTTCATCAACATCTTTGATCTCGACAACATTGGAAAGTCTGACTCGAGCGTGTGCCTCTGCCAACCGAATAAGGGATTCTAGCTGTCTGGGATACGCTGATATTTGACCGCGACCACTGCCCACGCGTCTGTTAATTAAAAAAATACGTAAAACTATTTGTTTATTTAAATAAATAAATTATAATAATATATTACAATTATAAATTATAACTGAAGTAGAAACGGTGTTAATTATATATACCTTAAAACAAGTTTAATAGCGCAATATAATATATTAAAACCATCTATTTAGTCGTACAGAGCATTCATTGACATGCTGAGGCACATGTTTGAGTCCTGAGCTGGGCCTGCACCTTAGTTTATCTTCAGTCAAATATGTGATTAGATCAACAAGAGTAACGGCAATCTACATCTACTACTTTAATAATACGGGATAATTTGCCTTTATACTTTAGTTGGTAGAGTTATTAAAATTTTTTTTTTGTATTAAGTGTTTTAACAATAATGATATTTTCTCAACGCCAGTTAAACTAGAATCAATAATGGAGATGAAGGATGAATTGGAAATAGAAGAAGCATGGGATATGCTCAAATCGTCAATGGTTGAATGTGCGACGGAAGTGTGTGGATTGAGTAAGAGGACAAATAGACCACCAACAAGTTGGTGGGATAAAGATGTGAAAGAGGCAGTTGGAGATAAGAAGAAAGCTTGGTTGGATTTACTAGCGATTAAAGCTAGTAAACGAATGGATGCGAGTGTAACTGACGATGTAGTGCAGAAAAGTGAAGATGAATATAAGAGAGTTAAGAATGTGGTAAAGAAGAAAATAGAAAAGAAAAAGCGAGATCTGCAAGAGCGGTGTGAGAGGAAACTTTCTGATAATTTCCGGGATAACCAAAAGTTATTCTGGAATTATATCCGGAAAGAAAAGGGAGTTTCCCAAAACACGAGAGTGAATGTAGTGAGAGATGAACAGGGTGAATTGGCGACGGATGAAAGTAGCATAAGACGAGTATGGAAGAACTATTTTGAGGGACTGTTTGAAAAAGAGGATTCACCTATTTCTTCGCCAATGGGCAGCAATGTTGACTGGAATGAGGCAATGGGTGACAGTAGTGACAGTGAGATTAGTATGGAAGAAGTAATAAAAGCATTGAAAAGTATGAAAGTAGGGAAAGCGGCAGGGTATGATAGGATAAGTATCGAAATGCTGAGGGCTGGTAAAGGGTTGGTGGCTTCCTGGCTGTACTTCCTTTTTCAAAAGTGTTGGTCGAGTGGTAAAGTACCACGAGATTGGTGCAGGGCAGTAATTGTGCCCTTATATAAAGGAAAAGGGTCACACCAGGAAGCTAAAAACTAAAAACTACCGCGGAATCAGCCTACTCAGTGTTGTCGGTAAATTGTATGCAAAGGTATTGATTGAAAGAGTGATGAATGAAACAGATGACAAAATTTGGGATGTGCAAGCAGGATTTAGAAAGGGAATGGGATGTATGGATCAAATCTTCTCTTTAAGGAGCATCACTGAAAAGTTCTTAGCCAAGAATCGAAAGGTGTATTGCTCCTTCATAGATTTAGAGAAGGCGTATGATAGGGTGGTAAGGAAGTATTTGTGGGAGGTGTTATCCAAGTTCGGCTTGGGGAGCCAACTTATACGTGCATTGGTATCACTCTATGAGGATTCTAGTGCATGTGTAAGAATAAATGGGAAAAACACAGACTGGTTCGGTATCTCTAGAGGTGTCCGACAGGGATGTGTAGCTTCTCCGTGGCTCTTCAATTTGTTCATGGATGACTGTCTGATAGAGTTGCGTGAAAGTGAGTATGGACTGAGAATGGGTGGATTCGTCATCAAATGCCTCTTATATGCTGATGATCAAGTGTTACTTGCATCGTCGGTTGAAGAGTTGCAAGAGATGATGAATATTGCATGTACGTCGTTTGAAAGAAAAGGAATGAGAGTGAATGTAGATAAAACCAAAACCATGGTTTTTGAGAGAGAGGAGAATATGACTGAATGCGTGATTGAGATCGATGGTAAGAAAGTGGAACAAGTGAAAGAGTTCGTATATCTGGGAAGTTTGTTCACTAGGGATGGAAAGTGTGATGAAGACATTGAAAGAAGAGTAAAAAAGGGTAATGCGGTAAATGGAGCATTGGATAGTCTCATGTCTAGTCAATCGGTGTCCGAAAAGGCTCGAATGGCTGTGCATGATGCTGTCCTCGTTCCTACGCTTATGTATGGTAGTGAATGTTGGGTGTGGCAGAAGAAGCATGAAAGCAGAGTGAATGCAGTAGAAATGAGGTCCCTCAGAAAAGTTTGTAATGTGAGGTTATGTGATCGTGTAAGGAATGACGTGATTCGTGAAAGATGTGGTGTAAAAGATGATATTGTAAGAAAGATAGAGAAAGGAATGTTGAGATGGTTTGGGCATATAGAGAGGATGGATGACAGTAAATTGGTAAAAGAGATCTATAGAGCCAATGTGGAAGGTAATGTTAGTAGAGGACGACCTCGGAGGACACATTTGGATCAAATAGAAAATGTACTCAAAAAGGCAGGTGTCCGTAGTACGAAGAATAAAAGAGCATGTATGAAAAGACTGATGGATGTGAATGAAGCTAGAGAGGTTTGCCAGGATCGTACAAAGTGGCGATCGATAGTCTCTGCCTACCCCAATGGGAACTAACGGCGTGAGAATATGTATGTATGTATGTATGTATGTAATATTTTTTACCGTCGCTTCATAAGGTCTCGTTTTCTTCATAAGAGAAAAGACGACCAGTAACTCTTTATTACATTTCCTCATATATTTTGTTCAAAATAAGCAATCAACAACAATCTATCAAAATATACTGCTTATTTTCTTCTGCCGTGTAGTGCCGGCTTAGAATGTCGCTACCCCTTTCTACCCATGGGTGTCGTAAGAGGCGATTGGGGTATTGGGGCTTTTTATTGGATTTTTGGGCGATGCGGTTGGAGACCCATCACCAAAATCCTTTATTTTTACCATCTTTCCTCCACTCAACTTCCAAAAGTGGCTGAGGAATTAATAATTCCTTAGCTCTGGCTACCCCTTCTAGGAAAATATAGCCGTGAATATATGTATGTATGTATTTTCTTCTGCAATTTCCCCATGAATGTGAATTGTATCTTTGAGGATACTGGCAAATAAAAACGAACTGCTTTTAATATAGTTAATAAAGAAAAAGTCATATATTTAATGAGATAGTAAAATCAAAGATATGAGAAGATTATGTTACCTCATATCAACGTAAGCGTCAATGAGTCGTTGCTGCGCCGGCTCGCTCAGTACTGGATGGATGTTCTCTTTGGCGAATGCGATGAAGTCTCGCATTAGACTCATGTCCTAAAATATTAACAATATTTTAAAAATGGGGCTAATTGGGCTTTTTAAATGGTATTTGGGCGATGCTGTTGGAGACCCATCACCAACGATACTTTATTTCTGACATATTAGCATCTTGTCCCCTACTAACTTACAAATATGGCTGAGTAGTTTCTAGCTCTGAATCTCTGGCTACCCTTTTTTGGGATTTATGGCCGTGAGTATATGTATTAGTCTAATATGCTAATAACTGAAATAAAGCTTTGGAATCAAATATTTTACAGGCTTCTTAGGAAGTTGCGAGAAGATAAGGTCAATTGAAAGATTGTTGGTAATTGGTATCAAAATTCATCGACCAACAAACACTTAAAAAAATTGAGTTGAAAACCGTGATCCAATAATGTTACAAGGGGGTCTGGATGCAGGCTAGCACTGATATAAGAAACAGTAATTGTTTCAAGCGTAAATAATTTTCTTAGAAATTCAATATATTTTTGATATAAGAAACAGTAATTGTTTCAAGCGTAAATAATTTTCTTAGAAATTCAATATATTTTTGATATAAGAAACAGTAATTGTTTCAAGCGTAAATAATTTTCTTAGAAATTCAATATATTTTTGATATAAGAAACAGTAATTGTTTCAAGCATAAATAATTTTCTTAGAAATTCAATATATTTTTGATATAAGAAACAGTAATTGTTTCAAGCATAAATAATTTTCTTAGAAATTCAATATATTTTTTCCACATTGGGTTCTGCAAAATATTTACTAATGAGACAAAATTCATTTTCCTCCTACCACCTAAAACATGTCTTTTTCTGACGTTGCCGTATATTTCCCGCTTAGAATGTCATTACACCTTTCTACACATTGATATCGTAAGAGGCGAATAAGGGTATAGGGTTTTAAGTAGTTTATGGGCGATGCGGTTGGAGACCTATCACCAACGAAACTTTATTTAAACCATCTTGTCCCTTATCAACTTCCAAATATGGCTGAGGAGTTTCTAGCTCTGAATCTCTGGCTACCCTTTTTGGGATTTATGGCCGTGAGTATATGTATGTAACCTAAACCATAGCCCATCCAAAACGTACCACAGAATACTCATCATGCTGAATTTCCTCCACATCCTTGAAGTACAGCGACACGAGATGGGAGGCCAGTCTGCGGTCGAAAACCTCGTCTTGTGGGTCCAGGATTAGGAAGATTAGGTCGAATCTGTAGGAGGAAATGTAGTGATTAGATAAGTAATTTGGGTACTTTTAAGTACAATGTGGGTTATGTAATATATTGATTTCATTTGGACTATGTAATTTTGAAAGGGAAGGAAGAGTGATGCTATCTACAGGTTTTCAGTCACCTGGGGGCGGATGGGCATGAAAAATTAGTATGGATTTGAACCCTAATGTTAGTTTTCGAGTTTTGTAGTTTAGTTCAAACGACAGATACTAAACATAATTTGAATGTCTTTTTGTTCTTGAAAACCTCGTGTGGGGATTATTACAAATAAATAAAGGATAGATTTTTTTTACGGGGGGCGTATACATGTTGGTCGCGGGTTCGATCTCCGCCGGTGTCGAAATTTTTCTTTCCTTTATTTATTAGTAAATACTAAACAACAGTAGCACAATAACATTTTTTTCCGCCTCGAAGGACCGATATCATGAACAGTTCTGCCTCACTGCCTGCCTTATAGAGGAGTCGAATTCAAAAAGTGTTACTACAACAAACTTGTTTTTGAATTATTAACACTGTTTTTTTTATAAATTAAAACATTTCCATAGTTATACTATTCTTTGAAAGTATTAGTTAGAGATAAGTGTATGAGGCATTTGCACATTTTCTACGAGAGTCTTGTTCTCGTTCCACTAGTATGGATATGGAAGTGCGCGCCTTCAGCTGACAGATTATACCCGCTTTGGCGATTGAGACGATACTTACATTTCTTTTCTATAGCTTTAGCTGTATATAGAATTATTTACCTGGACATAAGTGTATGAGGCAACTGCACGTTTTCCACAATAGTCTTGTTCTTGTTCCACTGAGACTCGGCCGGGTTAGCCGCGGCCAGGATTGATGTTCGCGCGTTCAGCTGACAAATTATACCCGCTTTGGCGATTGAGAGGGTCTGTTGTTCCATTACCTGTGGAGAAATTGTTTATGGATTATTGTTTTTTTTTTTATTTATTTGTAAAAAAACCATATTTAGCTTTTACCGTAAAGGGTGAGGTAAGTGATAATAAATTTGACCCAGGAAAAGCGTTGTAGAATGGGGAATTCTGCAAGTAAGTCTTTAATTTCGGCTTGATCCAAGAAACTCTGTGATTTTTCTCGTCACGCTTTGCATTCATAAGATAGACATATTTTATAGTATATTAAAGAGAGGAAGAAAACAATTATTCTCTTTTTAAACAACAATAATCTTCGAAAATGTGACACTCTAATTTAAGTTATGTAAAGTGTATAAAGTTCGCAGTTCAATCAAACAAACTAAGCGAAAGTATAGTTTATTTAGTTTTAAATAATGGCATAGATACAAGGATTGATATTTTTTGTATGAATACTGATGTTTTACCTTCATGCATGCATAATTAAGTTTAGTTACCTCATGCAAGACACTGCGAGTCGAATCATTCATTTTGTCGAATTCATCAATGCAACAGATACCGTTGTCAGCCAATACTAGAGCACCTCTGAAAATAAGTACCAAAATTATAATTAACAATTTCCCGGAATATTCAAGTAGATATAATAATTATTAAACTACGGGAGTTATTTTGAATGTTAAAACGTTTGTAATGAACAGAGATCGGAATTGGAAACATGCAATGCAATAATATTAGTTATATCAATAACCGAATTTTAACCGGAAAAGAACAAAATAGAAATTAATTTAGAACTGTATTAGCAGCGTGTAAATGTTTATAGTTTGCTGTTTCAAATGTAAGGAACATGAAAAACAATAAAAACCGAAACTAAACCGGTAAAATCCAAAATTGGTTTAACTAGTGGTTTCAACAGCTCAATATGTGTCCCGCTGCAAACTTAAGCTATTTTCACACACCCAATTCCGATCCCTGGTAAATGATCAAATTAACCAGGTAAAAACTACAAGATATTTTTTTTCAGCGTTTTTTTTAGATGCACTTTCGAAGAATTAATAATATAATTAAAATTTATAATTAAAATACAAAAATAACTACACTTACGTCTGCAATATAAGCTGCCTTGTATCAGGATCCTTAGTAACATAAGCAGTAAGTCCCACCGCTGAAGATCCCTTACCAGCGGTATATTGGGCCCGAGGAACTAAAGCGTGGACCCATCGAAGCAATTGCGATTTACTAGTACCGGGGTCTCCGCATAACAGGATGTTGATTTCAGATCTGGAAGGAATATTGTAGAAATTAAAACATTTATAGAGAAATAGATGTATCTTACTAGCCAGGGGAAAAGAAAAATGATTGTGTAGAAAAGGGAATATTAATCGACCGACTTCAAAAAAGATCTATTTGATTGTACGTTTTTTTGTATGTACATTAACATACATATACTCACGGCTATATTTCTCTAGAAGGGGTAGCTACAGCTAAGCCACAGCCACTTTTGGAAGTTGAGTGGAGAAAAGATGGTAAAAACAAAGGTTTTTGGTGATGGGTCTCCAACCGCATCGCCGAAAAATCCAATAAAAGTCCCAATACCCTTAGTCGCCTCTTACGACACCCGTGGGTAGAAAGGGGTAGCGACATTCTAAGCCGGCACTACACGGCATGAATTCACATTAAGCAATAGGCTAGTTGACTAAGTTTTGAAAACTATCTTACGGTGTTAATTTGTGTTTAAGGAGCCCAAAAAAATATTTTCCTGTCTTCATTTTAGCTATTTTATTAAAAAATCGCAAAAGAAAATACAATGTTCAAATGTGCCGCGAAAAAACTACTTTAAGTAATATGGCGGCTGTAGCACAAATGACGTCAATTCCGCAATAAACACCAATGAGCGAAGCGAAACACAGTCTGTTTATGTGCAATCTACGTCATTATAGAAATAGCCAATCACGGTCGTTTTTGGTCACGTGACAGTTTCATCAAAAATACTTATTTTAAAAGACGGATTTTAGTGAAATAATGCAATATTTTTATCTCGCATTATTACATATTGCTCCAAAAAAGAAACATTAAGACTAATGTAATAAAAGAAATGTATATTTTTATTACAGTCAAATAGCCTATTGTCAATGTAACTGTATTCTTTATTAATAACTTGGTGTATGTTTTCATCTATAGTCATCATGCAAATGGTTGCTACCACCACAAAGGGCCAATGATGACGATTTATATTAGTTGTTTATTCTGTAAAAAAAAAACATCACACTTCTCAATATACTTTAGCACATCAACCATATTACCTCAATATCGTCCTTCCCGAAGAAGTAAAAGTCTTCTTAGTTCCACCAAGCAGTTGCAACAGAACTCCCTACTTGATATCCAAGTTCTCGTATATAGAGGGAACAATGCACATACTTAACAAAATTTAAAGTATTACCTAAAATGAGATCTACCCTAAGCAGTAAAAGTCTTCTTAGTTTCATCCATTGACTGCAACAGAACTCCCTTCTTGATATCCAAGTTCTCGTATGTTAAGGGTGCAATACACATACTTAATAAGATTAAAAACTGACTAACTATCTAACCTAAAAAGCGTTCTTCTGAAGCAGTAAGTCTTCTTAGTTCCACCAAGAAGTTTTAACAGATCTCGCTTCTATATATCCAAGTTTTCGCTTGTAGAGGTACACATGCTTAACACAATTAAAAGTATTACCTAAAATGTGTCCTTCCCGAAGCAGTAAAAGTCTTCTTGGTTCCGCCAAGCAGTTGCAAAAGGACTCCCTTCTTGATATCCAAGTTTTCGTAGATAGAGGGTGCAATGGCTCGAGCCAGGCGCTCGTAACTATCAGCCTGTGATGCTAACGTCTTGAATAGTTCTACGCGTTCGGGTGGGAAACGGTGCTCTTTGCTGTGGGGAAATTATGGTTTTGTTAGTTAATATGGTCTCAAGTGAGGCACATTATTTCTGTTATCTCTATTATTTAATCGTTTCGTTACTGACTCACTGACAGACAGCACCCAGTCTAAATGACTGGACCTAGAGAGCTGAAATTCAGTAGGTATATAGTTTTAGTGCTTAAAATGAACACTAAGAAATAGTTATCGAAAATTCCCACGGGATAATGGGAAACTGAAGTTTGTATGAAACTACCACCACTTCGATTGTATCAGGTTGAAATTTGGTTAATGTACATTACAAAAGAATTAACATAAATTCTCATGGGAACGGGAATTACGGGAAATCCAAGTTTGTAAGAAACCTCCACAATTTTAATTCTATCATGCTGAAATATGGTATAAAGATTCCTCCAACAGATATTAATTTACATTACAAAAGGATTACTAGAAATGTTTGCGGGAACATAAATTACAGGAGATTAAAGTGTATATGAAACTTCTACAATCTTCATTACTAATCATAGGATATAGAGCATGCGCTGAGATCGTTAAGTTCAAGCGTGATAGATAGTTTAGTTCAATAGTTGAAAATCACCCTTCCTCAGTCGCATGCAGTCTATCACTATGCGACAACAAAATATCTAAAGCATGCGCCGAGACCCGTAAGGACAATCGAGATAGATATAGGGACTTGTGACTACAAGAGAGAGATAAAGGATGTAAAGCATGCACTGACATAAGTGCAAGCGAGAAAGATATATGAAACTCACCCTTCCTCAGTCTCATGCAGTCTATCACTATGCGTCTTAGCATAATGCAGAGTATCTATATCAGTTCTATGCAGTGCTCGTAAAGGAACACGAAACACGCCAGTAACGGCCGTAAGAGTAAGAGTGACAAAGACAGCATGCGTCGGGATCGTTGAGAGCAAGCGAGATAGACATAGAGAATCCAAATCAAATCAATCCGAAAATCAAAAGTTGTTTCAATTATAATGTGCAATCGTGAAAATCTTAGAAAATACTATAGAGAATCCAGTCGTAGGAGACTAAATGTCAAAAGCATGCGCCTAGATCATTTAGAGCAAGCGAGATAGAAAGCAGTTGGAATTTACCCTTAAGCATCTCGGAAAACTAAGTGCAAGCGAGGAAGATATTTGAAACTCACCCTTCCTCAGTCTCATGCAGTCTATCACTATACGTCTTAGCACAATGCAGAGTATCTATATCAGTTCTATGCAGTGCTCGTAAAGGAACACGAAACACGCCAGTAACGGCCGTAAGAGTAAGAGTGACAAAGACAGCATGCGTCGGGATCGTTGAGAGCAAGCGAGATAGACATAGAGAATCCAAATCAAATCAATCCGAAAATCAAAAGTTGTTTCAATTATAATGTGCAATCGTGAAAATCTTAGAAAATACTATAGAGAATCCAGTCGTAGGAGACTAAATGTCAAAAGCATGCGCCTAGATCATTTAGAGCAAGCGAGATAGAAAGCAGTTGGAATTTACCCTTAAGCATCTCGGAAAACTAAGTGCAAGCGAGGAAGATATTTGAAACTCACCCTTCCTCAGTCTCATGCAGTCTATCACTATACGTCTTAGCACAATGCAGAGTATCTATATCAGTTCTATGCAGTGCTCGTAAAGGAACACGAAACACGCCAGTAACGGCCGTAAGAGTAAGAGTGACAAAGACAGCATGCGTCGGGATCGTTGAGAGCAAGCGAGATAGACATAGAGAATCCAGTCGTAGGAGACAAAATGTCAAAAGCATGCGCCTAGATCATTTAGAGCAAGCGAGATAGAAAGCAGTTGGAATTTACCCTTAAGCATCTCGGAAAACTAAGTGCAAGCGAGGAAGATATTTGAAACTCACCCTTCCTCAGTCTCATGCAGTCTATCACTATACGTCTTAGCACAATGCAGAGTATCTATATCAGTTCTATGCAGTGCTCGTAAAGGAACACGAAACACGCCAGTAACGGCCGTAAGAGTAAGAGTGACAAAGACAGCATGCGTCGGGATCGTTGAGAGTAAGCGAGATAGACATAGAGAATCCAGTCGTAGGAGAGACAAAATATCGAAAGCATGCGCCGAGATCATTTAGAGCAAGCGAGATAGAAAGCAGTTGGAATTTACCCTTTAGCATGCGCTGGAACACTAAGTGTAAGCGAGATAGATACGGTTAAATGACTCACCCTTCCTCAGTCTCATGCAGTCTATCACTATGCGTCTTAGCATAATGCAGAGCATCTATATGAGTTCTATGCAGTGCTCGTAACGTGGCTCGTCGTGGATTGGCTGAAGCGGGCGCGGCTCTAAACACGCCAGTCACGGCCACGCGTTCGCCCGCGCCGGCCGCCTCTACTAGCGCTCCGTGCGCTACCACGCTTACTGTGCACGGCGTGCGGCCCGCACCCATGTCATCTAAACAACAGAATGCCCAACAATATATTTATGGCTAATCCTTTTGGGAAAAAAATGCTGTCAGGATCAGGTTTAAAATTTGGTATGTAGTGCTCTGTACGTAACGTTTTTTTTTTTAAAATTATATCTATATAATAAAAATATTCACTAAATGTGTAGCTAAGCGCAAAACTCGAAAAAGGCTAGACCTATTCGATTCATTCTTTATGTAACGTGTTATTTTAAACTTGGAGATGGTCCTCAGCTTTAAATAAAATGGAAAAGTTATGAGGATAATATTACAAACATATTTTTCCTCAACGCATGACAGAGACCATCAGCGGGTCGGCTAAATATAACAATTTGATGACATCTATCAAGTAAACGTAAATCTTTGACAGAACGAAGTATGTCGGGTCAGCTTGTATTTAATAATAAAAAGTCTTACCTGGCGCCTCCTGCAACTTAACCAGTTGCTTATCGCTAAAATGCGAGCGGTTATGCACGAGTTGTGCACAGTGGGCCGTGCCACAGTGTCCGCAGGTAGCAGGTTCGGCTACCCGGCCGCGTTCTAGCTCGCAGGCGACGGTGGCGCCACAAACTGCGCATTTGAATAACGCTTCTCGCATCTCTGGGATTATACCCGAGGTCCGGATTACCATGCCTGTTATGGTTACTAGTTGGTCTATGTCTGTGGGGAGAGAAAATTGGTAATATAGTTTTTACACATATTGAAATAGAAAAGTAAAGAATTATTTTTTTTTGGGCTTTTAAACTATTTTTGGGTGATGCGGTTGGAGACCCATTACAAACAGAATTATGTATAATTATAGATGTCTGTATATGTATGTGTGTATGTATGTACATACATAACTCAAGGCTGTAAATCCCAACAAAGAGTTAGCTTCCAAAATTGGTAATTCCTCAGCCACTTTTGGAAGTTGAATGATTTTTTTTATGTAAAATAGCTGTGTAGTGTCGGCTTAGAATAGCACTACCCCATTTCTTCCGGTGGGTGTACGTAAGAGGCGACTAACGGTATTGGGGCTATTAAGGGATTTTTGGGCGATGCGGTTAGAGACCCATCTCCAACAACCTTTATTTTTACCATCTTTTACCCACTCTACTTTCCAAAAGTGGCCGAGGAACTTCTAGTTCCTCAGCTCTGGCTACCCCTTGTAGGGATTTACAGCCGTGAGTATATGTATGTATGTATGTAAAATATAATAAAAAGCCTCAGGGGAAGAAATGGATGACACATCTAAATTCATGTATCTAACGTTTATTGGTGGAAATGCGTAACTTTTTATTTTTGTGTAATAAACAAATATTTCGTAATTTCCAAGATGAAAAAATGCGTATTTCCAAAACTAAGACAGATATACCCAACAAAAACCATACGCACCTTCCGGGTTCAATTCCCTCATATGTCTCCTCGGTGCATTGAACGGTCTCACTTGTATCTGATGTTCGAGTATTGCTGCTGGGTACTTCTCTAAGAACAACTCATTTACTGCTGCGTCGAATGTCGGCACCACCTTTCAATTTGGTTTAATTTACCCAATTAATATATATGTGGTAGGATGATTTGATGTTTAGGTTTTTTGCAAAAAACCTAGGGATTTTGCAAAAATCCGGATAATTAGACAACGTTATAATATTTTCTAATCTTACTAGGTTTATTGCAAAAGAACTAGTTGGTTTAGTATGACTCCGAAACGAAATGTCAGTTTTTATGAATACTGTACACTGATTGGTTGATTGCAGTGCCCCATAAAGACATAATCTCTGATTGGTTGTTAATTAATACGTACTTACTTCATTGTTCCTACCTACATTTAATTTGATTGTGATTTTAATTTTTTAGTTACAAAAAGTTCCAAAGTATAAAAATAGTAATGTCATTTCCCTTTATAACTCTAGCTATAATATCTCAATACCACAATGAGAACCAATCAGAATAAGTGTAGGCGAGCAATCAGAAATCAGCCAATCAGCATTAAAGAAGTACAATCTTACTAAACCAACTAGTTTTTTTGCAAAGAACCTAGTAAGATTAGAAAATATTATAACCGTTGTCTAATTATCCGGATTTTTGCAAAATCCCTAGGTTTTTTGCAAAAAACCTAAACATCAAATCATCCTACGACATATATAAATGAGTCAGTTTAAAATCTAAATGGATTTAATATGTAATGTACTATTGCGGTTTTGCTGGTAGGCCATATGTTAATAAATAAATTGAACAGAACCGTAGAAAGTATACAGGATAAAAAATATATATGAAAACTTTTCAAATGCTTTAAGAACTTTATTCTAAATCCTATCCAGTTGATCCAATCCAATGTCAGTTCTTGTCATAAAATTTTGCCTATACCAACTTCCTACTTCAATACTGAATTATTTTTGGGTAGATGTTTCATTAAAATAAGCAATAAAACATAATTTTGGGCTATATTAAAAAATATATAAGAATATGTATGTCTTACCTCCTGTGGATAGGAGATCAGCTGACGGTGCAGTTTCTCATCAAACACGCGCACATGTTCGCAATCCACGTCCAAGAAAGGCTCTTCTAGTGTATGGATCTGGGAATAATAGTTAACAATTAATAACAACAACAGGGGAAGAAATGGGTTAGTGCGAATCTAAGCCGATACTATGCTACAGCTTATATACAAAATATTACATAGCAACTAACATATCACAATACTTATTTGCCAAAACGAATTTAATACAATAACGCATTCAATAGTCATGAATTCGTGATCCTATCCTCCAATAGGTTACCCGTAGTATGTAAGACGGACTTCCCTAATTCATATTAAACAACATAAACAAACAGTTAATTAGGCTTTGTTTTGCATGAAAATCTCATGTGGTGATTATTACTAATCAATTAAGCAATTAAGAGCAGAGCGACGGGGGCTTATACCCGGATGACGTGGATTCGAGTCCGACGGTGTCAATTTTTTTTATTTGCTTAATTGATAAGTAATAATAATGCCGTGTAGTGCCGGCTTAGAATGTTGCTACCCCTTTCTACCCACGGGTGTCGTAAAAGGCGACTAAGGGTATTGGGGCTTTTTATTGGATTTTTGGGCGATGCGGTTGGAGACCCGTCACCAAAAACCTTTGTTTTACCATCTTTTCCCCACTCAACTTCCAAAAGTGGCTGAGAAATTTATAATTCCTTAGCTCTGGCTACCCCTTCTAAGGAAATATAGCCGTGAGTATATGTATGTATGTGATAAGTAATAAACAAACAGTATAAAACAACAAATAGAGCTAACACCAACATACATACATATACTCACGCCATTCGTTCCCATTGGGGTAGGCAGAGACTATTGATCGCCACTTCGTACGATCCTGACAAACCTCTCTAGCTTCGTTTACATCCATCAATCTTTTCATACGTGCTCTTTTATTCTTCATACTTCGGACGCCAGCCTTTTTGAGCACACTCTCAATTTGGTCCAAGTGTGTTCTCCGTGGTCGTCCTCTACTAACATTACCATCCACACTAGCTCTATAGATCCCTTTTACCAATTTTCTACTTTTACTAACAATAACTGTAAAAAACTTACTTCCTCCAACTTCTGTTCATACAAAGGCTCGTTGGTAACGGCTCCTGGTTCCACAAATCTCTGGATGAACTTGAGGAACTTCTCCCGACATTCTGCCACCGCCACGTCCGTACCCCATACTACTAGTTGGGGCTCGCTGCTCGGTTCCTCGCCGATTTCTTGCTGGGAATTTTAATATGGGGATAAGTGAGGCTTGTTTTAGATGCTTTGGGGTTATATACAGAAGATTTCTGACTTAACTTAGCAGCCATGATAGCTCTCTGTGTAGAACACCGCTTATCATCCAGACGATGAGGGTTCTAATCCCGGTTTGGGCCTACACCAATTTGTCTTTTCTCAAGTCGTATGTGAGATTAATTTATCATGGTTTTAACGGTGAGGGAAAATATCGTGACGAAACTTACACATGAACATTTGAGTTTGAGTTGTGTTTATATGTTAGAAACTTGGTATTTCGTAATTGTGATGAAAAAATCTGGCATCAAGAATAATGCGGTATTTTGAAGAATATTGTCTCATGTGACCATTGAGGTCTTAGTACTTTTAGTAGAAACAACTTTGAAAGCAACTTTATGCCGCGCTATTTTGTAGTTTCTAGTAGATTTTTTGTTGAGTTTCGAAAATATTGTTTCTGTTTATTTGCTTTATCTCTGCGAAAAGTGAGTGTGTGGTAAATATTCTTAATGTTCCAAATTAAACTGTAAATAGAAAACTCGTTAAATTAAAACACGCGACATGAAAAAGGAGGATGCATACCGGCTGACAAATTAAAAACGCTGATACTCTCTAACAAAGTCATAGCATAAACAAACATAAAAGTTGTTTACAATTTGATGCACAACAAAAACATGAAAAACACAAAATTTAAAAGTTAAATAAATGCAAAAACAACTATGGCAGATCTAAAACAGCCATCTAAAGTCCAATCCAGAAGAAGCTCAATGTCCGTAAATAGTAAAACGTCCAAGAAATCTTCAGTTACAAATTGTGTAATATGTTTGTCTAGGATTATGGATCCAGCTATATTGTCTTGTGGTCATCAGTTCTGTGAGAAGTGTCTGCAAATGTACTGGCAGGTTAAGGATAAGCCTGGCTTTATTATTTGTCCTTTGTGCCGAGAATTTGTGTTTGAAATTGATTTTGTAAAGGTAAGAAATACTACATGCATACATATACTCACGGCCATAAATACCAAATAGGGGTAACCAGAGCTTCAGAACTAGAAACTACACAGCCACATTTGGAATTTGATAGGGGACAAGATGGTAGAAATAAAGAATCGATGGTGATGGGTCTTCAACCGCATCGCCCAAAAATCACTTAAAAAAGCCCATAACCTTAGTCGCCTCTTACGACACCCGTGGGTATAAAGGGGAAGTGACATTCTAAGCCAAAACACTTCACGACAAAAAACTGCACGGTAAGAAAGACTAAATATGAAAATCATGTTGGCCGCGCCAAGTTTGCGTAAATAATCACGCTAAGCATTTTATTATTTTAATACAATATCTATTATTTAGTGTTGCCCAAACGCAAGAACAAGACGAGACTTAGCCAGTCTTGGTCTTGGTCTTGCGCCAATACACCTGGTCTTGGTCTTGGTCTTGCGCTCCCAGTCTTGGTCTTGGTCTTGGTCTTGCAGCAAGAGTCTTGCAAGTCTTGCAATTACCTATTAGTCTATTGCTATTTATTAAAGTTTACTTTAAATCCTAGAAAAACGTATTAGAATTGGAACATTGTGAGCTTGAATGAATATAGCCATAGTAAAGATCAAGCAGATTAATAAATAACTGAAGATTTGATAAGAAATTCGAAAAATCAACTGACCTATATCCTATATGTCGTTTCCCATGGAAGTAACTGTTTCTTAATAAACATTTATGATTTATAAGCTTACATTTGCTAAAACATGTAAAAAAACAATATTTATCTATCTAAAAAGAGATTGAACCCTCAACTTATAAGAAATTTAATAAAAGAGTTTTACGATTTATCATTTATTTGAATAAAAAAATAAATACAACACAAATCAACAGCTTTATCATTAGGTTATGATACTTTATATAAATTTTTTTGACCAAGAATTAATACAAAGTAACCATCTGGCTGACTCATCAGTTAACCTATTTCTATGTTTTCTAATTACTATTGATGCTTTAGAAAATAACCTCTCAGCAGGTACTGAAGTTGCAGGTATTGAGAGAAAATCACGGGCCATTTTCGATAAAATCGGATACTCTGTCTCATGCGTCCTCCACCAATCTACTCGGACAAGAATAATTTGAATCTTCGTCACTCATATTAAATTGTACACGTGATACGTTTTTAGAAAACAACGAGAATTAGTAAAAACAATTATTAAGTTAGACTCGAAGACACGACGACACAGCTCAATTGGAAATGACTGCAATTAAAATAATTCCTTTATTTATAGTACGTTTCCTTGCTTTCTACCGCGCCGCCTCGCCACGTGCCGGCTCTATGATAAGGATGCCGCCGCAAATCAAACAATAACATAAAGCGTGTAAAAAAATTAGAAATTATTTTGCATGAGTATACCTACGCTACGCCCTATGGCGGCAATCAAATAGTGTCAAATGTTATGATTTCGGCGTGGCGGAAACGATTGTTTTAGATTTCAAAAGAAGCCGCCGGCGCGTGTATCATAACCATGTACTTCCGAAAAGCGGCAAATTTCTTTGAGAAGTAAGTACAAAACCTTTGATGCCGCATTATCAAAGTTCCGATGGTTAAAACATAACTATGCATGCACTCAGTTTGATATTAACAAATTTTTTATTCGCTATGTTTATGGTATTAGTTGTAATGCGCATAGGTCCTTTTTCATATTCTTTGATACAGTTTTTAGCGTCTCATAGAATTCCTAAGCGTACCTAACTATACACCGAACTGTTACACCTAACTACTCAGTGAAATAGCGCTAAGTCCTAGCTGCAAGACGCAAGAGTCTTGCAGGCTATGTCTTGTTCTTGCTCAAGTCTTGCACGGTCAGTCTTGGTCTTGGTCTTGCTAAAAATACGCGGTCTTGTTCTTGGTCTTGGTCTTACAAAAATGCAAGAACAAGACCAAGACTGCAAGACCAAGACTGCATTTGGGCAACACTACTATTATTTGGTAAAATTGCACAATTGCTTAGTCAATTTTAGCAGTTAAAAGGGAAATATGCAAGGCAAGGAACATCCTAAAGCCATCAGTTTAACCGTGACCTCTCTTTATCAAAGTTAGACGGTGTATACATTTGAAATTAACCGTTAGTCCCAAGAGAAGGTGCTTGACCATATTTTATGTATCTTCTGATATATAAAATATGCAAGCACGAGCGCTATTTTATCGACACGATAATGGTTAGAATGAGATGGCAGTATACGATACTAACTAAGTGCGTAAGAGATGGCTGCTTTATCCCACGCGATAAATAGTTTAAACACTGCTCGTGGTTGCCCTGCAGGTTTTTTAATTACATAGTTTTTGACGTATAGCATGGCTAGTACGAGCGACCGTTTAACTAGATATCTTTTAACAGCCATCTCTTTCGCTCGCTCGCTAACCGATATCGTTTCGTTAAAATAGCGCTCGTTCTAGGCCTCGGTCTTCTTTATATCAGAATTATTCAGAAGAGGAAATTGTCACAGTACGTAATTAAGAATGTAAATTATTGCAGAAAACCAATGATGAAGACAATAGCAGTACAGCAGAATTAAGAAAAAACTTTACACCGAAGCTAGATGATGAGGACCTACCGCCACCCCCCATCAACTATAACATAGACTTTTTATTGAAGTTATTCTTCTTTATATTAACACTGTTTCATTTGTTCAAATGGATTAGTCCACCAATTCTGCATTTTTTTAACTTTGTGCTTAAATTGGTTGAATGATTATGTTGTATCATTTATATATAGCTTAAAATGTTAACTTCAAAATGCGATCTGTATGGCCTCAGGGGGCCAGCCTGACCTTTAAAATAATTCGATTTAGCATTCTAACCCAATTTTGCTTGCTACTACAAAACTCATTATGGGCAAGTTTACTCAAACTCAGTTCAACTCGTACTTGACCAATTACTATGTCTGATATTTCCGACAGACTGTCAGTTTAAAACACCTGAAAGGTTTTCGATCAAAGATGTTAATTCTTTGCCGTGTAGTGTCGGCTTAGAATAGCACTACCCCGTTTTTACCGTTGGGTGTACGTAAGAGGCGACTAACGCCCAATGGCTTTTAAGGGATTTTTGGGCGATGCGGCTGGAGACCCATCACCAACAACCTTTACTTTACCATCCTTTCCCCACTCAATTTTCCAAATGTGGCTGAGGGATTTCTAATTCCTTAGCTCTGGCTACCCCTTCTAGGGATTTATAGCCGTGAGTATATGTATGTATGTTAATTCTGTGTAGTGTGTAAGTAGGCCAACCCCAACCATCCTTTATTTTACAACCTTTCCTCTCCACTCAAACTTCAAATGAAACAGTTTTTTTTCGTGATACTCTGGCTACCTTTTCCTGGTGATTTCCAGCCAATATGTATCAATCTCAAACATTCACACCGTATATCCCCCAAGGGGTTGGCAGAGATACTAATACTTTAGAACACCACGTGACATAACATAAACATATAAACATAAACGTTCACGCCGAATATCCCCGAAGGGGTTGGCAGAGGTACTAATACTTCTGAACATCACGTGACTTTGTCACCTGGTGTTCAGAGTACCCACGTTTTGCATGGACAGTGTACTCACGTGATAGGGGGCAGGCCTATCGCCGTTTTGTACGAATACACTGTCACATGACTAAGAACAATTCAGCCATGTGGGTTTCCTCACGATGTTTTCCCTCACCGTTAACAACCATGATAAATTAACCACACATATGTCTTTAGAAAAGACAAATTGGTGTAGGCCCGACCCAGGATTTGAACACTAGTCGTTTGCACGATAACCGAGTGTTCTACCCACTGTGCTATCACGGTTGCTATACCACGTGGCATTGTGACGTAATATATCGCACCTCCGCTCAAATAGTGACACAACTCAAAAACCAAATTTTTGAAAAAATCGTATTGAAAACTTACATTTCTCTTTATTTTTACATTTTTGCTCTTGTTACGACAACTGAACATAATTACAAATTAACAAGCTATACATGTGCCAGTTCAAGAGTTAACTTTTTGATGTTTATCAATGGTTAATTAACGTAATGGTAAAACAAGAGGGATTCAATTAATTTTTGAGTTGTGACACTATTTGAACGGATGTGCGATATGTATCACGTGAAAAACAGCCGTGTCGTATATGTATGATATGAAACTCACCCGTCTAGTGGGTGTAGGCGCAGGCACAGTGGGTCCAACATGGTATCCTCTTAGATCAGCTCGCTGGCGTGACCGGCCTGGGGTCATCACCGACCTCGGGGTGCTCAGGGAACTTGGGGTTCCATAGTTCAGTGGGGAACTCATGTCGGTGCCTGAAATTTTGTAGATGGTTTTTAAATTATTTCATTCAATAACAAAAAGCTATGATATACTATTCATATTAACTAGCCTATTAAAGTCATTAATTTTTAACAATGTAGGCAAAAAAGAAGAATTGAATATTTAACATACAAATTACACTGCATCGTCGGCAGAAGATTTGCAAGAGATGATGAATATTGCATGCGAGTCTTTTGTAAGAAAGGGAATGAGGGTGAATGTGGATAAGACCAAAACGATGGTTTTTGAGAGACAGGAAGATGTGACAGAATGCGTGATTGCGATTGATGGTAAGGATGTGGAACAGGTGAAGGAGTTTGTATATCTGGGAAGTTTGTTTACAAGGGATGGAAAATGTGATGAAGATATTGAAAGAAGAGTGAAAAAGGGTAATGCGGTAAAGGGAGCAATGAATAGCCTAATGACCAGTCAATCGGTGTCTGAAAAGGCCTGAATGGCTGTGCATGATGCTGTTCTTGTTCCTACGCTTATGTATGGAAGCGAATGTTGGGTGTGGCAGAAGAAGCATGAGAGCAGAGTGAATGCAGTAGAGATGAGGTCCCTCAGAAAAAAATGTAATGTTAGATTATGTGACCGAGTGAGAAATAGTGTTATTCGTGAAAAGTGTGGTGTGAAAGATGATGTTGTAAGAAAGATAGAAAAAGGAATGTTGAGATGGTTTGGGCACATAGTGAGGATGGATGATAGAAAATTGGTAAAAGGGATCTATAGAGCTAGTGTGGATGGTAATGTTAGTAGAGGACGACCACGGAGAACACACTTGGATCAAATTGAGAGTGTGCTCAAAAAGGCTGGCGTCTGAAGTATGAAGAATAAAAGAGCATGTATGAAAAGATTGATGGATGTAAACGAAGCTAGAGAAGTTTGTCAGGATCGTGCAAAGTGGCGATCAATAGTGGCTACCCCAATGGGAACTAATGGCATGAGTATATGTATGTATATATGTAACATACAAATTATAAATAAGACACAACTTACAAGAAAATATTTGCTATGAGTTTTTTAAAACTTACTTGAAGTTTTAAATAAGTCTAGGTCTATATTATCTAGTCATTACACAATTCACTAAATTCATATTTCACTCATATTATAACGCTATTCTTTGTTATTAGTATTATAGTGAGGTACATCTACATAGTGTCTGGTGTAGTTAGGGCATCCAATCCCGCAGCATTTATGTGATCTCAGTATTTGCGGGATTGATATTTCTCAATCCCGCAGGATCTCGGTATTGGCCGGATCCCGCAAGTGTGTATGTGGTACATTAAATTGTATATTAGTAAATATAGTGTAAGGATTGAAGGATACAAAAGAAATAAAAATCAACATAGCTTTATTAGTTTTAATTATCAAATCAAGCAAGAAGTACGATTATAATGACATATAATTTTTTTTGGAACACATACACATATACTCACGGCTATAATTCCCTAGAAGGGGTAGCCAGAGCCAAGGAATTATAAATTCCTCAGCCACTTTTGGAAGTTGAGTGGGGAAAAGGCGGTAAAATAAAGGTTTTTGGTCTCTAACCGCATCGCCCAAAAATCCAATAAAAAGCCCCGATACCCTTAGTCGCCTCTTACGACACCCGTGGGTAGAAAGGGGTAGAGACATTTTTTTGGAAATGTTTTCGTAAGATACATAATGTAACTAATGTATCATCTGCCAGGCTGCGGCCACGGCGATTCACTCTTTACGCTCGCTTGTCAGTAGTCTGAAAGAATGACTGAACTGAAAAATGATGCGGGATCTCGGAATACCGGGATTGGATGCCCTAGGTGTAGTGTCTGATGGATGGAGGCAGTGAAGATTTTTGGGGGAAATCCAGCAGTAAATGTTTCTTGGCTGATTGCTTTTATTGGAGACAGATTGATTAAAAACTACAAGGTAATTGAAACAAAGGAATCATATAAAACAAATGTAGTTTTTTTATAATACTCTTCTGTTAGCTCAGAAACTTTGTTCCACCTTTCCGGCAAAATCAAAAACAAAAAACAAAAATAAAGCTCTTGCTCCCCTTTTAACGTTTTTTGTAAATAAAGTAGGTAGGTATTGATATATTTACCAATGGGACTAGATGCCAGACCCTGAGCAGGCGAAGTTGCTGCCAGCTGAGCAGTTGGAGTCCTAGGAGATCTGCGAGGAGTTCTTGGAGTTCCATCTGGAATTTAATACAAAAATATTATGGTTAATTGTTTCATTCTTTTATGACTATTTTTAACAAGGGATCACATAAGATGTTTTTGGAATGATGTGCCCAAAAATTATGTAACAGCAGCATTTTAATTCATTCATCATGAACTCACTCATGGACACATTGATAGATCTACGTTTCACCTACCAGGATTCTTGTTCCCAAGGTGCTACTAATAAATTCCACCAGTGTTGTTCTATTATAGAATCCCCTATAAAATCAAATCTCAGAAGAATAAGTATATTAATTAATTATTGGTTACATAAGAATGTGGGTTCAATCCCTGCCAACGTCAAAATTTTTCTTTCATTTATTTATTAATAATAATCCCCACATGAGGTTTTCATGAACAAAAATATTCTAATTGTCAAAATTGCACAGGGATTGCCTAGATTGTTATAGCAAAAAGAATGCTACTCAATCAAGTTGTAAAATAATATGGCAAAATGCTATGTTCTTATATGTTCAAATAGATGGCTTTCACTCTGGCCATATTTAGCAGAACCACTGAAAAGAAAGGTCTATCTATGAGTAGGTCCACGGGAAATTAATCAGCAGTTAATGATCTATAGTACATACATACATATTCTCACACTGTTAGTTCCCATTGGGGTAGGCAGAAACTATTGATTTCCACTTTGTATGATTGGTGATTCTGAATATCAATTATTGTGTTCTTAGGGCAAAAAACATATGCTAAGGTATTAATTATAAATGTGTATTATAGGGATTAATACTTCTTTGAGTCCTCCAAATTCACACTTGTTGACACAATATAATAAAGACGATTAATAAAAAAAAGAAGATATTTTTTTTGTATAGTCTTGTTTCATTGTGAACTGAAAATAAGTAGGAAAGAATAAGTTAAATCCGTTAAATTTCACTCTCCAATCGTACAGGCGATGCTTTGGTTCCTTAATTAACCTAATTATGCTTTGTTGTTGTTTCTAGGTTAGGATGGTTAGAATGATATTGCTCAAATGTAGGATATTTTACAACTCAAAAGCATGGTTACGTACTATTGGAAGGTGTCCCAGTAGACCGCTGAGGAGTTTCTGGCACCACAAGCTGTGAAGAACGAGTTCTTCGTGATGGAGTAGGAGCATCAGAAGAAGCCCGCGACGCAGGCCTTTTAGATGGTGTTGACATTATGTTAACAAAAACAGGTATTTGGCGCTAATAAAGAATCACTGTAAAGGCACTAATATGTAATAAAACTAAAAGCTCGATTTAAACTATATATAAATAAAATTTTAAAACGAGACACTGACAATGGGTAAACAAATTTTGGCGCGAATTTGTTTGTTTATTATTATTTATTTATTTACGGCCCTGGAAACTAGTCCTTTCAGCCAGTCTGTTTTTACATTTATACTTAAACTCTACACTTATGTTATTATATTTTTTCAACAGTTGTTGAAATAAACTTAAAAATAGCACTATAATATTTTGGAACACTTAATAACTCAGTTAGTACTTTAGGTATTTCCTCTTCGGTTAATGATTCTATGTCACTGGCTAAGATAAGTCTTTGAATTGTATACTTTTTACATTTCATAACAATATGTTCTAAGTCTTCATCAATATTGCAAGTTTCACATTTTGGATCACTCACAATCTTCAATTTGTACAAATGTTTTCGGGTTAAACAATGACCAAGTCTTAATCTTGATATAGTTGTTATAAATCTTCTGCAATCAATTTCTTTGTGTATGTTGTACCATGGATGGGCGGGCAAGACTTTCTGGATCTGGGCATACCATCTGCCCTTTTCAGAATTAACTCGAGACCAATAGTCATTCCACAATGATCTCATTTTCTTCCTGAATATAGGATAATAATCAGTGAATGGACATTTCAATTTGTGGGAGTGGTCTTCATAATCATCACTTTTTGTGGCTGCATCAGCAATCTCATTTCCAGTAATGCCTGAGTGGGAAGGAACCCACATAAATTCAACCTCTGTGCCTTCACTATCTAAACTTAGTAACAATTGCTTAATCTTATACACAAGGTAATTAGTATTAAAACTAATTTTATTTGACTCTAATCCTAGCAAAACACTTAATGAATCTGACAGAATCAAACATTTATGTACATTATTTAAATTATAAATATAACAAAGTGCGCAGTAAATAGCATAACATTCTGCTGTAAAAATGGAACAACAGTTATTCAATAAAAAGGTTTTACTAAGTTTTTCCTGGGGATCATAAAAAGCTGAAGTGACTTTAACATCTGTTTTAGAACCATCTGTATAAATTCTGTAATATGAATTATTTATTTCAAAGTATCTGGATAAGTCTGCTTGATTATTGATTTGTGTTTTGTTTATGGTTACATTATAATTATAGCATGCTTCATAGTCATTATTATAGAGTGGCCACACATTTGACTGATATATGTTATTAAGACATGTGTTTTTAACATCATTAAAAATTCTGCACATTTGAGGGGTATTATAGTAAATAATATCTGTTGGAGTAAGTGGGGCTGAATGGTCCAATGATCTTATTATTGAATCAGGTATTTGTAGTTTATCTAATAGAATTGAATTTTTACAAGAAACTGCTTTAAGGGCAAACCTTTGAGCTATAAGTAATCTACGAATTTGTAATGGTTCAATACCTGTTTCAACTTCTAAAGCATTAATTGGGGTAGACTTCATGGCACCAACTATGATCCTAAGTGCATTATTTTGAACAACATCTAATTTTTTAAGTAATGTGGGACTTGCATTCAAGTAAGCTAAACAACTGTAATCAAAATGACTCCGTACTATACTTTTGTAAAGTAAACATAAAATTTTTGGATCTGCACCCCAGAAAGTGCCAGTTAAGTATCTTAGAATGTTTATCCCTTTTAATGCTTTTTTGATAATATAATTGATATGTTTATCAAATTTTAATTTGTCATCAATAATTACCCCTAAGAACTTTTTTTCTCTATTTACAACAATATCACTATTATTATATATAATATTTACAATTCTTTCTTTGCCAAAAATTAATGCACAACTTTTATCCCCATTAATTTGAAGATTCAAGATTTTTTCATAGTAGACATTTAATTGTTTTAATGCAGTATTCATCTTAAGCTCAGCTGTTTTGAGGTTTTTATCAGAACAATATAAAAGAATGTCATCAGCGAATTGTAAAATTTTAACATCTGCTGTTACATATTTATTTATTTGGGAAGTGTACAAATTGTATAGTATAGGAGACAGAGTAGCTCCTTGCATTAAACCTTTATTTGTAACATTAGGGCCATGCAAAATATTATTATACTTAACATACAGAGTTCTGTCATTCAAGAAATTAAAAATCCATTTTAATAAAATTCCAGGAAGGCCTATAGATGATAAAACTTGAATAAGCTGCATTAATCCTGTATTGTCATATGCACCCTGAACATCAAGAAATGTACATATAGTTGAAGACTTGGAAAGTTGACTATTTTTAACATCTGAAATTAAAGCAACAAAACTCTCTGCACAACTTTTGCCCTTACGAAAACCAAACTGGTTCGGAGGTAATAGGTTATGTTTTTCAGTGTAGTAGTCTAATCTCATTTTGATTATTTGTTCAGTAATTTTTCCTATACATGAAGCCAGAGAAATGGGTCTATAGGAATCAGGGTTCAATGGCGATTTGTCACATTTTAAGATGGGTAATATACATTGTGTTTTCCATTCATTTGGAACTATTTGATTTTTCCAAAGACTGTTAATTATATTTAAAAATGTTTTTTTACTAGAACTATGTAAATTCTGAATCATACTATAAGAATAATTATCAAGACCTGGTGTAGTGTTGCGTCTAGAGCCTATTGCTATTTCTAATTCAGTACTGGTAAAATCTTTAATTAATATCTGGCTATTACTAAGATCATTATTTTGTGAAAATAATGTATTTAAAGAATTCATGTCAATCTTATCTGTATTAGTTAACTTATTAATAAAGGATGGGATCCACTCATCATTCTTGAAACAATTTCTATTAGTAGCTACTCTTTTAAACCTACGTATATAGTTCCATATTTTTGTCATAGGAGTGGTTCTATTTAATGACTCACAAAGATTTTTCCAACTATTTCTTTTGTTCTCATTTATAATCTTTTTTTTCTGAGCATCTATCTTTTTATATTCAATAAAGGAATTAATGTCATATTTTTGTCTATATGTTTTTAATGCCTCTCTAGACTTCTCTACCATATTTTGACATTCATCATTCCACCATGGGGCAGGAACTTTTAATTTAGAATTGGACTTCCTCTTACACATCAATGGTATACATATGTCTCTAAGTTCATTCAAAAATTTGCAAAAAGTATTATAATTTTCTAATGGATCTTTATTGTTAAAAGTATAATTTAAAATAAGATTTTCTGATTGGCATAAATACTTATCCCAATCTACTTTATGAAACAAATATCTCTCCATATTTTCATTGACAGAGTAACTGTGTGGCTTAATGATAACATCAATAAAAGTGGGATAATGGTAACTGCCCAAGGGATCAGTTCCAACATACCACTCACACAACGGGGCTATTTCTGAGCTGACTGTGGTGACGTCTATAGCAGATTGATTTTTATTTGGGGCTTGCACAGTTGTTGGCGAACCTGTGTTTAAAATACATAAATCCAACTCATCAAATAAACTGTACAAATCATTACCTCTAGTATTTGATGCAGCGCATCCAAAGGCTAGATGATGAGCATTAAAATCTCCAGATATAATGCAAGGTTTCGATAATCTATTGATTATATTTCTAAGTTTATTAATTTTAATATTTTTATAACTAGGAGGACAATAAAAAGTGATGATGGACAAAGGACCAAGATCTGTGATAAATGAAACTGCTACTGCCTGTATATCTTCATAAAAGTTAATATCTAGTTCAGTATATTTTAAAGTATTTTTAATAAGTATACCTACTCCTCCGAAGCCAGTATTAGAGTTTTTGTAAAGACAATTATAACCTGGAAAATGAGCATGGCTGTTTGAAGACTTTAACCATGTTTCATTAGCTAGATAAATGTCTACTTTATTTTCAAGTAAAAATTGTTTTAAAAGGGTTTTTTTACTATTAATACTCTGTATGTTATGCTGCACTATTCTTATAAAGTTATCCATTATTTGGTTTTAAGATTATTTAATAAAATTTCTTTAATTTTCTCTGTGTTTCTTGGTGTATCATTGCTATTCCCTATTATTACCAATGTTTTAATTATGGCATTAATTATATCCATGTTATTTACTATGTCATGGTGTTTTACATTATTATTTGTACATTGGACTGCTTCGGTTATTTTTCTAGGCAAAGGTGGAAAAGACTTAACATTTGTATTGTTACTAACTATGTTTGCATAGCTTAGGGTTTTCTTTTTATTAATTTTAGCTTGTTTAATCGGACATGTTTTAGATATTGCCAAATGGGCCCCCCCACAATTACTGCATTTAATTTCATTTTCCTTATTACAGTCTTTGTAGGAATGCGCACCGGCACATATGGAACATATTTGATTATTTTTACAAATTTTTGCTGAATGGTTAAACTTTAAACATTTAAAACACTGGAGCAGAGGAGGAATGTATGGAGACACTTTTGACCTCCATCGGTCCAAATAAATAAACTCTGGTAATGAACTAGATACAAAAGTGACAGAAATTGATTTTAATGGAAATAAATTACCATCTTCATCCTTCTTCATGAATCTCCTTATAGAAATAATTTCATATTGGCAGGATAGGGATCTAAAAAGGTCCTCATTACCCATCTCTTCGGGCACAAACTGTACCACTCCCACTTTCTCGACAAAACTACTTGGAATGAATGCCCTGATACCATGCTTTTCTATCAATTGTTCGCTGTAGTTTAAGAAATCATTGGCAGCAGTTGATTGTTTGAAATTAATTTTCAGTTTGTAAGCATTAATCCTGTTCATTTCATATTGCCCTTTGATATATTTGCTAAATAGCGACTGAATCTGAATGGGGTCTCTATTACCGATTTTGTCATCGTTAACAGATGCCACGAACACTGCATATTCATTCAATATTAAATTATCAGGATAAACTCTGATATAGTTTGCTTTAATGAATGGTTTATACTTATCCATATTACTGGTAATTTTGCTGTCAATTTTTCGCTTCTTAGTATTTGGCGCCACACCGCCACTATCGGTGGGCATTTTGATGGTGAGAACTAACCAAATAAATTAAATTTACTACTTTAATAATCAATTTAAATATTTAACAAATTTTAAACTCCCGCTCTCGTAGACTTCCCGCCAAAAAGTCTCGCGAATTTGTTTGTGTCTAACAGTGTTGCCAACAAGTCAAGACCGTATGTCGCCCAATTTTCAATGCTTGAGTAGCCTAAAGTAGCCCAAACCCGAAACTAAAATAAAAACCACCTTTTTAACTATTTACTTATGTATTTATATTATAACTTCCTGTACATACAATAAAATCAGTACTTAACACTTAAACAACAAGTCTTTCAAACTAGAGTTTGAAGTTATTTAAAGAAAATAAAAGTATCAAAACAGTGTTTTAAAGTTAAAGAAAGAAAAGATTTTAAATTGGCGTGTCCAAAGACTCATTAGCCAGACTCTAAAACATTATTCTGCCTTATCTGCTGCGAGCAATTTCTGTTCTTGCCCTGTTTTGTTATTACTCCTAAAGGTTAAGCGGATAAAAATTCCTGATTCGAATAGTTCTAATAAACATACTGATTCGAATATTCGGTTGATTCGAATTTAAATTTTTGCTACTCCACCTGTGATATTTTCACAGTATTGCCAACATGATCTCAGAGGTATTTAGAGATGAAACGTTCAATATGGGTGAAGGGTTTTGCCAAGGGGTTTTGCCATCTTTTTATCTTGATTGTCGTATATCTTCTTATGTAGATTATTTTTTTGTGCTTATTTGTGTCGTAATTCGATTATAAATAAAAGTAAATTAAATCTTTTTCGAGTAGCCTAAACGGCGACCAGTCGCCTTTACGATTTTTAGGTCGCCGTTTTCCAATCTGAGTAGCCTAAATGGCGAAAAATCGCCTACGTTGGCAACACTGGTGTCTAATACATATCGGATAATTAACGGCCTTGGTTACAGTGCCTTTGGAGGTAAACGTGACTTTCAACTGTAATGTCGGGTTTCCATTATCCAATTAAACTATATAATATAAAATAATCACTTTTAACATATCAATGCTTTTAACGTTTGATTTGAATACTATTTTGTATGGACTTCCTTCCTAATTGATGTATTAGTCAACTTTCGTGGCAAACACAATCGTGTGTTTTGAAACTCTACTTGGATTAATGTAAACCGAGTATAAATCTAAAAGATTGGATCCAAGTTGGCATATTGAGATTAGATTTGGATGGAAACGTCTATTCGGATCAATATTAACGCGGCATTACTAAAGTGCCCGTGCGAGGGGTCTGTCATATATAAATTAGACGCCGCGCCGGTGGCGATGATCAGTGATCAACTGATCACACACAACCCATTGGGAGGGTGTGGGTCATTGAAATGCATTTGTATGTATACGATGTAGCAATCAAAAAGGAGATGTAAAGTAAAAAAATGCTATGCTCTCCTCAATATCAAAACATGGACTATCATCATATTTAATAATATGATACTGCATATGTTATCAAATACGAGTTTTATTCTATTTGAAAAGTCCGGGGCGTGGGCTCCGGCTAATCCGGCTTTTCTCCCCAACATAATTTTGTTGTTGTTGTTGTACTGTTTGGTAAGATTCATTCAAAAGTTAATTCTCGTTTTTAACCGACTTCATTTATTCTTTTCTTATACGTCCTTAAAAACCCACTAAATGCATTTCGAGGCATGATGAGTGTGAACATAAACATTACAGAGTACTGCTGAATCCGCTGCATAGGTAACATCCCTAAATAACCATAGACAAACACAAGTTTGCTTTATTTATTTTCGTTTCATTGATCGGAGGCCCGTTCATTCACCGCTGTTTTTGTGGTGTTATTTTTGATAACAAACAGTCTCTTTCTTCGGGAATAATTGAGTTTTGGACTATACGGACTGTAGTTTTAAAGCGAGTTGGATATTATTCGTTATAATTTCAAATACTGTAGTGTTCTGTTGACGGTAAACCTCAATATAAAGTGCGTTTATTTCTATAGACTACCTTCATTGTAAGCCACAATTTACGTAGATATTTTTCATTACGTTGTAGTCTGAAGGAAGGGGATAATTTTCGTTGCGTGAAAGTGAATGCGGAAAATATATTTAGGACACCATATTTATCAGGAGTGGCTGTATTTCTGCAAACGAACTTTATTTTTGGTAAGTAACTACCTATAGATGTAAGTTATATTTTATTTAATGTATTATCTTGTGCCCGCCCGTCAAGAGTGCAGTAGGTGAAGAAATAGGCTCGGCCGGCGAGTTCGGAAGATTCCAAGTTAACCCGCCCTTGGTCGCGTGGGGCGAATAAACGCCCATCAAAAGTTAAAATCTTCAATATTTTAAAAACCATTATTTTTACGAGTTTGATTTTTCATCTACCTTCCTAAAACAGAAAAAGACGCAACTTTTACGAGCCGCTATTCTGTTCACGCATAGTGGTCACGAGCTACGGACGTGGTTTTCGCGCGCGGGCGTCCATTGACCCCACGCGACCACCGACGTTATAAACATTTATTATTGATGATACTTAATAATGGATTTGGCACAAGAAGAACGTATCGCGAGATGGTTGCAAGAAGAACTAGATGAAGATGTGATAGGTGGGGATACGGATGAGAATGAGGGTGAGGAGACTGCGCCTCAAATAAGTGAGCACGAGACAGACACGGAAGAGGAATGTGATTCTGACTCCGAAACTGTTACGGAAGATCAGAACATGGCTTCGACCATGCATAATGATGCTACAGTAAATGAAGGAACACCAAAAAAATTGCCAGATATTATATCGTTTTATAATTCGACAAAAGGGGGGTTTGATGTTGTGGATCGCCTAAAACTGAATTACTCTGTATCACGCACTTGTTACAGATGGCCATTGCGTCTATTTTTTAGTTTACTCGATATAGGAGTTGTAAACTCGCATATTATATTTGATGGCGTAAACCCTTCTTATAACACTACGCGCAGAAATTTTGTAAAATCTTTGGCTTTTTCATTATTTCAAACACAACTGAAATGCCGAAGTACAATGAAAAACATACCCCGCGAGCTGTCTAATACAATATTGCGCTTTGTAACAACTCCAATGCATGAACACCAGGAAACTGAAGAATCTGAACCAAAGAAGCGTCGCTGTATGCACTGTCCATGAAAGATGGACAGAAAGTATTTTACAATCTGCTATAATTGCAAAAAAAATGTGTACCCAAGGCACTGTAAAAACATTTGCAATGATTGTGTCGGCGAGTAATCGTAACTTTTGAGTCGCATATATTTTTGTTTTTTTTTATGAACACATATAACTTTTAAGATCTCACATTGTTGATTAGTTCATAAAGATTTAATTTAGTTAAAGAATAATGTTTAAGCTATGTTTTTTTTATGTTTTTTTATCTTTATTTCGAGGCTGCCATAAAACTTGCTCAAAAGTTCCTATCTAGTTTATAACATGTTAAAGTGAAAAATAAATATTTTCTATGCTTTTATTTGTGTTATTTTATCTTTCTACATTCCAAATTAATATTTAAACTATAAATCATATTTATTAATTTCTGGATTTCTTTATAAAAGTCATTTAATTTTGGGGATACTGGTTGACCCCAGGTGACCAACCATGTTACTAAACTAGAGCGCGACCTACGGCGGGTTAAATATGTTGCAATGTAAAGCATCGTTTGGTTCATAATTATTTGGATTTACAAAATAAAGATACATGGATTAGGCAGTTTTCGTGACGCATTAACTTGACTTAAATTTATGGTTTCAAGTTTCCAAATATGGACTCATTTGGCTTAAAGACTCATCTAAATATTAATGTTTACTGGTTTAAACCTTCAAAGCAAAATATATGTTTTATACAATCTTGATAATATTATATGTTAAAATTAAAGACTAATATTCAGTAAAAAAAAATCCTAATATGTGCAGTATATGATATTTCATCACATTTGAAATTATTAAATTCTTAGTTTGTACACCAGAGAAAAATTATGTATGTGTCATATAATTTTAGCTTAGGGGTTGTCCATTAATCACGTGAGGCTTGAAAGGGGGGGAGGGGTTTGATAAAAATCACGAAAATAACACAATGGGGAGGGGGGGTGTAGTAAGATATCTCGTGTATTTAATTTTTCGTCAAACGCGCGATTTTTAAACAAATATTAAGCGGCACATTTTTATTATGGTCCTTAATTTCAGAATAAAATAAGATTATAGTTTATTGTTACCTGTATTTAAAATAACATAATATTCAGAAAATTTTAAGATTTGTTTAAGAGCTACTAAAAATACACGTGATGTTGAGAAGGGGGAGGGGGGTGGTCCTAAACCTCACTACTCATCACCAATAGGGGAGGGGGGGTTAAAAAATGCTAAAAAAAGATCACGTGATTAATGGACAACCCCTTATATAGCACAACTCTATCTTTTGGTGCAACTCTATTTATGTGTGCCTTTGGTTGAAGGGAGAGCATTGTGCAAATTACCAACTTATCTCAAAAAAATACTCTGTCTGCCAGTTTCCCCTTTCTATTTTTACAAGTAGCTATAAGATTGTGTTCAAAACTTTGACTAAACATACATACATAAATATTCTCACACCGTTAGTTTCCATTGGGGTAGGCAGAGACTATCAATTGCCACTTTGACTTAACCATTTTTTATTGTAGATTTGGCTATATTTCTGGACAGTAATATATGAATTATGCATCACTTAATTGAAATTGTAGTTTTGATTACATTGTCATATCATTTACCTATTATCCTTAATTATTCTTAATAAATATTATAAATCAACTTTCTACATCCTACCTAATCATAATCCGATTAAACCTACAGTTTATTTGGATTATGTGCAAATTTGCTGTACTGATATTTTCAAGAGTGAAATATTTTATCATTAAGGAAATCCTCTTGCACCAACTATAGCTCTGTTCCATTTAATCTTCATCCTCATTTAAAATATAAGTTAGGATTGTAGCTTAGTTTCAAGGGTATGCCAGGAATTACTTACCCAATCTTATCACTTTTACTAATATCTTTATTGCCATGAAAATTCAAACTATAGTCTAAAATTTACATCAGAAGAATGATCATTGATAGAATATTATACTTTTGTCTTCATCTGAATTTTGGGGGTCTGTGAGGATTTGATCTATTATATAAAAATAGCAAGGGTGATATCAAAACTATAAGAAAAATACAGTTTCTTGTATTTACCCTCAATCTCCTCATATTTTTAAGGCACAATATTATAACTTTTTACCCACACAATCTATTGATGTGACCAGAGGTTTTACAATATTATTTAACAATTATTCCACTTCCCTATTAGAATTCCTAATAGAAAAGACACAGGGGTTATATTTGAGTAACACCTAGACCTCAAAGAGTTAAGGGTCTGCAGGGCTAGCAAACTTGAGATAAGACAATCAAAATGAGGAATGTATATTTTATTAGAGGCAGACTAAATCATTTTTGTAATGGTAAGAACCAATTTTATGTGAAGGTTTATAAATAAAACATAATAATTTAATTTTTGCTCATGTGTAACTACTCCACAACTGTACACAATGTATCTATCTGTGAATAAGCATTAATACAGCCTATATTCAAGTAAGATCAGAGATTAAAGCAAAATAAGAGAAATTAAGAAAAAGTTCCACGGATACTTGTGAATATCTAATTAAAAGTATCCATTAATATGTTCACATATTTAACTATATAAGAATGTATGTATGATATGAAACAGATATCTAATATATTAGCATCATTATCATTATACCATAGCACTAATTTGTTTAATTACCCAATTGATAAAACTTGTTCAAAAAAGAATGTTAAGTGATAAATCTTATGAAATATTGTTAAATATTTTTTTATTAGTTTACCTGTAGCGAGAATCAGTTACATAAAGATGCCTCTGAATATGTAGACCCTTAAATATTCTTCCAGTGACTGGATGCCATTGGCAGCGGAGGTGAAGAAGCTAGGTTTCGCAATTGACTCCTTTGAAAGGTGTTATTATTATTAGATGGGTGGTAAACGCTACGGGTTTCCACACTGAGCCCGGCAGGCCATTGTGCATGGACCTAGCGGTGTAGGAGAGGTGAAGAGGTTAATTTAGTGGTAAAATTATCTTTTAAGGGGATATACGTCAATATATCATTTACTCAAGGCTATAAACTACCCCATGGCCTTGCTGCTTCAAATCTATAGGTCTCAGGTTTGAACCCTGGGGGGTTAAATTACAAAATCATTTTGTAACATTTAACCCAGTTTGGAACGATATTCCAGACTTGAATCACCTTCTTCTTCTTCTTCTAGTGCCTCTCCACTACTGGAGGTTGGCAGTCAGCTCCGAGTATCCCCTTTGGTCTTGGGCTAGGCGAAACAGGTCTTCGGCGCCGGCTATTCTGTGCGGTCCATTTTCTGATGTTTGAGAGCCACGATGCCCTTCTTCTTCCGACGCTCCGTTTCCCTTCAATCTTTCCCATCATGACCACTTGAAGCAGTTGGTATCGATCGTGGCGGAGCACATGTCCCAAATACGCAACTTTTCTTCTTTTGATGGTGGTCATGAGTTCTATAGTATCACCTGATTAACCGAAAATTAAGATGAATCTGTCCTTGGCCAGGGTGGTGGACTATGGCCAAATCTCGCTATAGATTACTATTATTTATTTGATGAATTTGAATAGTTCTTTCATAAACACCATGTTGTTTCACTTACATTATTTTATTAAAAAATTTGAATTAAAAAATCCGTTTGTGATTACCGAAGTCCAAAAATGTTTTACGTGTATCTTATTGTAATCTCGTCCAAGTCAAAATGAGGTCCAAAATATGGTCTTACCACTAAAGCCGCGTTTTTCCAAGAAAACGTAAAAACACTAGGTCCATGTTGGTCTATATTTTAATGTTAAACAAGTCCATACAACATAGGATTCAAGGTTAAAATTTTTCAAATAGAATGTTTTTGTTCATGAAAACATCCTGGGGAATTATTTCTAATAAATAATTTCGCACTAGAAGCCATTGATACTATAGCTCAATTGGCAGAGCGACCGGGGCGTATACCCGGAGGTCGTGGGTTCGATCCCCGCTGGTGTCGAAATTTTTCTTTCCTAGCTAAATAGTTTCACAATCTATATATATTGATGTAATAAAAATCCGTATTCGCTCTTTTTTTAAAATATATATATTATATGTGTATTTCCCTTTCTATGACGTTATAAGCAAACGAATGCGTATGGCATAACATTTCGGTCGGATGAAAATCAATCAATCAATCCTTTTACCCTCAGTCGCCTCTTACGACTCTCGTAGGAAGAAAGGGGTAGTGACATTCTAAGCCGACATTACACTGCAAGTTAGCTGTTAACTGATAACACCCAGTAACAAAACGTATTCATAAAACCTATTCGTGATTAAGAAGCCAAGAGCAACATGTCCTTCGCGAACAAAGTGCGTCTTTTTTATTTCATATTTCTCTGAATGCAATCATCGTGTGCATGTGTGCGTGTGTGTGTGTGTATGCCCATTTCCGTGGCAATGACCGACGCAGCTGATTATTGAGGCATATTTCTTGCTGTGTTATCTTGTCACCTTGCCGCGAGTCCTGGCGCCGACTTTTGCGATTGCGACTATTATTTGAGATAGGGTGAACAGAGTCGATACATTGCTATGAAAGTCGTTTTTAAGGTTTTGCGGATATGTTTGATGGTTTAAGAGGTTTCTACTCGAGTAGCTAGAGACTCTCAATTGCATCAGGATATTGATTAGAATATCTCATTAACGTAGTTAGACTTTGTCATCTATTTGCGAATCATCTTTCCAACGTTTCATTCCTTTTACAACGTACTACATAAATAAATATACTCACGGCTATAAATCCCTAGAAGGGGTAGCCGGAGCTTCAGAATAAGAAATTCTTCAGCCACTATTCGAAGTTTGGTGGGGAAAAGAATGTAAAAAAAAAAGTTTTTGGTGATAGGTCTCCAACCACATCGCCCGAAAAATCACTTAAAAGCCCCAACAGCCCAACACCCTTAGCCACCCTTCATGAACACCCGCGGGAAGAACTGGGGTAGTGGTATTCCACTTAGAATGTTGTGTTTATGAAAACCTAATGTGGAGATTTTAACTAATAAATAACGGAAAGAAAAGGAGGCCGTGGGGTCGATTTCCGCTGGTGACGAAATTTTTCTTTCAGCAACTACACAGAACGTACTACAATTCATGTATAAACACGACACCAAATACCATGCATGATTCTTCGTATAAATTTGGTTTTACCAGGCATTATATGATAAAAGCGCTGGTATAGGGTTCCTAATCGCGTCGCTCAATTATTACTTACTTGGCTTCTTGTCTTCACGCAGTCGGGTTTAGTTTCACCAGTACTAATCAGAAAATGTATTGCTTTGTAAGCCGACACTTTACACCAAATCAGCTACAATACGTTTGAAAGTATATACTAGACTATAAAAATTCGTTATATTTTTTAAGAGTAATTACAACTGCAATCCCTAAAACGAGTTGTCAGAATGGAAGATTTATTTAAAAAAAAAACCACGTCTGTTTTAGATTCGGTGATGATGGTGATGTTTTCAACCACATAACCCGACAATCATATAAATAAAAGGCAACCACTAAAACTCTCTTGAAAGACATGTAAGATATGAGATGGGTTTGTTAATTTTATTCTTAGCAGATTACAGTTTTGGGGTTCCTATTGTTTATATTTGATTATAACTAACCCTTTGCATATCCTAACATTCAACACACCTTCACTCATTGAATGAAGCTTGCTCATACACACGGCACAAGTAGCTAGCATATGTAACTGGAGCGAGATACCTGAGCAAGCTACTTGATCAAGTTCTTATTAAATAAGCACAAATTTTGTGCTTTTACAATTGGCTTGCATCAGTTAAAACGCTGGTGACTGGCGCAAGCCAGTAGGCAAGTTAGTTGTTCTCTTTTTTTTTTAGAGTTAAGAGATATTGCTATTCACGTATCATTATTGAATCGCGACAAATTGTCTAAAACTCATGTCAAATTGAAATTTTACAACAATAATTCTAAGTCCAAACATTACGATTTCGAAGTGTTACATAATTCGTGTAGCCCCGCGCGCATCAGAGTTGCTGAACGATTTTGAGCGCTGTTTGTTGAGTGAATTTGAGTGAGTTGTTTAAGTTGAGCCCTAACTTGCGCAAGGTACTTGCGCCGTGTGCACGCACCCTAAGAGCGAGTAAACTTATCTCACACACGTATACTAGCTCCAAATCGATAAACTTCTATTATATACGTGAAATAAACACGTAAAGATAGTTGTTTTAGAAAATTGCGCAGGAGGAGGACTATATAAACGTTTTTAAAGATAAGGCTTACATAGCGCATGTTTTATTTAAAATAAAGCAGTCAAACGTTAGTTACACACAATCATGAATTTGACTTGACAGTTTAACACACATGAATTTAGTTTTTTTTTATTAAGTAGTCAATATAATTGACTATCTACAGACTTCGACAATAGGTTTATTATTATTTGTTTATTGTAAAAAGGTCACTTTTTATAGTTTACTGAAATGTATGGTCGAATTTCGACCTTTAGCATTCTGAAATGGTCAGAGTTTACATTGAAATTTTCTCGAACAGTCTTCAACACAGGATGTATAGGAGTTGGCACCGAAACAATAATTGTTTACCTATCTTACAGAACATTCTTGAATTAACCATTCATCCGACTGTTTTCAAAGAATCGTTTAGTTTTTGGTTATCGTTAATCTGACAATTTGTTCGGTATTTTTATGCGACGAAGTCCGTGGCCGAGTGGTTAGCTTCTGGGTTCGGAGGTTGCGGGTTAGAATCACACTGGGAGCAACACTTATGGGATGAGTAGTATTGTATGTTATTTATATATGTATAAGTTAGTATCATATATTACAAGTCATTAAGTTGTACTCAGTTTGGGGATGACTATCTGTCTAATATATGTCCATATATATTTATTTAATATATTTTTATTACACTTCTCATTATGAAACACATTGACTTTACAATAATGCGCGACCAGTCCTGTTTTACTCCTCTAGGAAGCAAGCATCGTTTAGAGATAAAAACGATCCTATCTTAAAATCCCTGTAATTATATACCTGGGTATAAACTTTTATCTAGTTTAGTTAATTCAGCAGCATACTCTTTATTTGGTCCAAATGTGTCCTCCGAGGTCGTCCTCTACTAACATTACCTTTCACATTAGCTTTATAGATCTCATTTACTATCATCATCACTATTTATGATATGAGTAATAAAAACCAATATAGTCTCAATTTTGATCTGAGCAATGAGCGGTGCAAATGCCGCACCCATAGCCTTAGTATTTGGAAAATTGTGTAACTATTTGCTAATGAGTAAGATGTGTCTGTAGTCCCATCACCTACTATTCTTTATTTTACAATCTTATCCAGACCTAACTTTCAAAAGGGGCTTAAGAGTTCCTAATTCATACATACAAATGTGTATGTACGAGTGAATGGAGCATATTTCAGAAATTATTGCTTACAACTTTCACTACATTTTCAAGTCTTTGCTTTAACGGATGTTATTCAGGTGTTACTCGTTCCTCGTACTTACATTGTGGCAGGTTAGTGGTGTTACAAACATGCGTACACTCATGTATTCAGACTTATGTCTTTAGAACGTAGGAATTGATAAAAACGATTTAAATTTGTAAACCTTTGGCCGAGTACTCTTGTATGTGGTTCAAAGGGATGAAGATATAGACAAAGAATACTGATCTAAGAATTCACCCTTAAATTTTTCTAGTTTTTCTATGCATAACGTTTGATGACATTAAGTGACTTTTCGTTATATTTTGGTGATACATTGTTAGTTAAATTTGTCGTCACTATTAATAGTCTAAATCTAAATAACGTGATTAACTATAATCGGCAGAATCTTTCAAAAAGTTTTCCTTTACGAGTGTGCTTCAAATTCTCTAATAATTTATTACGAATTCTAAAATAGCCATCTATTTCCTTCAAGACACTTGTATGTGTCTGGGTCTTTGGGATCATTGGTGTGTTTGAGTTATTCTTGGCGAATAAGCCTTAGTGGTAAGAAAGGATTGTCTTCTTTCCCATTCCTTGAGAGAATATTAAAGAAAGATCAGGCAGCACCTATAGGCAAACTAGCTTTCTCATAGAAAATGGATTTTAATACAAAATCTCTGGTATGAATTCATCTGACCGTTTGGGTTATACTCTTAAAATTATAGGAGCTTATTAAATGGATATTCCTTCTAAATGGATTATAGAATACACTAGAACGACACTAGATTTGAAACGATAATATCTTATCAATGGTTTATTTAATTAATTAAATTCTCTCAATTCTTGTCGAGAATTGCCAGTCAGTAAAAAACAAAGATGAGAGGGCAAACTTTGATTGACTCTCCGCATTCCAAGATCCTTACAGACCTCTCACGCCTTATCTTCATTCACTTATTAATGAAATGCCTCGTATAATATATGTCGTGCACGAGAGTGGGCTAAGTACTTACTCCTTCTGAATAGCTAGTGCAAGCGGCCTTTTAACTAGATATCGCGTGGTATAAAACTGTCATCTCTTTCGCACTTATTTAAAATCGTATACTGTTACTCATTCTAACTGTAATCGTGTCGATAAAATAGCGATCGTACTGGGCCCCTTAATATGGCTACTGTGTTGATTTGACACGCTCGCCGTATAGTGGCTGTTTTGCGGCGAAATGACGTCAATTTTATTTGTGGGCGGCATTCATGAGTGAAGTTTGTAAAGATACTCGTACAAAGTATTTGTATGTTTAATTACAGTAAAATGTGTATTAAACATACTTATACAAAACATATGGTGAATTCTGAAAAACTGTTGATGCTTTGCCGTCTCCAGTTAATCTCAAAGAAAACATACATTTTGGCTCAGTCGAACCTCTGCCTGAGTTTATTTAGTCCGTCTCTCGTGATGTGCCTTATTTACCAGCAACGAAACAGTAACATGGAAATAACTAAATCTAATATTAACATTTTAATAAACAAAAAGTAACAATAATTCGAAAAAAAAACAGTTTCTCCGACCGATCAGCAAATTCACCTACTGCATACCTAATGTACCATGCGTACTATAGAGATAGCTAAACGCAAAACCGCGAATTGGAACCGCATCGATAATAAAACCGTCACAACCATAACCTAGGGTAACGCGCGTTGATAATAAAACTACAGACATCTAGACGTCTAGGTCAGGACGAGCGAAGGCCGGGTCGTTAACCCCAACAGTTGCCGCGAAAAAAACACAGAGCAACAAAACCGCGGTGTCAATGACCGGATCGCGAATTGACCGAATGTATAATTTTGCGGAATGAGGTCTAGCTGCACATTAATTTAAAGGATTTTGCGAAGCGACTGTTGCATATTTTATGACGTCGTTTGTAATGTATGCCGGTTTGCTTTGGAGTAACCTATTTACGTTTGCAATGATACAGGAAATGCGTAGAATAAATACGAATACTAATACACCTATTTGATTTCTATAGGAATCGATAATTAAAATCGACTACATTTTGCGTCCTTTGCTTTCCTTCTGTCAATCTATTTTTATCTTTATATTTTTATATGACTTTATAATATAAGTATAGCATCTATAGCTTTATATTTATAGCATAGAAAAATATCTACGATCCACGATTAACCAAAGGAAATCTAAATATGGTTTTCTTATATCTCTTGTTTTGTTCATAAATAGTTTGTTCATTGATGAACTTTTTATTTCGTGTTTTTATAGGCGGTTTAGTTTCGTTGGAGTTTTAATTGAAAATAATGTAAAAATGTAGTTTATGCCAACCATGAATCAGAACTAAAACAAGCGACTAAAAAATTTAACTCAATATATTTACTTTAAAGGGATCAATAAATATTAAAACCAAATATATCATTGCGTAAATTGATAAACCGGCCTGCTATATATAGCGTTTGTAGAAAAATATGTATTTTTATAACTCCACCACATGGTCTTGCTTTCAAATCTTCTTACACCGTTTTTTTAGGACAGTTTGAAGATTTGCCAAATTATATTCACAGCTTTCTTTAATTCGCGGTTCCGCACAATAAGTTTATTACTACGTCGCTGTTAAGCAAGAACGCGATTTGAGATAAACTCAACCATAATAGTAACACATTAATTCAATGTTCGTTATAGCTTATAACCGGTTTATTTTGTATTTTTTATAGAGACAGTGTATAACTTGAGACAATAAAGTAAGGCAAAAAGTTTTGAGTTCAGTAAACTCGAAATTATTTGGTATGCTAATTTATTCTGTTTTCTGCGTATGAGCTCTGAATTTAGATTCGCAATGTGTTACTGTTACTAACCTAGGTCAAGTTGGATAACAAATACAGCACCCTTATTGCCATTTTCTTCCAAAATTACACTATGACGACTTATAGAAAGAAAGTAAAAAAGCATATATTGAAACCAAAGGAAAATTTTAAATACATGACGGTTATCTTAGAATAGAAAAGATAAACAACAAAAAATATAATAATTAAAAGAAAAAAATAAACATGTACTAATGCCATGAGCGTGGAAACAAATAATATTTATATCATAGAAATTAGTTTTAGTGCTTGTTTCTATACCACTAGTCCGGTCAATTTAGGCCTAAAATAAGGAGGAAGGTTACATAAATTCATAAGAAGCTGAAAATTGGCACAATTGTTCAAAACATGATTATAAATGAAACCTCAAAAGTCCCCATCGTTCCGAGGTGTGCTAAAAATTTTACACGAGGTCAAAGGTCAAAAAAATGAGATCTTTGCGATTTTAAGCGAAACGGTGAGTTTTTTCGCAAATCACCTCAGTACAAAATTGTAGATCAGAAAATTCTCTACAAAAAAGATATCCATAATTTTTTTCCTAAAAGCTACCATTTTGAAGATATAACGCGTTGAAAAGTTCGATCATTGGTAATCTTCATACTTTGCACACGTTTCCACGCCACCTATGCGGTAGTGTACGAGTACTTAGCGCGTTTTATTTTAACGTGGTATCCCCTGTAGGCCTATTCCACGGGTCTGCAGTGATTTTATTTGTTTTAAAACTGTTGTAAAATATTATTGTACATATCGGTTGGTTAAAATAATGGCGGTGTAATTGAAAATGAAATGATTAATATTCCTCGTCTGATTCGTAATTTTCCAGGATTACTGTTTCTTGTTCTTCGTCTTCTTCTTGTTCTTCTTCCTGTTCTTCTTCTTGTTCTTTTTCTTCTATTTCACAGATCAACTGTCCCACTAGAGATTCCTCATTGGTACCATCTAGGTTCTCTAGGAGTCTTCTAGATTAGCTGACTCAACATTAGAGCACGATCGGCCTTGGCAGTTTGTGCATGCCAGGAAACAAAACAGTCCAACTTTTCTGCATCCACATTTAGCATAACAACCTTTTTTACAGTTGCAAAATATTGAGTTGAGAAGTTTCTCAGGTGCTGGTGGAAGTAAAGTTAGAACTGGCTCTAATGTATTGTCGACCAACTTCCAACCCCAGTCTTTAGGGTCCAGCTGATTACCAAGCCACACTTGAACTCGGTAATATACCCGAAATAAATGTTGGTGAGCAGGTACTGAGGTTGGAGGTAAAGAAGCTAGTTGTACTTGCTTTTTATTACGCGTATTTTTATCAAAAGTTGCGTATCGCAACTTATCTAAGCAAGTAAGTAAGTAGTTTTCATATTTTAACTTATATTGTATAGAAAGAAGTTACAATCACCAATAGAAAATAAATTAAAGTTATAACACCTTATAAATAAGTGATGTTCATACGTGGCGTACATGTGCGAAGTATGAAGATTACCAATGATCGAACTTTTCAACGCGTTATATCTTCAAAATGGTAGCTTTTAGGAAAAAAATTATGGATGTCTTTTTTGTAGAGAATTTTCTGATCTACAATTTTGTACTGAGGTGATTTGCGAAAAAACTCACCGTTTCGCTTAAAATCGCAAAGATCTCATTTTTTTGACCTTTGACCTCGTGTAAAATTTTTAGCACACCTCGGAACGATGGGGACTTTTGAGGTTTCATTTATAATCATGTTTTGAACAATTGTGCCAATTTTCAGCTTCTTATGAATTTATGTAACCTTGAATGTATAAATTGACCGGATTACACGGGCGAATTTGATTTTATTTAAGCATTTCATGCCACAATCATTTGATAATTGAGGAGTGCAATTGAATGGTACTTTCAAAGGTCAATATGTTTTCTTCTTGCCGTTGCCGTGTAGTGCCAGCTTCGAATGACACTACCCCTTTCTACCCACGGGTGTCGTAAGTGGCGACTTTTTAAGTGGTTTTTGTGATGCGGTTGGAGACACATCACCAACGATACTCTATTTCTACCATCTTGTTCCCTATCAACTGTATGTATGTTTCTACTTATGAACTCCGAATGATGAATAGCGATGTGTTTCTTAACCTAGACCAAGCGAGGACAATAGTTAACCTGGTTTCCTTGATTTTGTGTAAAAGTAACAATTTCTTCTTAAGTAAATTTTAAGAGATGATGTTAAATGTTTGTAACATTAACATGAATACCGTTTAGGGGTTTGGAATTTATGCGAAATAGAAACGTCCGGGGTAAATGGTGCTTCGCTCCAATAAAATATTAATTTCCTCTTGTTATCTTTTCGTTGTTGTCCTTTCCAATCATATCATAAAGTAATAATAATCAAGTCAATAAGTTGATTAAGTCACCACCACGCACCATGACAAATGCTTTTTATGTAAGTTTTTGCAACCATGACTGATACATTTAAATATATGTCCCATTCTTTCCAATTACTGTAAAATTTAAAGATTAATATAGTAAAATTATTATACTATTCAAACCTGTGCATATTTGGTCGCAGTTAGAGTAAAGCTACAATAAAATTGATAGTGGTCGTCGCCCAATTTCAGTTATTGCATTATTGAATTCAATGTAAACGACTGTTGTAGGAAAAACTTTTGTAGGATATACCACATGGCACAGCCCAGTCGATAGTTGGTCAAATGTTGTGATTGTGACAAGTTTCCGCACTCCTCTTTTTTCCCGTTTTTAATACTTATTTATTAAGTTTATTTAAGTCTGTCTTTTTTTGCACTCAGTCTTAATTTTAAAGTTGTATAAATAACTATAATAGAAAATATCAAGCAATAATGGAAAAGAATACATCAGATCTTCAATTTAAAATTAAGGAACTTTCAATACTTAAATTAGGAAAAGATGTGTCATAATCATAACATAACAATAAAGACTATTTTTAAGAAGGCTCCAATATAAAAAAGGGGTAAAATACCGTAACACAAATAGATTTGTCTGCAATAATAGCCCAGCTCAGACTCAAACCCCAAAAACATCGTTCTAAAGATCCATTATTCTGTTCATCGGAGCTCCGTTGTGAAATGCTATCTCTCGGTCTCACCGATTACACGGGATGTAATGTGATACTGTCACGTGGACTAGCACTTGTGTTCGTTGGATCTTCGATTAGATACCCACTTATACATTAATAAATATACTCACGGCTATAAATCCCAAAAAGGGGTAGCCAGAGTTTCAGAGCTAGAAACTCCTCAGCTACATTTGGAAGTTTATAGGGGACAAGATGCAAGTATGGTTGGAGATGGTTCTCCAACCGCATCGCCCAAAACCACTTAAAAAAGCCCCATACCCTTAGTCGCCTGGTGTCTACCCGTGGGTAGAAAGGGGTAGTGACATTCTAAGCCGGCACGGCTTATACCCTCGGCTATATCCTTTAGCTCGATAATGAATTAGGTGATGTTTATTAGTTAGTTTTAAGCCAGAGTAACTAGTAATATAATTCTTTCTAAGCACTGGCTTTAAAATTACCAATTTGCTTACCTACTCTATTTTTCAATAACCTTCACTGGTCTTCTAAAATTAATCGTAATCCTGTCTAAAACAACTTCTGAAATATATTAACTCGATTGTTATAAAGTAAAATAGTGAACAGATTCATAAAAACCTAAAAATAATAAAAAAATAGATACAGTCGTGGGAATTATACACATATGCATAGACTAGACTAAAATAAAACCGTGGGGCACGTCAATTGTCTACAAATTATCGACTTAATGTGCGATAGAAGAAACGTTTAATTCGTCGTTGGGCAATTGGCCCGCAGACGGTGAGGAAATTACTTACTATTTTCTTGCTCATGGAAATTCCAATAGTCATACACTCCATGTAAATAAAAGAGATGTTTCTACTAGTTTCTCGTTGGAAATTTACACTGTTGGCTGGCGATGAATCGGTTCACTGCTCGCAGTTTGTCTTTAATCGACAAAACATATGATAAAAGTATTACTCGCTCATCACTATGAAACCCTAAAACTCGCTTATAATCGAGCTTTCTAGCTTGTTTCCACATTCTGCCCTATTTATCACATGTCCATAGTTGAACAACTGCCCAATTATAGTGTAACATTACAAAACAAACATTTTAATCAACGATTGTAGACAATTGACGTGCCCCACGGTTTTATTTTCGTCTAGTCTATGCATATGTATATAATTCCCACGACTGTATCAATTTTTTATTATTTTTAGGTTTTTAGTACATTTATCTTAAACATTGCTCTGTATGTTAATAATAAAACCGTTTAACTTAAAAAGTTTTTTTACCTATTTTTATTTTCTAGTTTTTAGATTTTATTTCGCATTCTGTTTAATTCATATAGTGCTACATTATTGCAAGGTTTCTTGCCCGTTAGTTTATTGCAGTCCAACTCCTCGCGCGCGTTTTTACCTTTCACCTTAATTTGGATGGTGTACCGCTAACGCGTATAATTTTTAGCCACCCTAACGCCACACAATCCTCAACACGATACAAAATCTTGACTTCGGTGATGGATTCAGGCTGGATTAATCAGATACCTAAATAAATTACAGATTCAATTTCTAAATTTAAATCTTATTGTTACATGCCATTTAGTGGCTCCGCCCATCTAAAATATTGATTTGGTATAGTGCACTGTATGGCGACCATCTTATATTTTAATTATGCATAGTAAATTGTATTCTACTTGTTGAGACCTTTCATTTGATACCCATGTTGATGGGATTGATATAAAACCTAAGTTATCCGCCATTTTGTAGAGGCCGCCATCTTGGATTTTAATTTTATATAATACATTGTATTCTACTGGTTGAGCACATTCATTTGATACCCATATTGATGGGATTGATAAAACCTACGTTATCCGCCATTTTGTAGCGGCCGCCATCTTGGATTTCATTTTTTTATAGTATATTGTATTCTGCTTGTTAAGCCCTTTCATTTGATACCCATATTGATGGGATACATAAAACCTAAATTATCCGCCATTTTGTAGCGGCGGCCATCTTGAATTTATAATGATAATGAACAAATATAATTGTATTGTCACCAAAATCCAAAGTGTATACAAAATTTCAGATAAATCGGTTGATAGGAAGAGGGTGAAATTTGAATTACAAAATTTGACCCAAGAATAAATAATAAAACAAACGGGGTGAGCTAAATAAAACCGTTTAATGAGCTAAATAAAACCGTTTAATAATAAAACCGTTTAAAAATAAGTACAGAATTAAGGATACAATTCTATGTAAGAAGAACTAAGTAAACTGTACTCATATTAACAACTAAATAAATGGTTTTAATCGCATACTGTTGTAAGACCTACAAAGTACATAAGTTGTGCGAATATTTTAATCTTGAAATGCTGAGTTCCATTATCCAAGTGAGGATAAATCAAAGTGAGTAAGATATTTCACACTTGCCTTTCACAGATAAAATATTCCACTAAGATGAAATTTTGTATAAACTTGGATTAAGTTCATACCTATACACTGTATACTAATTTGCAAGCTTATATCGAATGCTTAGGATGGCTACTTCGATTTATGTGAATTAATCTGCCAACTCATCAAGTCGGTTATATTAGTTGAAAATTGCTATCTATCTATTAGTAATATTTTTTTGGGTGCGGTGATTGTTGTGGTTGTTGAATTTTAAATAACATTAAGATATAAAAAATATCTAAAACCTAACTTTAAATAACAATTTGGTTAACAGGATTAGTTCTTATGTCATTTTCTGACATGTTAGTTTTGTAACTGAACTTCGACTGTAATAGATATATTATTCTGCTTTAGAGACATTTTCGCAGTAATGCCTTGAGATGTCATGTTGATGAAAACACCCCTCAATTTATAATGCATAGGTGCTTTTAAGAATTTACTATTCCGCGCACACAGCTCAGTGCTTACAACTCCATTTTTACTCGCGTCGGTGTGTAATATTTTCCGAAACACTCTCCCTAGAGCATACGATTGTGAGGGTGCCTCTATTGTCAATAAGTTCCCGACCTGCGCATTTGTATTGTATTTTTTCTTTAACAGTTAGACCGAGGAAAATATAATGTCCACTGCAACTACCTGCGACTTGCGACCCACTGAATGCCAAAACTCTCACAAAGCACTTGCAGCTTTCTAGCTTAAGAAATTTCATTTTATGACTGTTTTTAGACTCGCCTCGGCATCCGGCCCAACCCAAATGCTACAAAAACAATACCATCCTTTTTTTTGTGGAATGCCTTTCGTTACAAATTATCTATTTTGGGCTATTATTTGAAAGGATGTTTGTAGCGAGAGGGTCTCTTGATTTTAAAACAATCCAATCCAAACGCTTTGTTTCGCCAGAATTGGCTAGACGGAAGTCCATTACAAACTTAGTAATTGTCGTCGAGTTCTGGAAACAAGAAATTACAAGCATTATCATAATTTTTGTAGACATTGTCTGATAACAGCGAGCAAGGAAACAATGGCGCGGCCGGCTACAAGAGATTACGTGACGCCGCGAGTGATAGATAGGTATGCGCGCTTGGGAAATAGTTGACTGCTTGTGCGGAATCTTCAAAGACGACTCGGTAATCTATTTTAGGGCGTCGTCGAATATTAGCTGCACCCTCGTGATGTGAGGATACTGAGGGAAAGATCGATTTTCGTCACCCTCCTCGCGTGGGCGCCGGCGGGCGCGGGGTGCGGGGCGCTGCACAGTGATTCGCGTAGAACAAGCTAGATGGACAAAATTATTTTTCGACTCGAATGGCTCTATTTGTGCTTAATCATACGTATTCTGTACTTTTTTTTACATTTCATGACTTAAGGTAAATGGGAGGGGGGTAGTGTAAATAAAAATACAAAAAATGAAATATATATATATATACATTAAAATAAATGCAAAAATCATGATTTCTTCCACATTAAACATTTAGGGGGGAAGGGGGATAACAGGATAAAAAACACTTAAGTATACTATAGTATGATGGTAACACTTTATGTCCTGCCTTCATTTCCCACTTCCTCGTAGCTTTGTTCGTGTGACTTGTACACTTAGCGTCCATATAATAGGCACACGCTTCAATATTGGTGAGAAGTCTTCCATTAGGGCAGGCTACATTTTGCTCAACACTTCTTTCATCACTCGCTCGTTTTATAGCTTGGGCAACGTTCCGCTTGCCTTCCGATCTACTAGCTACTTCTGCAGCAATTGCCAACTCTTTTGCACTCCATTCAGAAACGATGCCGTCCACACGTCGTTTTTTTGTTTTATATGATGACTCCTCAAAGCTCTTTTGAGGTCTTCCCGGTCACTGAGCACCCTCAGTAGAAATGGTGGCAACTGGAGGGTTAACAGACACCTTGAAATGAAAGTCTGTGCCTTCCAGCCATGTTTTATGCATAGAGAGAAACCTTTCCCTAATGCGACTAGCACTATTCCATTTCTGGGCTATTTTCGTGCTACTAGCAGCGATGCTCTTGGTGATTTCACGCAAGGATACTTCGGTTATATTTGAGAGATCAAATTTAACCGAAAGAAAATCGAAAATGCGTGAATTTCTGTTTTCTTTATCGTGTTTGATCCACTCTTCGAAAAATACAATTTTCGAAACACTAAGCACTTGCTCTGTAAAAAAAATAAAAAAAATGTTAGAGCAAAAAAGGAGCATGGAAAGTGATGTTTAATATTAAGTTTAGGCTTAGATCTACGACATATATAAAATCTAACCCGGAGACATGTGGAGACAAAAAGTTGCAGTCTATAAAACATTAAAAATAATAATTTTTCTTTGTGTTTTTCCCACTATCTTTTAGACCGTAAAATTTTATTGGATTTAGTGACCTAGGAGTAAGATTTCTATAAAAATATAATGTTCTTACCTGTACTAATAGGATCCATAGCACACAACACTGATTCGTTTACTGCACAAGCCATGAGGTGTTGTCGAATATGTGGCAAAATTGCAACTGAGACGATTACAAATTAGTAATAATCGTCATTACTTACCTTTAACACCTCATTAGCAAGCCATAACGGGACTTTGCACAATCAATTTTTGGAAATGAGATAATAGGGTTGTTCTTGACAACATAAAACGATCAATTCCAGGAAATTGGACAATGACTTTTGTCCACCTAGCTTGTTCTACGCGAATCACTGTGCGCTGGTCCCGGACCTACCTCACGCGCGCTCCGAGCGCCAAGGTCACGAGCGCCGCCGCCGCGCCGCCAGCCCAAATACATGATCGTACTACGATAACTAAACTACTTCTATCTCACTTCACTCGGCAAAATACTATCTTCTATCCTCATCGCCGCTCTATCACTTAATGAGATGATGTTAAATTGTTGCCGAGACAGGGTTGACCGACACCAATTCAATTAACATTTGGAGGTCCTCATTTTCTATGAGACGTTAAAGCGTGTCACTACGACAAATGACAAATAGAGCTCGGAAGAGATTTCGCTTTGAAAATATTTCTTGTCCAGTTGCTAGGCTGATGAGTTCATCGCTCATATCTATGAGTCACAGTCATTAGGCTAAATTGTTTGTTCCTCAAGTCGGCCGTGGTCAGACGCGAGCAGTCCCGTCCCGTACTCGACATCGCTGAAAAACGACCGCGACGATAGTAAATGATACGTTTGTTCCACGTATCTGATCGCCATCGCCACGCCGAGGTCAATATACCACAGCAAAATTAAAATTGCAATGTTCCTCCACCACGAACTCGTAATTTAACATGACATTTAAGAATTTCTTGCTGAATACCTTTTTGTATGGAAACCGGTTTGGAAATATGAAACACGGCCCACCACCTACTTATCAATTATCTTTGAAAGAAAAGTTGCTCGGAGATTTTTAAGCGCGAAAAATCAATACCATAGCAACCCTAATCATAGCAAACCTTTATCTAAATTACGGAATATTTTGGAATGTGACGTTTATGTTCTCTGTCTCCCTCGCGGCGTTTGGTATCGTTGTCTCGCTCTAGTGCCACTAGATATCGGGAATGCGTCGAGGGGTGGCTGAGACGCATAGAAAGATTTTGGGATTGGGAAAGGATTTTTTTTGGCATTGCACCATGTGAAAAGGTACAATGCTAGTTGTTGGAGCTAGGCGAGTCAGTCAGGTAGTGACGTCGGCGGGCTACACTCCGTAGTTTTTTTGTGAGTACAGTTTTAGATATTGTTTATAAATAGAATCGGTTTTCGATTTATCAACTTCGCAGTGGCTAGATTAACAGATGGTTGATAATTTGGTTGTTACATCGCGTAGGTTCGCGGTACAGTGGATTGTGTAGTAACGGGTCGGTGATGTGTGGACCGGCCATTATGGTAACTAGTCTCAATCTGAAATACGATCATATACGTGCGCGTTGAAACACTGGCATATGTATTCAGTTTTGCCAAGTCTAAGATTGAAGTTTATTCCCAGCTTGTTGTAAGCTCTCTGTAAGTGAAATTTGATAACTATCCATTTTAACACGTTTCATAACATTCAAGGTTTTAATGATAAACAGTATAATGTTTTATGAATAATTGTTTATTTTCTATTTTATTGTTGTTATGTATACGACCAGACAATGTCCACAGCCTAATGGACAGGTGACTAGCTTCTGGACCCAAAAGTTGCGGTTTGAATCCCACTGAGATCAAAATGTTTACAATTTTCAATGTGAATGATTATTGTCTAGTATTTGGTGTTATTTCTACGTTAAGGTTGTGTCTTATATTATACCACATGTTATTAAACCGTTCTTATTTACGGGGCTAACACGATCTTTAATATGTAATATATTGTATATGTTCTATTTCTATCATTCATACATTCGTGCCAGACTAACAATTAAGAAAAAAATCATGAGGGTAGACTACTGGTGGACCGCCGCCGTGCAAACCAGTGATATTTTTCGGATTTGTAAAGTTTCTCAAATACTTCTCATCACTTGTGAAAGTTACAGTGATGATAATGTAGCTTTCTGATAATAAAAAAATTTTCAATGAAATTAAAAAAAATGATCGTTGTAAACGAACAAACAACCAAAGTTAACAAGTTTATCGCCTTATAATATTGGTATAGATTTCCCTTTTCATAAGTTTAGATCAACTACCAGAAACTATAATGTGGATGATGCTGCAAGTCTGACTTATAATAATAATTTGTGATCATATTAATTTTCGTTATCCAATAAAGAGTTAGTACTGTGTCATTAGGCGATAGAATTTTACATAAGTAACTGCTAAGACAAATAAATATGGTGGAACCCTTGCATATCCTATAAGCTATATTTCATTAAGATAAAAGTATTTGTCGCCGTTTGTAGTAAATGTTTGTTTAAAACTTGTTAGTTCAGTTCAAGTACCTGTTTTTTTCTATACATAAAGAGAGAAAAGTTGAGAGAATGTGGTATATTCATTTGCTACTCTGGCAAATCCAAAAGTACCTCAATAATGTCTAATTATGAACCTCTGGCTTTCCCTTCTTGGATTCATAGCTTTGAGTATATTCCTGTATGTTTTTATGCCGCGAAAACCACACAGTAACATAATAAATAAAGAATAATATTTATTAGTAATAATCCCCACATGAGGTTTTCATGAACAAAAAGATTTAAATCACACAGTAACATGTTGAAATAAACACTTGTTTCACTCCGAAAATGCTCAAGCGATTTCATTCTTTCACCAAAGAAAGATTTTAACTTCAGAAAAAACAAAGCCTATAAAACTTCATGACATAGAAGTCAAATTTCAGTACTGTCGGAGAAAATAAAAAGCTTAAAAAGTTAAGTAAAAGACATTTATTTGGCAAAATTTACAAAAATAAAACGAAATGGCACAAAATGAAAACACATTGAAAACAGAGAGAATAAAACTAGGTGGACAATAAAGCTTCGCATGCCGAAATTTCGAGCGAGGCTGAACAAAATTGAAGAGAAACCAGATTTGTTTCCAATAGTTTCCCATAGTCTTACATGGGAAACTTTAAAGGGTGATCATTCTTCAATGGTAACATTCATTCGAAAAATCCCTCCTTACAACCTGGTCCTTGATGCCTTTGACCATCATGCAAAATTTGGTTGAGGTCGGATATACCGTTTTGGGAGGAGTTAAGTTGGAGTAAGGGGGTAAATGGAGCTTAGTTTAACACCACACCGACATTGCTAAGTATTTTGGCGTGCGCTTTAGATTCCTTAGATATTTTAAACACTCATAACTACTCACTACGCGTATAGCCGGGGCAGGCCACTAGTCTTACACACGTTGTTTATCAATAGTTAGGATAGGAAGTCTGGAAACAACTGGGTTTATTGTATTTTAATTATTGTCGGATTACGCTCTCATGTCAAGGTTACCCATACACAGTTGTGTTTCACATTTTTGTGATGATTGAATGAGTTGGAAAAATCCCGTTAACGTCCATGTTAAAACAATAATGTTGTCAGACTTTAAGTACTTACTCACATAAATACATATACCATATACCTATTGCTTATTATTATTTACTTTAGATAATAATTTAGATAACTCACTTTTGGAAGTTGAGTTGAGAAAAGATTGTATAATTGAGAGCGGCGGCGGATAGGTCTCCAGCTACATCGCACAACCATCACTTCAACCATCATTCTGGCTATCAATTAGTGTCCTTTATTATAATATAAAAAAAATCTTTTATTTTTACACTACATTCCAAACGTAACGTATCAATATGTATTTAATATTTAAAATTTATCGTACAAATAAGTGAACAACCTACTAAACAAATAAAATAATATAATTTGTATTGTTAATTGCAATTACATTCAATGGGGATAGAACTCACGGTTTTCTGAAGTAGCAGTTAGTCTCTATCAGTTAGACAGCGATTATATATAGAATAAAAATAACAAAAGTTCGCCAAATGGCGCTATTTGTCTATGTATATAAAATTACCGACTGACTGACAAACTGCGCACAACCTAAACGGCTGGACCTGGACCATGAAAGTTGAAACTCGGCAAGTGGATAACTTTTCTCGGACCGGAAACTACAGAAAATTGAAGTTAATAAACTTCTACAATTTCCTGAGGTTTTGCAAACTAATTATTCCATGCGGATGAAGTCGCAGCCAAAAGCTAGTTTAAATATAAGAGTAATGTTGCAGTTTAATATTGTAATATTTTATTTATAAAATTGGTTTTCAGAACCCTAATTAGGATTCCTCTTCTATAGAAAGCCTTATAAAATATGTAAATTACTTAAACCCAAATCAAAACCAAATGAAACACTTAGCCTCAATATGCCAACATAGAAAACTATCACTAAAAGTATAATATGATTGTTACAGATGTGATGCAATGAGCAATTAGAAGGATGCCATTCATAAGTTCATCGTCGGGTGCGACGACGACGGCGACGGTGGCGGCGGCGGGCCCGTCGTCGTCGCGGCACGAGGAGCCGCTGGCCATGTCGCGCCTCATCTCCAACCTCATCGACGCCATGGCCGCGCCCTCCAGCCTCACTGGCCCCTCCTCCGCGCCGCCCGACTCCTGGTCGCTGCCGACTTCATCCTCACCGCCGCAAAACCCCATCGGCACCGCCATCTCGCACTCCCACAAGGACTCCAACTCGAGCGGCTCGCCGGCCACCTCCTCGTCTATCTCCATCACTTGCTTCCGCTGCGAGGAACGCATACCCACCACTCGCTGTCTCGAGTGCAACGACCTCTACTGCCACGAGTGCTGCCACTCCATCACGTCGGACTGCCAGCTCCGCGAGCACACGCTGCTGCCCATCCACCAGATCTCGCCCATCGGCGTCCGCTCCATGCCGCCGCCCGACAAGGACGTGATGTGCGAGCTGCACTCGGACCCCGTCCGCTACTACTGCGAGTCCTGCATCACCATGATCTGTCAGGAGTGCACTCTGTGGATTCATAAGGATCACAACTACTCTCCGCTCCGAGGCGCCTTGGACACGTGCCGTCTCAACATGCTGAAAGCTCTCGAAAGCGGAAAGGCCGGCACTAAAGCGATCAAAGGTGCCATCGATCGCGCCGTCGCTATTTCGAAGGCCTTCGAAAAGGAAACCGCCGAGGTGAGCATTAAAATTAAAAAAGCGATGCGTTGCTTTGCTCAGGCCATAGAGGATCGCGAAAAGTATCTGCTCGACAAGGTTGAGAAGATGCGCCAAGTGAAAATGAATGAGCTGTCGGATCAAATGAACTCGCTGCGAGGTATCTTGGCCGGCTTGGCGCATACCAACGAAACTCTGGTCAAGTGTCTAGATCTGGAAGGGATCGACTTGTTTATGGCTAAAGAGAAAAGTATGGCACAGATCGAATATTTTGCATGCATGTACAAGAGTTTGCAACCGAAAGATGACAACATCATATTCTTGCCGCCTAACTACGATCTAGTTGATCAGTTGAAGAGGCAGTGTGAAGTTTTGCCGGCATCAGTGGGATCGATGTCTTCTGTATCCTCGCTCCAGTCGATGCATTCTTCACTGCAATCTTTACAAGTTGGTCATTCCCTTCCATCTTCACACAGCTATTCGATATCGTCTACGAGCAGTGTTTCATCTTTAGCGGATTTCCATAATTCTTTGGGCACACGTGTTGTGAATAACCATGATTTGAATCACGGTATCTCTTCAGTCTCACAGTTGGACAACAACGGTCCACGGGGTATCGGACAAGCAATACCTGGCTATTGGTTGCCGGTATCCGTTAAACCTACTAGAAACCCAGTCCCTGGAGTACCAATGCTTTCTTTCGCTAAAGAAGGCCAAGAAGATGGTCATGTATCCAGGCCCTGGGGTCTGTGTGTCGACAGAGAAGGAAATATAATAGTAGCAGACCGAAGAAACAATCGCATACAAATATTTAACAGCCGAGGAGAGTTTAGAAGTATGTTCGGTTCGAAAGGTACGGGACCCGGTGAATTTGATCTTCCCGCCGGCATTACCACTGATTCGTATGGAAGAATAATAGTTATTGACAAAGACAATCACCGAGTCCAAATATTTACGGCTACCGGGCATTTCATACTGAAATTCGGATCGTTCGGGAAAGAGTGCGGTCAGTTCCAGTATCCGTGGGACGTGGCCGTCAATACGCTGGGCAACATCATCGTGACGGACACGCGCAACCATCGCATCCAGTTGTTCACCGGCGACGGTTCTTACATCACTAAGTACGTTTTTGAAGGTGCAAATCCAGCAAAGCTTCTCAAAGGTCCGACTACTCCGAGAGGTGTTTGCTTCACTAACAACGGCAATATCATTGTGTCGGACTTCGAAAATCATCGTCTCATTATGGTGGACCCGACTCTAACTAAAGTGATGCACGGGGTCGGCCGCGAAGGCTCCGGTGTCGGAGAACTAAACAGGCCTTCCGGCATCGTGACGGACGACGAAGGCCGAATTATAGTCGCGGACTCTAAGAATCATCGAGTGTTAGTGTTCACGGCCGATCTGCGCTATTTGTGGTCCGTAGATTTGAAGAGTCCCGGACTCGACGACAAAGACCGGCCCAGCGACGTAGCTCTCACTCCTGATGGGTATCTCGTGGTACTGTTTGAAACTCTGCCCGACACCGCTCGCGATATCACCTCACACGGTAAACAGTACATCAAAATATATTAAGTCAAACACAGTTTCTGGGCCAAAGGTCCGCCCTATTTTAAGTTACTTGCTCGTTTAAGTTGTGATTCATTTATTGCAATGTGCCAATTATTTTGTTAGACTGCAACGCCCGAGGCGAGCTTGGCTTGTACGGAGAGTTTTAAGACTTATTAGGTTTAGTGCGCGCTAACGTGTACGGAAGAGCGCGAATCAAATTCTCTTTTTGTATTTAATCAATTATGTTACCATGATCGCTTTTGAGTTGTATATTAGACTAGTCTACTGACGTCGTCCGCAGCGGCGCGGGCCGGCGCGGGCGAAGCACGATGTAGATGTATTCAATACATATTACACTAATCAGAATCGAACTATTCGGGAGTCGATCTGTTGCACATTCTTCCTTAGTTGAACGTAACTTTATCATATTATCGTAAGTGTGAAACTACTCGAGACGATCACGTTGTGATCTAAAAGGTGTTAAAACGTCAAATAATTTAATTATAACTTGAAAAGTATTTTCCAAATTTGTTATTTTTTGCATTTTATTCGTAGTGACGACTTATTATAAATAAGATTTTTATTCAAAATTATTTCAGATTGCTATTGAATGATGAGTTGCATTATATATATTGTTATATTCGTTGTCGCTAAATGAGATGGGTGGCGATGTTAAATTTACAGCGACATTTTATTTTGGGCAGCACCGCTTCGTATTGCTTTTATTTATCAGAGCGACGGAATGATGACGGGAGTCCGGCGAGGTAGCACGGAAACTATGCAATAACTAAATTAAAGACTGACTGTAGAAGACTGTCGACTGTTGGGGTTGGATTCGTCGAAACGGGAGAAATTGACAACAGGCGATCGGAAATGAGCGTTGCGACTTGTAGAGACCGCGTCCTATTATATGGGATGCACATGGATAGGTGACCGGGAACGGTAGAGAGACGGAATGGGGTAAGATTAGCACGGTACGATAGCTACCAGTACGTTTCGAATATTGGCTGATAGATTATTAGGCTCGTTAATGATTAAATCCATTTAAAATTTATTTTTAAGAAAATGCATAGGTTTAGAGAATTGAAGACTTTGTGTTTTGGATGCGGAGCTGAGCGGCAGACGGTATCATAAAAATATAGCTTTGGGAGTGAGCTGGCGATGTTTGCTCTAATATTGTAACGTTTATTTTAGGAGCCGGTGCGTAGTGCGTAGTGTACCGGCCGCCACCGCTATTATTATCACCGTCTGCCTACCCCAGCTGACATGCTTACTCTTTACTCTACTACGTTTGACGATATTATTTTAATCAATATTAATTATGAAATGAAGTATTTATTATACAAACTGAATTGTCCAATGTAGATGGGCTAGATCAAATATTGTAGTAAAATTTTTCGCTTGATATTGTAGGATATTTATGACTATCAATTTCCCAGGAATCTGGTGACATGCGTACAGCCCACGGCGTACAGCAAATAATGTGTTCATTGTGTGTTCATTAATTATAGTAGCCGATAGGACTATATGGATATTTATCAGTATATTTTTACGATAAATTTGATATGTATTCGAGTTGACTGTTTGATTGCAATAATATAATGTGTTAGGTGTAGTGTTACAGATATGTGTGGGAGGGGCTCGCGAGGTGATAGCTGGGCGTCCTGCTCACTCCCTCGCGAGAGAGGGAGCGCAATTACCTTTATTAACACGCCAAATAATAACAACCGCCTCCGTGAGCCTCTGATTAGAATTACTTTAAAGATACCGAAATGTCTTTGTAATGTAGAATAAGGAATTTAAATAGAGCTTACTTTGAGTACATTTGAATATATCCTTTATTCCATTTTGCGGCATGGACTGCATGCGTTATGTCGCCTGTTTAGTGATAAAATAAAAGATTCACCATTATAAATTAAGGTTTGAAACATGCGGATTTGAATGACCACGTGTCAAGTACCAACTACCGTGAAGTGTTGAAGTTTCGCACGCTAGCTAGTAAACCCATTACCTATAATATTACGTGTTAGGTTATATATCGACAGTAATAGTTTGTCAAACAAAAATTTTCGCATCTCGCCATATATTTATATTTACTACCGAAGATCTCGACTGTCCTATTTAATACGGATTAAAAACCTCGACTGAATGAAAAGTCTGAAGTGCGACGGTGTTACTGAAAGTTGAAGATTTTTGTTTGACTCGACCTTGTCGTAGATAGTAGCGTAAGAATTTGGTCAGTAGCTGCCTAGTGTACCCTACCCTAATGAATTGACGGTAATAATCGAATACAATTATGTTACAATCTAGTTTTAATCTAATGAGTTTATCCATTGTAGTTTTTATGTTCAGTGCCATTAAGTATGTTTTTATGTTTTTTAACCGATAGCGACGGCATGTAATGCATTTTTTTGTTGATTTTCCGTAGTGAGTTGTAGCAATGCAATAGATGTTATTTCTTTTTGGGATATACTTAATATGACAACGAATCTCAGGTCGGAGTTTCCTCCGCGGCTGGTGTATGACGGATTGCAAAGCAATTCTACTGCGCTCCTCTCACTACTAAGAGAGGACAATACATTCGCAGAATGTCAGCACACTAATATAGGGATCGTTTGAGATTGCACACATATTCAAATATTACTATTTCACTATCCGACTATTATTTTATGCTCTTGTACATTTTAAATGTTGGAAATTTCGAATTTCACTATAATTCTGTTAAGGACGCGTTATTCTACGAATAAATTACTTAGCTTGAAGCGTAATCGATATTTGCGAGTCCTTTTATAGTATAGCTTAATTTGTCTAATGCATTTAGTTACGATACAATCTTTTGGTTACGTTTTTTAAGATATTTTGTTATTAGGTCTTGTCGTTGCGCGAAGGGTTGCCAATACCAAGACTAAAAATTAAATCTCTGTTTGCGAAAAGGTTGGACAGTACCTCCAAAGAATTGCCATGGCAACTCTGAGCGCGCGACTGACGTGTACGCGTGAGATGCTATCGTGAGAAACGTTTGCTACTAGTGTGTGACGTGCCAGCTACTGGCAGAGAAATCATGCTTTTGTGATAAATAAAAAATCATACAATCAAATTGATGACTTAAAATAAAAGTATTGAGGCATAATAATTAATTTTACAAGTTTAGAACCACAGGCAATACCTAAACGAGATTCCTTAATGAATACGGTGAATAATGGTACAAAGTAAAAGTAAGAGCGGACAGGATTGAGAGCGCACTGTGGGCATGCACCGACGATGTTGGGAATCGCTGGATTGTATTAAGCCATTTTAGTGCTATTTTTGTATCGTGTACTTTAGACGCTTTGTGGTATTGACGTTTAGTGTAAGATTTAGTGTAATTTTCTGCTCCCCATTGGAACGCGGGTGTCGGGACACAATGACCCAATTAATAGGGGAGCAGACGCAAACTAATTTTAAACTATTGCCGACTGTACTCTATCGTTTTAACACGGTACCGTTAAGATATTTAGTGTATAGCTTGTATGATCGACCTTCGAAATGAGCTTACTATTTTCAGAATCTGATTAGCTTTGTCTAGTTGAGTTAAATAATAACCACTATAAGCATTTTCTTAGCAAGTTTCATCAATTTAGGATAACGAGTTAAAATATAGATTTTAGCTTCTATACTGTGTAATCTGCGAATGTAATATAGTATGTTCATATTGAAATGTAGTCATTTGGTACATGTACAATAAAAATTATATTCCGTTCAAGATTTTGAATAGCAACGCAACGCTTTGTGTTCCAAATAATACGAGTATAATCGACGAATATCTAAAATGTATACACATAGTTTGTAAAAGTTATTATTTTCGGTTCTATGAACGAAAAATATGTTACTAATTAAACTTATATTTCTAATAGCAAATTATATTTTAGGTTGTTACCATCTAAATGTACTGGTATAAAGATATACTTTCCGTATAGTTATTTTAATTCAATTCGAAAACTTTGCTAAGTTTCCCATATGTAAATATTGAATTTATACTTGTGTAATGCAATGTGTGTGGAAAGAAAACAGCCAATATTATAAATCATCATTTTTTTATTAGAGTTAACTTCTAGCTCTTTAAAAAGGACATATTAATAAAAAAAAACCCTTTTCTATGTATAAATCAATAGAAAATAGTGCACGGTTTTTCATAATTAATAATAAATTTTCCTGATGTAATTCACAGAAAAATAGATAGTATTCATTCAATGAAAATATATTATATCTTGTTAGTTATAGCGATGGTGTGCAGTCGGCATCAAATTAGTAGTATTTTTGTACGCGGTCCTTAGTTTAATGTATACCTTATAAAAACCGTATCTACCTCATGAGTAATTGTTAAGACTGAATGGTTGCCGTTAATGGAGCACGGTGCTCTAATCACTGTGAGTCTGTTGTCCACTGATACACTTGCTAATAAATTCTTACTCGCTACCATTATATTTGCTCGCAACGGTTAGCGCTGTATATCTTCGCTGCTCTCGGCTTTAGTGGATAGTCTCAATTATGCAATTTTACATTATGTTATAATATATATTTATCACAAATATGATTTTTTTATCAAGTACACTTAGGTACGATAAATGTATGAATTTTATTAAATTAAATATATATTTTAAAATATATTATGAGCTAATTTGATTGTATGAATATTAATACAATATCCAATAATTTCACAACAAATGCAAATAATTAACGTATGTTTTTTTGAAACCCAATACTAAATCAATTTAAAGAATACTCTTGTTTACTTAATGCAATAAGACAACGTATATTAAACGCATGTTCTTATAAAAGTAGTCATTTCTAGTATGTACAATAAAATGCACTTATATAGATAACGGAAATCAGTGGGCAACAGTGTTTTGTTCGGATATTTCTATTTAAGTTACATTTCTATCTATTGTTAAACCAAGACTGATAAGTTCCTATTTTAGTTAGAATATAATTTCTCCCTTTAATTCAAACGCATAATTTTATTATTATTAATTTCGGTAGTCATTATTGAAAACATTTCATTATCTTATTGTATCTTATCAATTGTGTATGACGCTATATAAGTCACAAAATTTTTGAAATTTTTATGGAATTTTGTATGGAAATTTAATAAAGTGATTGATAGAAAATGGTCTTTTATTTATGTACCCTTGTATTATTTCCCTGCATATGAGAAGACTCTTTTTTAATAATTAGAATAGGACTGCCCCGTGCCCCCTGGGTATCGTTCGAGGCGACTAATGGCACGGGCCCCTTAAGGGTGCGAGTTCATTAGAACTGTGCAATGGAAATATGCATTTTGTAACTAATTGAATCGCTTCATTTACTTATTGTGAGTGACGTATATATCACGACATGCATAAATCAGGCATAATAGTTCCTGAAATCATTTTTTCCTCGCACAGCTACGGTGGATTCACAGATGGTTGGTTAGGTGATGTTACTGAAAACATATTACGAAAAATCCTTTATTTTACAATTTTATCCCCATTTGCTCTGGAAGCTCTGGCTGCCATTGTTTTGAAATTTATAACTGCGGGATTATAGTTATTTATGTGATAATGGTTATAAATATTAGTTTATAATATTTAATTTATTGTCAGCTACTTGGAAGTCGATTGGGGAGAAGATGGTAAGATAAAGTATCGTTTGTGTTGAGTCTCTAGCCCCAAAGCCCAACAACCACTTGAGAGCTTGTACGTAATACTGCGAAACAGTGCGATGCGATTTCGCTAAGCAGGGAATAATAAGGGAATTCGCATCGCATCGCAGTTTTGTGTACAAGCCCCTAATGCCCCATACCATAGTCTCGCCTTGGACGACATGTTCGGAAGAAAAGGTTAATTATAATTTTAGCCAGTACTATAGTTTCAGGAAGTCACCTATCTGCGAGAAAAGTTAAGGAGATACCAAAATTTATTTACTTATGTTCTATGTGTTGTTATTTTATATTCTTTTGCTATTTCTGTTCTTCTTCTTAATAAATAAATAAGTGGCCGAGGAATGGCGACTGAAGGTCAGATTTACCCCTTTTTGGGGTTTGTAGCCGTGAGTAGTTTCTTCTCACGTTATGATTGGTTTTTGTACTGGAAAATTTAGTTTAATTATGTCAAAAATGTACAAACCATATTTTGAAAAAAATAAAAAATGTGAATGTAAGATTTTCTCTGTTGCTTCTTCTCTTTACGAATACCTTCCAAAGCAACGGATTTATTGACGTTAAATTTTTTTTAGTTTTTAACTTAATTTTGAAAATAAACTTTTTGACTTTTGAGTACAGGTTAGGTAAGCAGTTTTTGGGTTCGTAGCATGTCTAACCGATCGCTATGAATTTTACACCATCTTACGTGCACCTATTATATGCCTGAACGCCCCAAAAAATAGCTAGAGCTTTAGTATAAACGTTTCTTCATCCATTGATGAAAATCAAATGATGAAGGGGCACATCGAAATAACAAGAAGACCTAGTTCTTTCAATTTCTTTGTACGCCTACGCTAAGGATAGGATATAGGAACTGATAGTTTTTTGCCATATTCAAACTGTATCACCTCCCCTTTGGTGTATTAGATATATTAGTTTCCCAAAAGCGCATATATGGGCTGCTATAGCATCTCAGATGACGTCCATGGCCTCGTAGTTATCTGCTTAATTCATGTCACTTCATCGCGAAGCATCTGATAAAAATGGGGCAGCTGCTGAGCAACGTTTCGAGAACTTTCAGCAAGTTTTTTGATTATCCTGTAAAGAGAAAACCCATTTGCTTCTATCGACAAGAAGATTTCTCACCAACAGGTTATTGTTTTTTTTATAACTTAAACTTTGTGCCGGCCTTTTTAAACTTATTAAACAAGTTGGTCTAATTGTTACTGAAAGTTCAACTTAGTTTATTTTCAGATCCTTTCTTTACAACATTTAGTATCTTATTTTTTATCCTCCCATGGGTATCGTACAACGCCTTCAGTAGGGCAAGCACGAGCGATTATTTTATCGACACGATAACGGTTAGAATGAGATGGCAGTATACGATACTAAGTAAGTGCGTAAGAGATGGCTGCTTTATCGCACGCGATAACTAGTTTAAACACCGCTCGTGCTTGCCCTTCTGCTGTAGTAGAAATCTGGAGCTATTAATATTATTGTTTGCACTATGTGACTGAGAAACCATCACCGTCAATCCCTTTTTTTACAATCTATTCTTTGCGCAATCTCGTGTCAGATGGTATTCATACTAACCGGTGATAGGCGTGCCCCCTAATCACGTTGATGCACTGTCCAAGCAAAACGTGGTGAGTATTCTGAACAACAGATGAGAAAAAAAACACCTGATTTTCAGAAGTATTGTTTTTGTATTAATTTTGTTATTTACTTTGTTAACTGAGGCTGTGCGCTTCTATGAGCTGCCATTGCTGTCGGTATTGTTTCCCTAGAGGGAATATTAACCAAAATGAAGGGAACTCAGAACGAGAGTGGTATTTGGTCGATAAATGCTATTCACAAACTTTCGCTTCAATATCTACCATCTCTCCCTCGAAGTCGCATTGTTTATGGCGGTGGATATTTCCATCATTCAGAAACTCGGTCCCTTAATTAAATTTGTCTAAATTATAAAATATGTGAGCAGGCGAAGCTAGAGTCCAAGGTCTGGAGCGAAGGTCGGTGCTGAGCGACTATGACCAGCTGGTACACATGTTCTACCAACGTCTTACAGACCAACGGAAATACAATGAAGTAAGTTCATATTTACGTTACTATTTAAAATATGAAGATAATATATCTTTTGATTTTCTATATTTGATTTTCATCAATGGATGAAGAAACGTTTATACTAAAGCTCTTAGATAGAAGAAGAGAGAGGTAGAGAAGATAGATATAGATAAGAAATAAAGTATGAAGAATAAAAAAAAAGATGTAATGAATGTAAATGAAGCTAGAGAGGTTTGCCATGATCGTACAAAGTGGCGATCGATAGTCTCTGCTTACGCAGGAACTGATGGCGTGAGTAAAGGTATGTATGTATTGACAATGGTTACTATGTAATGGCAGCTGAGTATATAAAAATCATTTGAGAACTGTGTGGGAACCTGATAGTGTTTTATTGGAAACGCAAACTAAGTGGCTGAGTAGCAGTAAAAACCTAACCATTCTATTAGTTTTTGGTAATGTACAATATACATTTTATGTAATTAATAGGCGGTTACTGACTTATTCCATCAGCCTTAAACTATGCAACAATTCATATTAAGGTGTTTATTTTTTTTTATAAATGTTTCAAAACAATCTATGTGACCTTTCATAATTTACTCATATTACTAATACATCAGTCAGTGTATATGAATGCCTGTATAATTTTCAAGCCTAACTTATATGATAAGCCCCAAAGAGCAATCTGCTGATGATTTTGTAATTTATTGTGATCGATCCATAAGTTGCAAGCGATGAATAAAGAATACACTATGCGATACGTGACTCACATATAGTGGGACATGTAATCGGCTCCTTTTTGCATTGTTGTTGTTGCGCATTTTGTCTCCGCAAGGTTTTTTGACCTGGAGATGTGTATGAAGGATGATTGATACGAGTAGGTATGTTAGTGTATAATTTATATTATACGGAGTGTACAAATTTAAAGTATCATGTTTCTCAGCTAAATGACTGGGGTTTTTCGTGTCGTATGTCAATGGTCTGATAAAACTGTAGGCAGGCATTTTTTTGGGATTTATTGTCGTGTGTCACAGACCACTTCCACTAGGGGGGTATCGATGTTGTGTGTATAGGTAGGCATTTAGGTTTATAGAAAAACTTATAATATCACACTATAACATATCACATAGAACTTTAATTAGTAGTGCACTTTACTGGGGTCGGTGTCTCTGACTCTTATTAGCATGGGCGAAATCATTATCATTATCAACCATTAGTCAGTCACTCAATCAGTCTGCCAACCCGCACTTAGCCAGCGTAGAGGACTATGGCCATATCACCATATACAGGGTAGACTTAAACCCCTCGGTGGGGACACATATGGGCTGGGAGGATGCTTCAATAATGGAGATTCGGGTTTCATCTTTTCTTTTACATACATACATACATACATATTCTCACGCCGTTAGTTCCCATTGGGGTAGGCAGAGACTATCGATCGCCACTTTCACTGCGGACCCACCGTACCACCGGCCGTACACCTGGTGGTATGGTGGGACTTGACCATACCACCGTAGGGATGTAGGAATTAATAATATCAGTTTTATTTATAGTTCCTATACTACTACACACATTAAAACTTATTTTACCAAACTAAAAATCACTTATAAAATAAAACAAAACGATGGAAAAGGAAACTATAACGACATGATAGTCCAATGGGTAGAAAACCCGCCCGTAAACAGACAGGCGTGAGTTCAAATCCCGGGCAGGGCTACACCAATTTGTATTTTCTAAAATCATATGCGTGGTTAATTTATCATGGTTGTTAACGGTGAAAGAAAACATCGTGAGGAAACTTTCACAACACCTTCCGAATCCGAAGTAAACTTAGCATTAAGTTGGAATTTGACTTTCAAAAAACAAAGATTTATCTTTTTACTTTGAAATAAATGATTATTTTATTTTAACTTACATGGCCGAGTTGTAATTAGCCATGTGACAGTGTATTTGTACAAAACGGCGATAGACCTGCCCCCTATCACGTGAGTACACTGTCTAAGCAAAACGTAGGTACTCATACCTACTCTGGACACTAGGTGGCGATGTCACGTGATGTTAAGAATAACCTCTGCCAACTCCTTCGGGGATATACGGCGTGGACATTTGAGTTTAAGTTTTAAAATAGTAAGGTATTACAAATTAGTGAAAACTGCAGAAAAAAATATTTTTGTATATAAAACCAGTATAGCTTTTTTATTTTATTAAAGCTGCATTTATATTTATGCTACCCTGGTACTTAAAGTGTAAAAAATAGCAAAAAATAATTAAAAATTCTAAGTTATTTTAACTCTTGATGTTTTTGAACCGACGAAAATTTTACAAGTACAAACCCATTCCTATATAAACACCATATGTACTTACTTGTTTCTGTCCAAAAAAAAATAGTTGATCGGTGGGGAACGATTTAGATATTTTTTTCTAATTATATATTAACCGTACAACTAGTTGTACAATGGGGAAGGATTTTCAAAAATCATTCCCCTCCACTAGTTGTACGGATTAGTTGGTCAGTGGGGAATACCTCCCTTAATGGTATTATTATTTTTCATTTCCATCACTAATACGGTGGTATGGTTAAGTCCTACCATACCACCAGGTGTACGGCCGGTGGTACGGTGGGTCCGCAGTGGCCACTTTGTATGATCCTGGCAAACCTCTCTAGCTTCATTCACATCCATCAATCTTTTCATACATGCTCTTTTATTCTTCGTACTTTTCTTTTATTAACATCCAAATGTGGCCTAGACATTCTTGCGCTTCTATCTTTAGCAATATGGCCAAAAATCATACTTAGATCTTTCGATACTAGGATTTGATGCTTAGTTTTTAAATTTAAGTGTAAAATTTACTTATTTTGTCTGTAGATACAAAACGCATATCAAATCAAAATAGCATTCACACGTATTTTTATGTTAATTTCCAGGATATGAAAGAAAAAGATCGCCGATGGAGCATCGAGAAAGTGATCAAAAGGTTCCCGGGCTGGAACGAGGTCACTATATCCAATCTACACAGCCTCTTCTTGTTGTTCGATAACCAAGACAACGGCATGTTGGGTTTTGATGATTTGTGAGTATTCGTAAATATTAGCTGTGTAGTGTCTTATTCGGCTTAGCATAACACTAACCCATTTCTTCTTCCCTAAATTCCTTCTTCGTCGTAAAAGGTAACTCAGGGTTTGAGGTGTCTTAATGGATTTTTGGGCAATGAGGCTATAGTGGAGACCCATAACAACATATCCTTTATTTTACAATCTTCTCCGCACTTAATTCCAAGTGGCTTAGAAATATCGTATTCTGAAGTTCGGGCTATCTGTTTTTAGATTTATAGCCGTGAGCATATATAAATGTCCCAGTAATTTATATTTATAAGACTAGATTATGTGTAGTGTGAGAGAAAAATATCACCATACCGTAATGTGATGGAAAAACGGTAGAAACCCATTTCTGATCCTTTTAATTCCATGTAATACTTACTTTCTTATTCTTATATTAATAACATAAACATATACAATAAATATAAACGTTCACGCCGAATATCCCTGAAGGGGTTGGCAGAGGTACTAATACTTCTGAACATCACGTGACTTTGTCACTTGGTGTTCAGAGTACCCACGTTTTGCATGGACGGTGTAATCACGTGATAGGGGGCAGGCCTATCGCCGTTTTTGTACGAATACACTGTCACATGACTAAGTACAACTCAGCCATGTGGGTTCCCTTACGATATAATATATATATGGTTTATATTAATAAATGCTATGTAATTTTCAGCTGCGCAATCCTGGAGAGCCTGGGCGACGACAACCTGCTGGAGACGCGCAAAGAGAAGTTCACGGAGGCTGACACCGACCACGATGGATGGGTCACCTATGATGACTTTCTTGTGGTATGTTTTAAATTTGTCTAATAATCATCAATCAGGCCAAATAAAAATTGCTCATTTACCTATTTCATTCATTGGCAACTACCCGACTAACCGAACTACCAGTTGTGTCATTCATAACAATGAACGACACGACCAAGTCAATTTAGATTTCCATTGTACAGTCAACGCACAGAAAATATAAAACTATATTGGACTGAACTGGAGAGATGGTTTTGTACTTTTGAAATTTTTGTCAGTTCAAAGTCATCAAGTGGGAAAAAAAAATAGAAATTGAAATGAATGATCTATTTATCGTGCCCATTTTGGTCTACAGCAGAAATCAAACTCGCGTTTTTTTCCAATTAATAGCGAACCTTTTGGATTTGGCAGTACCGTATCTCTGCCTTACCATCTATTTTCTAATAACAAATATCTTAAAAATCGTAAAATTTATCCGAATTGCTTCCAAACTATTGCATGGAATTTTTCGTGTATTGGGGTCACAGATACACACATTGCTAGCGGCATCTATAATAATTTAATTTTAAAGGATTCATTATAATTAGTTAGGCTTATAGTTCATATCATTTTAACAATTAATAATGCTTATTTCAGACAGTGTACAACTTTGACCCACCGAATGAAGATGGCTCCCTGGCAGGCCTCGCGCTCAGATGTAACGAAATAGCAGAAAATATACAGTTTGTAAGTAACCTCACTGTCGGGGAGCAATTAGAATATGGTTTATTTTAAATAAAGCTACTTTAAGCGATAAAACGTATATTTAATTTAAAATATTTGATAATTACAGTTGCACAATAAATACTATAACTATACTACAATACGATACTGTATTTAACACATCAGTCACGTTGCGAAATCATACATTAACGATCCCATGACATAAATAACGAATCATCACATTTCTTATTTTATTTGTGCCACCCTCTAAATTGTAATAAGTTGCTCTGAAAATATAAGTTGATCATACTTATACATGTTAATATATGTGATGAAAATTTGTTAGGCGATTCGGTAGAATAAGCTTGGTTTGGGTAACTTCATTATCCTTTCTATAAGTATATAGGGTGTCTTGCAGAAGCCTCAGATATTTGGAAAATCGTTACTGCAATTAACTACACGATACTAACTGCGTCGTCAGAGCTTTCAATACCGTGGCGGATCCATCTCAGCATCGCTCGCAATATTAAGTTCGCTCCATCTAGAATTACACACTGCACATTCCTTCCCGACCTCTTGCCAGCACTCCTCGCAGGACACGAATCCGCACTGCCTCGTATTACAGCGATGCCACTGCGCTTGGGAGGCGGAGAAACCGCTCTCTTGCTCCCCACAGATCACGCACTTCATGCGGGCTGCGGGGAGGACCTTCATCCAATCTAGTACGCTAGGGTATCTGAAAATCATGAGGTATTGGAGGGAATCGTATTTATGTATGAATTGGTACTATTTATACTGGTACTGGGGGTTAAATATACATACAAATATATATACTGACGGCGATAAGAATTGCTTCAGTATTCGAATTGCTTCAGCCACTATACAAGTTGATTGGGGAAGAGATTGTAAATTAAAGGTTTTTAGTGATAGGTCTCAAGCTGCAGCGCCCAATAATCACTTTAAAACCTGCGGAAAGAAATGGGTAAGAGTATTTTTTTCTATACATACCTTAGTCTTAACATCAGCAAATTTCCTCCCTCACCGCCCGCTAGGGTCCCCTGCACCCCTCGCCGTCGAAATGTTTTGTTCATCTTTAGTCTCTTCTTCAAAATATCGTTGTACAGATGTAAAATGCGCACTCTCTCGCGACGTGGGTACATGTAGCTGCAGATTTGTCTGATTTTACGTTAAAGAGAAACCATGCGGTTAGTGATCCATGTAGGGAAATATGCTGATATAAAAAAAAGTTTAGGTGGTTTAGGACATGGAACGGATGAATGAAAATGAAAAAGTGATACAGCATAAAGCCAAAGTGCCTGAACTAGAATGAATAGATAAAACGAATGCCAGTGAAATAAGAAACAATGTACAGCGAGGTGATCTTTGGCCTCAGCATACCCCAATGAACCTAATAGAATGGATTGAGAAAGGATTTTTTTTTACTTGGAGGTAGGGTGCGCTAGGTGTCAAGAAACAAAGGAAAGAAGAATATCGCATCAGTAGTCACTTAACACCATAGCTCAATTGGCAGAGCGACAGGGGCGTTGACCGGGAGGTCGCGGGTTCGAGTCCCGCTGGTGTCGAACATTTTTTCTTTCCTTAATTGATTACTAATGGAATGAAGTTAATATTATGAGAATCGAAGCAAATATAAAATAATAACCTTCGCAAACTAAGCGTATACACATTGACGCAAAGCAACAGAACAACAAGCAGATATCCGCCATAGATATAGAAATAGTACAGACTCGGCGTAGCCCGGGGACGCGGTAGACACGGCTCGTTCGTCATCGTGAAGTTGGTATGGGTGTCCGTGCCCATAGTGGTCACCACTCGACGAAGAATGTTCGCTAAGGTACCTTGACCGGACACCTGAATATGAAAAACCTCTGAGTCAGTCTACTTACAAGCAGGCGCAGTGGGTAGAACACCGCTTATCGTGCAGACGATGATGGCCCGGGGGTCGAACCTACACCAATTTGTCTTTTCTAAAGATATATATATGTGTGTGGTTAATTTATCATGGTTGTTAAAAGTGAGGGAAAACCTCGTTAGGAAACCCACATGGTTGAGTTGTACTTAGTCATGTGACAGCGTATTCGTACAAAATAACGATAGGCCAGCCCCCTATCATGTGAGAACACTGTCCAAGCAAAACGTCGGTACTCTGAACGCCAGTGTTCAAAAATATTAGTACCTCTGTCAACCTCTTCGGGGATATACGAGGGGCTTGTTAAAAGAAACTAGATACTCAAAAATTGTGAAATTTATTCTTTACTAGTGGGTCGGCCCAGCTTCGCACGGGTAGCGTTGGTTCTTAAATATCCGAGGTTTCTTCAATCGCTGCTCAAGGTTTGTGATATTTAGAGCAGCATTTAGCACACCTGAACAGTGTAGCTTTAAGATTTTGAATGTGCTTTAATGAACGGTTCAGTATCTACGTTATTAAGCAAATATTCTGGTTGAATTGAAGTGTAGTTGAACGCTATAAAAAATTTATAACAATCTAAAACAGAAACCATCCCGCGATGTAGGATGCAACTACTGGCGCCATCTATTATGTAATATGTAAGTAAATTAGTATTTGGTTATGGTCACGGACGCGATGGCTTATTTCATGTATAATTTCGGTGTTTCTGTACCGATTTCAATTTTTGATTTTTTATTGAATAGGTTATAATGTAAACTTTTTTAAATTATGGATGAGTGAGAGCATTATAAACGTAAGAGTAAACAAATATATTCCGAATGCTCTGAACGGCTAAGCTATCGGGAGTTACCCGTGTTATTGTGAGTCAACCATAAAAGATAGACATATGGTGTTGAGGGATATTTTTTAGACCATTTTATGAAGAATATTTCTGTGATACATGATTTCTATGTAACTTTAACCATTGAGGCTGCACACGCGACAGAAGCTTAAAAAATGGAGTAACTTCTCCATTTCCAGTTCACTACTCTGCTGAAAAGTATATTTTAACCTGCCCAGGAGTATGAAGAATAATTGTGGCAAAGTTTCGTTAAAATCCGTCGTGTAGTTTTTGTTTCCATAAGGAACATTCAAACCGACAGACAGATAAAAATGTTACTGATTGCATTTTTGACATCAGTATCGATCACTAATCACCCCTTGATAGTTATGTTGTAAATATATTTCATGTACAGAATTGACCTCTCTACAGATTTATTATAAGTATAGGTTACAAGTATCGATATTTTCAAAGTATTCAGCTTGAGCACGTATACACTTTTCCGCACGTCTGACTTAACTAATTGGAAAATACCTGTGACCACCATCTTCTTTAGATACCTCAGTAATCTCGAAATTATAGCCAACCAGCGCATCTTTGCTTTCAAACCTCTTCCCCTTTAGTTTTTCTTTGATTTTTGGATACAAGTAAAAATCACAAGGCGCTAGGTCAGGGGTACTCCCCGGTATGGCGGGTGAGGAAGAATTGACGCATTTTTCGAGTTGAAAAAATCTAGTGTTCTGGCAGACGTGTGCGGCGCCGCATTGTCGTGGTGCCAGAGAAGGTGCCGGATTCCTGACTTCGGTCGCTTGTCACACCAAGCTGATATTACTGTTGGAGCATAAACTATCACATACCATTCGGAGTTCACCGTTCTTTCATTCTCTAGCACAACAGTAGCAATATGACCCGTTTTGCAGAAAAACGAGGCGACCATTTGTTTCTGTGTGCTTCGTGCGCGGCGACATTTCGTTGGAGTTGGCTCGTCTTCAAAGCAGCATACAGTCGACTGTCGCTTTGATTCGGCATCATAGTTATATAGCCATGTTTCGCCACCAGTCAGTAGTAGCACAGATAATATAATACTATACTGTAATAGTATCATATACGTTTTTTTTCTCGCCTCCGTTAAATTTACCTATCATGAGTAGGCACCAATCCACCCGACGGTCTTTCTGCTCATCGGTAAGTTTGTGCGGCACCCATCTCGAACAACGTTTACGGAGAGAAAGGTGGTCGTGAATTATAATTTGCATTGCTGCTGATCCAATTCCTAGTTCTCACTCTAGCCATACATATGTAATTCGTCGGTTTTCGCGAATAAGCTTTTCGACTGCACAAACGTTATCTTGCGTGACCGCGGCTGGCGGCCGTCCTGTCTTTGCTTCATCTTCGAGACATCCCCGTCCTCTTTCGAATTCAGCAAACAATTGAATAATGTTGCTCGGGAACGAGCAGACTCACCAAAAGTAGAAGCCAAAAGTTCAAAACATTCTTGAGGCTTTAAACCTTTTTTAAAGTTATAATAAATCATAGCGCGAAAATCACGTTGACTGAGCTCCATTGTTGCAAGTGAATTCCCGCCAGATTCTCGGAAAAATGATGCTCATTCAGATAAAAAATAAATAAAAGAAGTGTGTTCTATATTCAAATGTCAATGAAAAACCAGCCTATAAGATGGTGTATAGCTTGCCAGTGTCAATTAAATGAGAAAAGATTTTCTAGTTTTTTTTGGCTTCTTGGTTGTACTTCCTTTTCCAAAAATGCTGGTCGAGTGGCAAAGTTCCACGAGACTGGTGCAAGGCGGTGATTGTGCCTCTATATAAAGGAAAGGGGTCACACCAAGAGGCTAAAAACTACCGCGGCATCAGCTTACTCAGCATTGTTGGTAAATTGTATGCTAAGGTACTGATTGAAAGAGTGATGAATGAAACTGATGAGAAAATATGGGATGTGCAAGCGGGATTTAGGAAAGGAATGGGATGTATGGATCAAATCTTCTCTCTAAGGAGCATCACTGAAAAGTTCTTAGCTAAGAACCAAAAGGTGTATTGCTCCTTCATTGATTTAGACAAGGCGTATGATAGGGTGGTAAGAAAGTGTTTATAGGAGGTGTTATCCAAGTTCGGTTTGGGGAGTCAACTTATACGTGCATTGGTATCACTCTATGAGGATTCTAGTGCATGTGTAAGAGTAAACGGGGAAAACACTGACTGGTTCGGAATCTCTAGGGGTGTCCGACAGGGATGTGTAGCTTCTCCGTGGCTCTTCAATTTGTTCATGGATGACTGTTTGACAGAGTTGCGTTAAAGTGATTATGGACTAAGAATGGGTGGATTCATCATTAAATGCCTCTTGTATGCTGACGATCAAGTGATACTTGCATCATCGGCAGAAGAGTTGCAAGAGATGATGAATATTGCATGTGAGTCTTTTGTAAGAAAGGGAATGAGGGTGAATGTGGATAAGACCAAAACGATGGTTTTTGAGAGACAGGAAGATGTGACAGAATGCGTGATTGCGATTGATGGTAAGGATGTGGAACAGGTGAAGGAGTTTGTATATCTGGGAAGTTTGTTTACAAGGGATGGAAAATGTGATGAAGACATTGAAAGAAGAGTGAAAAAGGGTAATGCGGTGAATGGAGCAATGAATAGCCTAATGACCTGTCAATCGGTGTCTGAAAAGGCCCGAATGGCTGTGCATGATGCTGTTCTTGTTCCTACGCTTATGTATGGAAGCGAATGTTGGGTGTGGCAGAAGAAGCATGAGAGCAGAGTGAATGCAGTAGAGATGAGGTCCCTCAGAAAAATTTGTAATGTTAGATTGTGTGACCGAGTGAGAAATAGTGTTATTCGTGAAAAGTGTGGTGTGAAAGATGATATTGTAAGAAAGATAGAAAAAGGAATGTTGAGATGGGTTGGGCACATAGAGAGGATGGATGATAGAAAATTGGTAAAAGGGATCTATAGAGCTAGTGTGGATGGTAATGTTAGTAGAGGACGACCACGGAGAACACACTTGGACCAAATTGAGAGTGTGCTCAAAAAGGCAGGCGTCCGAAGTATGAAGAACAAAAGAGCATGTATGAAAAGATTGATGGATGTAAACGAAGCTAGAGAGGTTTGTCAGGATCGTACGAAGTGGCGATCGATAGTCTCTGCCTACCCCAATGGGAATTAATGGCGTGAGTATATTTATGTATGTATGTATGTTTTTGGCATGCTCCTCGTACGGTGTGAAATTTTCAGTTTGAGTTAATTTGAGTTACAAAGAAAGGATAGAAACGAATATTCGCTTTATCTATATTATATCTTATAGAAATAAAAACCATTTATTTGCCTCTGGGAAATAACAAGCGCTGAGTTAGGACTGCACCAATAACCATCCGAACTTACCTGCACCTCCAAATCATACTGGCTGACATCGCTTCCCTGCCGTTCCACATGTCTCCGCGTGACGTCCAGCGCTTCTCTTAGCAGCCGGTCTAGCAGCACCAGCGTGGTGGCCGTCACCAGCTCTAACAGTGCGCGGGACACGCGGGCCCAGGATATGGGGAGTATGGCTATAGCAGCACTGTCTATGTAGCGCCTTTCCACCTAGAACGAAGGAATATGGTCAATTCAAAAGTGGCTGAAGAATTTCTTATTCCAAAGCTCTGGCTACCCCGTTAAGGGATTTATAGCCGTGAGTATATGTATGTATGTATGTAGTTCCTTGAAATTTACTGTTGTTTTTTTAAATTTATCTTTATTTATGTGAGTGTCACTGTATATTTAAGTGTAGCAATGAATAAATGTTTTCTTTTCTTTTCTTTCTTTAAAAGAAAGAAAAGGAAAAGTTTTTAAAAAGTCTTATTCTATGAAAAAAAAAATAAGAACAAGATATAAACATTTAGGAAATTAGCATATTATAAGAGCAGGACTGTTATGCGCGCCACCTAGGGTTTGTATATTAAAACACATTAACAGTTCAGCGCTTCCCTTAGCAGCCGATCAAGCAGCACCAGGGTGGTGGCCGTCACAAGCTCCAGCAGCGCGCGGGAGACGCGGGCCCAGGATATGGGGAATATGGCTATAGCAGCACTGTCTATGTAGCGCCTTTCCACCTAGAACCGAGGAAGTATATAATTGTAGCTGCTTTCCAGATGGACATAGAAGAACATGTTCTCGCTATAGTCAGACTATGGACAATGCTTTTGCGTGACGATTTCTTTTGGAATATTGGCATTGAACGAGAAAGTCGTTCTGCGGCCATTTTAAACAGTTTCGTTTCCTTTCGTGAAATTGGTCCTCTTATTGCAAAAGATATCAAATTAAGAAAAGAAAGAAAAAGAAAAGTTTGATACATTTATTCTATGAAGAAAAATAAGAACAATATATAAACATTTAGGGACTTGGCATATTGTAAGGAGGACGACTGTTTGTGCCACCTAGGGTTTGTATTTTAAAACACATTGACGATTCAACTCGTCTCTTAGCAGCCAGTCCAGCAGCACTAGCGTGGTGGCCGTCACCAGCTCCAACAGCACACGGGACACGCGGGCCTAGGATATGGGAAATACAGCTACGCCAGCACTGTCTATGTAGCTGCGTTCCATCTGAATTATGGGTGGACATGATCTCAATATAGTTAGACGGCGGACAAAGTCATACGAGATCATTGGAGCAAAATAATTTCCTGAAAATGAAGGAAAGAGTTCGGCGGCCATTTTGAATAGTTTCGTTTCTTTTTGTGAAATGGCGGTAGCTTGTCTTATTAAAAATGCTATCAAAACATCTATCGCAATTGGTACAATAAATTAAAATAACAGTTTGGAAATGTTTACAACAAGTTAGGAATTTTGCATATTGTAAGGAGCAGGACTGTTATTATGCACGCGACCTATGGTTGGTATTTTAAAACACATTGACAGTTCAGCGCTTCCCATAGCAGCTGGTCCAGCAGCACTAGCGTGGTGGCCGTCACCAGCTCCGCGACACGCGAGTAAGTTATATTATTGTAGAAGGCAAGAATTGAAGGCGTTCGATAAAATTAAAATTAGCCTGTAGCAGCCGGCACAACAACGCGTGCAACACGCGGGTCCAACATATAGAGCTGGGGGATGTTCCTATAGTAGCTCTGTCTATGTAACACCGTTCCATCTAGAACGGAGGAATTTGTATGATTGTAGCCACGTTACGGATGTACATTGGAGTTAGTTCGCAACAATTCCATCTGGATTGAGGAAGTTGTCAGGTGAAGATAATATAATGTCCATTACGGGGTTTGACCTGTTATGGCATCAATTCGTCATCCATCAATCAATTAGACCACCTATAGGTATAGTATACGTAACTAGCTTCTTAGTCCGCAATTTTCTGGTTCGAATCCCGCTGATAGCAACAGTTATGTGATGTGCATTTATAATTTGATCGATATGAATAGTTTCATATTCTACCTTCCGAGACTATTTATGAATTTAAAAGTCAATATGAGTACAACCTAAATAAAATTAAATACAAAGAACTTGAATAATACCTTTTTCAAAGGCAAAACGGTATACTTCTTCCTCCTGGCTCGCCTCTGATCAATCCGTTTGAAGTACTCAGTAATATACACATTGTCGAAGTCGATATTCGTGAGGTACTTCTCATGGTACTCTACAGCCGATATCAGTATTCTCACATAGAGCAACGCGACAGACACATCTATGGCTATTGATATGTATTTCATTATGCGCCTTTTCTCTTCGAATGCTTTTATTACCTTCTGCGATGTGATTTTTGCACTCTGAAATAATATATGCTCTTTGTGGATTGTAGTGCTAGTAATAATAGCTTACAGTGTGGATTTGGAGAACCATCGCCAAACATCCTTTATATTGATTAAAAAAAACCTATATACAATTCCAAACGTGGCTGATGAATGTATATATTCTACAGCTCTGGGTATCCATTTCTGTGATATCCAGCTCCGAGTATATACATATTTGTTTGTATTTTTCCCAATGGAAAAACATCAGAATTTCAGTGATAGGCTCTTATTTGTAGTCTTGCGCTATTTATAAACCATTGGTGATAATGATAAACAATAATTTGTATTAGAAACTGCTCGATTGTTGAGCTTAAAAAAATCAACACCTGCACAACCACATCATCACCGTGGGCATCAAAGTTGTATTCCATCTGAATGTCTCGAAGGTTCTCACTGAGCTGGCGTTTTGCCTTCTTCAAATATAAATATCCTTCACCGAATCCGGGGTCAACCTGAAATAAGGAAACGAAATCTTAGCATTAGTTTTTATTAAACATTCAGTAATTTGTTAAGCAGTTAAATAAATTATTATAAAACTCGTGATTTACACTTAAGTGAGTAACACCTTCCGAACCCAAAGTAAACTTAGTATGAATTTGCAAAGTGACGATCAAAATTCAATTATTTATCTTTTCACTTTGAAATAAATGATTATTTGAATTATTTTATAAAGACTTAGAGACTTTTTATGTACTACTACCAGATAAAATAGGTCCAGTTGCTGCAAAGATATAGACTGATTTGAGGCCAACTAGGTTATTTTCTACTTAATCATGATTACATTCGATCGTTGCTCTGGTATGGAAAAGTAAAATGACACACACTTTAAAAAACCGCTCATCTCAAGGATTATATTATTTAAAGATTATATTATTCGCAATATTAATGAAAATGGGAGAGATACAATCATTTAACATACCATCATCAACGATTCTCTAATGAACCATACCAATACCCTGCGCTTTTCAAATTGGAAAAGTGGCTTGAAGTAGAGGATACCGAAACAGGTTTCTCTGCAGTCAGGGGGCCTAGCATGAGCGATATGTTATCCACACCATATCGGTTAAAATGAGATGACAGTATACGATACTAAGTAAAGGCGAAAGAGACGGCTGTTTTATACCACGCGATATCTAGTTAAAAAGTCGCTATATTAACAGTTGAAAAGATACAAAGGATAGAAGAATTTCGCACTGGAAGCCATCGACACTTTAGCTCAATTGTCAGAGCAACGGGGGCGTATACCCGAGGTCGCGGGTTCGATCCCCGCCGGTGTCGAAATTTTTCTTTCATAACATAACATAACATAAACGTTCACGCCGAACATCCCCGAAGGGGTTGGCAGAGGTACTAATACTTCTGAACATCACGTGACTCTGTCAACTGGTGTTCAGAGTACCCACGTTTTGCATGGACAGTGTACTCACGTGATAGGGGGCAGGCCTATCGCCGTTTTGTACGAATACACTGTCACATGACTAAGTACAACTCAGCCATGTGGGTTTCCTCACGATGTTTTCCCTCACCGTTAACAACCATGATAAATTAACCACACATATGTCTTTAGAAAAGACAAACTGGTGTAGGCCCGACCAAGGATTCGAACACTAGTCGCTTGCACGATAACCAAGTGTTCTACCCACTGGGCTATCACGGTTGTCAAATTTTTCTTTCCTTTATTTATAAGTAATAATCCCCATATGAGGTTTTCAGAAACAAAAACATTGAAATTAATTATCTACGTACATGTTCTCGACTATCACACACGCTATCCCCCAACAGAGTGACAGAGTCACAAAAGTATTTGTACTGCAGCGGCCAGCACACCAGCGTCGCGATGGCTGCGGGGAACAACTTCAGACATCGGTCGTGAATTGCCATCGATGTGTTTACACACTGCTTTGAATCTGAAAGAAGATTAGCTGGTATAACCTTACATACATGCTTTTAATTGCTACTTGGTGCTATCACCAATCGGTTGCGACTCTATAGTCTCTACCTACCCCAATGTGAACTAATGATCTAAGTATATGTATATGTTGGTGCCATCCTTGGTTCTGATGAGGATGTCAGGTGATGCAATGAAAAACCGGAAGATGATGATACTTGTAGATTACGTCATAGTCATAGGAGATTTCAACTTTGCCGTACTTTCTTTCGGTATATCATTATTATTAATTAATGCCACTCTTAATTAGAATGTTTTTGTTCATGAAAACCTCATGTGGGGATTATTTCGAAAATTTTCTTTCCTTTATTTATTAGAAATGCATCTTTTATTTAAACTGAGCACAAGTATGAAGCAATATAATACGAATATTTATTGCAGAACGGAGCTTTTGCTGCCTTTTTCACGAAAAACAATCGTACCTAGATATTTCAACTTTTTTGCCCATAGCTTTTATTACTTGATCTCAATACATTGAAATAGAATAAATTAAACCATATACGAACGACGACGTGATAGCTCAATGGATAGAACACCGGTTAACGTGCAAGCGACTAGTGTTCAAATCCCGGGTCGGGCCTACACCAATTTGTCTTTTATAATGACATATGTGTGGTTAATTTATCACGGTTGTTAACGGTGAGGGAAAACATCGTGAGGAAGCCCACATTTATTTATTATTATTTTTTTTACCTCTGCCAACCCCTTCGGGGATATTCGGCGTGAAAGTTTATGTTTATGTAAACCATATATTGTAATCACAGTAACAATTCAATAAAATATATAACCTTTTAAGAGTATGTTGTTGCATTTGTACTCCATCTTTTCCATGTACATCTTTTGGTACACATCTTTCTCTTCATCGCCAACTTTAGGTCTGCAAATTGGCACATTTGTACTTGTAAGAAACGTGAATGGTCTTATAGTGAAAGGTAAGAAAAATAAAAATAAAATACTACAATAACCTTATTCCGAAAACCTTGAAAGGGATAACATGTCACTTTTATCTAGGTTGTGTAGTGTCGGCTTGGAATAGCACTTCCCCATTTCTTCTGGTGGGTGTACGTAAGAGGCGACTTACGATATTGGGGCTTTAAGGGATTTTTGGGCGATGCGGTTGGAGACCCATCATCAGCCCACACTCGTCCACTGCTGGACATAGGCATCTTCCACGGCGCGCCACCTCTTCCTATCCTCGGCCAGCCTCATCCAACCACTCCCGGCCACCTGCTTTAGGTCGTCAGTCCAGCGGGCTGGAGGGCGCCCCACACTGCGTCTGCCATCTGGAGACCCATCACCAACAAACTTTATTTTACCATCTTCTCCCTACTAAACTTTCCAAAAGTGGCTAAGGAATTTTTATTCCTAAGCTCTGGCTGCCCCATCTAGGGATTAATAGACGTGAATATGTATGTATGTATGTATTTTATCTAAGAGATCTATGAACATCAAGGCCCGGCCGGTGCGAATGGACCCCTCCTAGTCAGACGTCGAGAGTCTTTGTAGTTGGCTAATGTGAACAATTTCTTATGCTATTCGGGTAACAAAAGAAATTTAATCCAGTAGACAAGAGAAGAATTCTTCACAGACTCTTGAAACCTTGAAACGGACCGGTGACCAGGACAGCCTCGTAGTACGGTACGTGTGATATCACTTTGATATGTCACTTGATAGGTGAGATACTGACAGATTTAGTATGAATAATTTGTCAGTTTCTCACTTCTCGCTCTCACATAACTCATGCTACCTATGTTGTTCAGCTTAGAAGGTAATGCAAATATGCCTACAAAAATATGTTTTACTAGAATAACTTCGCTAAGTCTCACCGATACTTCTCGCCAACGTATTCGGATCTCGGGACAGCACGAAACATGGTATCAATGAGGTCGTTCTCGGCCTTGGCTGCGTGCAACTGCTCTGTGCTCTCTACTTCGTCCTCTATACTCGATACTGCTTTACCGAATGTTCTGGAATGTATTTTCATTACATATGGGGTGTTATAAAAGTGGCGACGTTAAAACTTTATGTCTTATACAAATTGGCTGAGCTCTCGTCACAAAATATACTGAGACCAGAAAAATAAAGTTGGTTTAATCAAGTGGGTCTGATAGTAAAAGTTGTTTATTTCTGATGAAAAAATGTCTTTAAAACCCCTTTTCGATTGTTACCCTTTTTCGGTTGGTTGGTTTGGTGGATTTTGTTACACCTGTATGTACGCATAAAACATCAAACTCAAATTATAAGTATTTCATTATTATTTATTTTTCCTGCCAGTCAAAGCCTCGTTATCAACTTGAGGCAGTTTAACTATATTAGAGTGTCGCTTACAGCTTTAACATACATACATGTACTCACGGCTATAAATCCCATGAAGGGGTACCCAGAGCTAGAGAATTAGAAATTCCTCAGCCACTTTTGGAAGTTGCGTGGGGAAGGTTTTTGGTGATGGGTCTCCAACCGCATCGCCCAAAAATCCCTTAAAAGACCTAATACCGTTAGTCGCCTCTTACGTACACCCACCGGAAGAAATGGGGTAGTGCTATTCTAAGCCGGCACTACACAGTGTCGCTTACAGCTTTAAGTAGCTGTGTAATGTCATTTATACCCATGGGTGTTCGTAAGAGGCCACTTACAGTTTTGGGGCTTTAAAGAAGTTCTTGGGCGATGCGGCTGGACCAATAACTTTTATTTAACATTCTCTCTTATGCTGTGTAGTGTCGGCTTAGAATAGCTCTACCCCATTTCTTCCGGTGGGTGTACGTAAGAGGCGACTTACGATATTGGGGCTTTGAGGGGTTTTTTGGGCGATGTGGTTGGAGACCCATCACCAACAACCTTTATTTTACCATCTTTTCCCTACTCATCTTTCAAAAAATGGGTTACGAATTTCTAATTCCTTAGCTCTGGCTACTCCTTCTAGGGATTTATAGCCGTGAGTTTATTATGTATGTATGTACTCTTTTTCCCACTCAAGTTCCAAAAGTGGCTGAGGAATTCCATATTCTGAAGCTCTGGCTACGCCTTTTAGGGATTTATAGCCGTGAGATGTATGTATGTATTTATGAAAAGTAATACTTAAAGACAGCTTACATAGCCGGTATCTCGTCATGCAGTTGCACCCCGGCGGCGCACAGTGATTCGCGTAGAACAAGCTAGATGGACAAAATTATTTTTCGACTCGAATGGCTCTATATGTGCTTAATCATACGTATTCTGTACTTTTTTTTACATTTCATGACTTAAGGTAAATGGGAGGGGGGTAGTGTAATTAAAAATACAAAAAATGAAAAAAAATAATAATATATATATTAAAATAAATGCAAAAATCATGATTTCTTCCACATTAAACATTTTCCTAAACTTAAAACTAATATGAAAAACAAATGTTTACAAGTCAGTTACTTAAAAAATAATATTCTTTATATGTTACAATCATTCCCTATCACTATCATCAACTGAAGAATCCGACTCTATGTAATCATTTTCATTACGAGGGATATTTACATAAGGTCGCGAAATAGGCGAACGAATTTTGTGGAAGCACACTTCTTATATCTTCTTCCTGTGTTTTTACTATTCTCTCAGCAGTTTTGTCTAAAATCGATTGTAGCTTAATTTCTGCGCGTGTTTCCGTTACAGAAATGTGCTCCGAAGGGGGATAACAGGATAAAAACACTTACGTATACTATAGTATGATGGTAACACTTTATGTCCCGCCTTCATTTCCCACTTCCTCGTAGCTTTGTACGTGTGACTTGTACACTTAGCGTCCATATAATAGGCACACGCTTCAATATTGGTGAGAAGTCTTCCATTAGGGCAGGCTTCATTTTGCTCAACACTTGTTCCATCACTCGCTCGTTTAATAGCTTGGGCAACGTTCCGCTTGCCTTCCGATCTACTAGCTACTTCTGCAGCAATTGCCAACTCTTTTGCACTCCATTCAGAAACGATGCCGTCCACACGTCGTTTTTTTGTTTTATATGATGACTCCTCAAAGCTCTTTTGAGGTCTTCCCGGTCGCTGAGCACCCTCAGTAGAAGTGGTGGCAACTGGAGGGTTAACAGACATCTTGAAATGAAAGTCTGTGCCTTCCAGCCATGTTTTATGCATAGAGAGAAACCTTTCCCTACTGCGACTAGCACTATTCCATTTCTGGGCTATTTTCGTGCTACTAGCAGCGATGCTCTTGGTGATTTCACGCAAGGATACTTCGGTTATATTTGAGAGATCAAATTTAACCGAAAGAAAATAGAAAATGCGTGAATTTCTGTTTTCTTTATCGTGTTTGATCCACTTTTCGAAAAATTCAATTTTCGATACACTAAGCACTTGCTCTGTAAAAAATATAAAAAAAATGTTAGAGCAAAAAAGGAGCATGGAAAGTGATGTTTAATATTAAGTTTAGGCTTAGATCTACGACATATATAAAATCTAACCCGGAGACATGTGGAGACAAAAAGTTGCAGTCTATAAAACATTTAAAACAAATATTTTTCTTTGTGTTTTTCCTACTATCTTTTAGACCGTAAAATTTTATTGGATTTAGTTACCTAGGAGTAAGATTTCTATAAAAATATAATGTTCTTACCTGTACTAATAGGATCCATAGCACAAAACACTGATTCGTTTACTGCACAAGTCATGAGGTGTTGTCGAATATGTGGCAAAATTGCAACTGAGACGATTACAAATTAGTAATAATCGTCATTACTTACCCTTTAACACCTCATTAGCAAGCCATAACGGGACTTTGCACAATCAATTTTTGGAAATGAGATAATAGGGTTGTTCTTGACAACATAAAACGATCAATTCCAGGAAATTGGACAATGACTTTTGTCCACCTAGCTTGTTCTACGCGAATCACTGTGCGGCGGCGCGTATTGGGGTGGCGATAGAAGCATCACTACCTAAACCCACTTTGGGGACGAATACGAGTACCATGAACATTGAGTTGTGTCAATAGTTTCTACATACTTCAATACATATTTGCTGTGTAGTGTCGGCTTAGAATAACACTACCCCATTTCTGCCGGTGGGTGTACGTAAGAGGCGACTAACGGTATTGGGGCTTTTAAGGGATTTTTGGGCGATGCGGTTGGAGACCCATCACCAACAACCTTTATTTTGCCAGCTTTTCCCCACTCAACTTTCCAAAAGTGGCTGAGGAACTTCTAGTTCCTTAGCTCTGGCTACCCCTTCTTGGGATTTATAGCCGGGAGTATATGTATGTATGTATGTATGATACTTGAATGCAGCGTCCAATGCCGGTATCTCATCATGCAGTTGCACCCCGGCAGCACGTAACGGGGTGGCCAGAACACCACTCCTTGCCGCGCCCAGCCTGGCCGACAACTGCGCAATGCACGCTAACAGAAGTATCAGCTACCTATGCTACTTGCTACTGCTTTTGGGATATATACCGTGAATAAATAGTACAACTCGTTGTTAATAAGAAAATAATGTAATACTTAAAAGCAACGTCCAAGTATCTCATCATGCAGTTGCACCCGGCGATAGAAGCATCAGTTCCTGAACCCGCTTTAGGGGCGATTACCATGAACATTGAGATGCGTCAATAGTTACTACATACTTAAAAGCACCCTCCAATGCCGGTATCTCATCGTGCAGTTGCACCCCGGCAGCACGTAGAGGGGTAGCCAGTATAGTACTCCTTGCCGCGCCCAGCCTGGCTGACAGCTGCGCGGTGCACGCGAACACGCGGACCACCTCCGCGCCGTTGTGACCCATTGTGGTTATAGGACCTAGGATGGGTAAGTGTTACAAGGAGGTTCGATATTTGTTATCTTAATGTGTTTGTTACTCTTTCTGATAGGCTGTAGGGATATTGCTGGTTGGACTAATTTGATACACAGGTATAGTATTAGGTCTATCAAAATACAACAATAGATTATGGACAAAGCAATGTAGGTTGCCGTTGGATGAGAGCAGCAAAGGACCGGTGGTTGTCGAGAAATTTAATGGGAACCTTATGCCCAGCAGTAGTAGCCTTGCTCAAAATGATGATGATGTTCCGTGCTTTGTAAGTTCTTCGACAACATATTGTAGAGTATTGATATATTTCAGGTGGAAATTTTAAAACACTTCTAGTTTAAAACACTACGTCTGCGGGCATGTTCGAAAAGTTAATGATGCGAGATGGGTTTTCCCTTGTATAATATGGCTATCGTTATCGAGAATATTTTATGTATATGATAGAGATACTGAAATATTGATCTGGTTGGAGACCCATCACCAACCATCTTTTATTTTACAACTTTTTCGCACTCAACTGCTAAAGTAGCTTAAGAATTTCTAGTTTCTACTACCCGCTACCCCCTTTCGGGTTTTATGGCCTTGAGTTTATGAATGAATATGTATATCATTGTCATTAATGGTATGACGACGTCCGTTAAATAAACGGATTAACGATTAATTTAAAACTTTGACGTTCAAAAAATGTTAGTATTTAACTTTATTTTGAAAAATAAACTTTTTGACTTTTTTTTTTTTTTTCCGTGGCCGAGAGAGCAGGTTCGATCCCCGCTGAGAGCAACATTTATATGATGAGCGTAAATGATTGTTTCTTAGTCTTGGATGTTATTTATAAGTGTATTATATAATATTAAATGTATATCGTTGACATAGTATCCCATAAGACAAGTCTTACTTAGTATGGGCCTAACTTGATGTGTGTAAAATATGTCCCTATATTTATTTATTATTATTAATACCGGCGATCACTTGTGTAAGTAATATGGCCTTGAGCACACTCCTGCCAGGCTTGCCACAGTGCATCGGAAACAGTAGTAGTGAAATGCACCTGATCTGAGGTACACAAGCGTTGCCTATGCCTGGAAATAAAGTATAATTTCATGTTTTCCAAACAGAGAACACTGCAACGGTTACTAAACTTCCTACGAGAAACGAAAATGATAGCGAACCTTTATATTTTCATATAATAACATCGACAAAAAACCACTCACAACGTTCCAATACCCTGAATTGCTTCGTATCACACGCATGAAAGAAAAATCTTTAATGCTCTTGTAAGTCGGCACTACACGGCAAAACGTTTTCTTTACATAGTTGAATGGTTTACATAATGAAAGTATTTAAGGTATGTTAGGATCCATAGGGGTTACCAGAAACTATCTATTTCTATGTTTCGTTTTAACTGTCTCAATACCTTGGCTGACATTACGTATTTTTGCGAAGGTCAGCAATAAGTTCATGCACACAGCAGCTCATACAAATATCCATATCACACAATTCATTATCATCAGCCTTTAAATGTCCAATACACTTGAAATGAGCCTCGTTAAAATATGGGCTAGTGCTATTCTTAGCCGATTGGAACGGCACAACGGTGACTGAAAACAACTTACCGAATAGTAAGCTGATAATGATTCCCAACCCAAATCCAATTCCGTATGGAAATGGTATTCTTTTCAACATATAGTAATAATACAACTGGCCTATTGCAAAACCCAGAGTAAAATATATTAAAGAACGTTTAAAAACCATTTTCGTAAGTATTATTAATTAATTAATATCTAAACAATCTATAAACATTCGCTTTTATCACTTAAATATTGAGTTCTTTATTTACTTGAAAGGTTCAAAGAAAATAATTAAAATTTAAGAACAATTCACTTGAGTTTAATTCGATACTTTTAAAATAAATGCATTTTATGCATAAAACTTAAAAAGAATATAAATAAATATTGAATAAACACCAGCCATAAACAAGCATATTGGAGCAAAGAAATATCAAGATTAATAAATCCTTCTGCCAGCTTCAAATTCGACCAGACAAAAAAAATTTTTAACATGATTATTTATCGTGAGAACAAGCACTCTTTCTCCTTCATAAATTTCCAATCGGCTTCATGTTTAATTTTGTCTTGCTAAAAACATATTTTACAGCAGCAGAGATACTAATTCATCTGATTATACATACTTAAGGCTGTTGTACTCACGTTGGTTTTAAAAAAGGGGTGGTCAGAGGTTCAGAATTAGAAAGGACTTAGAATAAGTATTAATTAGTTTGTTTTTGTTAAGTTGTTTGTTTTCCTCTCTTTTTCATATTTAATATTGTGTTAGTTTTAAGTTATTTTAATAGTTATTATTTATATTATTACTTTTTGTTTGTATGTTTTTTGTGCCACACATGGCGAATAAACGTCTTTCTTTCTTTAAATTAATTCGCCACTTATGGAGTAAAGTAAATATTGTCATATCACTTAAAAACCTCATAACCGTAAGTACGTTCTTAGGAATTTGAGGTTAGGCTTCTTCTAGGCAGTGTATTACATACATAAATATACTCGATTATCGATCGCCACTTATTAAGATCCTGGCAAACCTCTCTAGCTTCGTTCAAATCCATAAATTTTTTCATACATGCTCTTTTATTCTTGTTACAATGTATTAAAGTAATATTAATCATCAGAGTGCATAGTTTACCTCAGCCATGTGGTTTATTTAACATTTTCTTCATGATGTTATCCTTACCATAAAAAATAAAGAGAAATAAAGGTGTAGAGCCTTTGTTTTGGGACCTCGTCTTTAAATCATGGATTTATGGTTTCTATATTAATAAAACACGAAACAGTTTTATAAACAATTTTATTTTTTGATATCGCATTGGGGATACATATTGTTAGTCTTATGAAAATCATCAGTGATAAATGTAAAAATGAATTATGAATATACAAGATTAGACGCAATTTTATTAACTAAATTTAATTCTGTTGTACAATTATTTTGCGCTTTGGCTATTTTCAATAGATTTGCGCTAGTGGAAAAGTCATGGCAACATGATTGATGAAGCCATAAATACTAAAAACATTTTTAATTTTGTAGTTTTACAAAACTTTTTGTGTGATTTTTGGGCGATGTGGTTGGAGACCCGTCACCAAAAACATTTATTATCCCATCTTTTCCCCAATCAACTTCCAAAAGTGGCTGAAGAATTTCTTATTCCAAAGCTCTGGCTACCCCGTTAAGAGATTTATAGCCGTGAGTATATGTATGTATGTTTCCATTCAAATAATTTATTAATTGCAAATAACATCCCATTTTTTGGTATAGTTACAGAGTTTTTGATGTTTCAAAGCAGGATATTTTTTGCTAGCAACATTAAAATTGTAAAAGTGACAATAAAGAACTAAATCCATAAATAAACAATAATAATATTTGTATTCAAACGTTTACTCCGACATATTATGTGACCGAGAGGGCACTATATATTAATCAAAGGTACCATACCCAAATCTTCATACAGTTGCAGTTTGCTGTGCAGTGCCGGCTTAGAATAGCACTACCCCATTTCTTCCGGTGGGTGTACGTAAGAGGCGACTAACGGTATTGGGGGCTTTTAAGGGATTTTTGGGCGATGCGGTTGGAGACCCATCACTCAACAATGTTTATTTTACCATCTTTTCCCCACACAAGTTTCCAAAAGTGGCTGAGAAATTTCTTATTCCTTGGCTCTGGCTACCCCTTCTAGGGATTTATAGCCGTGAGTATATGTATGTATGTTGCATTGTATAAAGTTACATCCACAGTATTATCACTTGAGATTTTTTGTTAGCTACCTTTTTATATAACAAAAAGTAAATTAAATTATCTAAAGTCTGTTTTTTGAGAAACCAATCTTCAGTTAAAATATGTGTGAAACATGAACCTCTCATTGACCACACAAAAAGTGCTACATGGTATATAAAAGTATACAAATCTGTGTCGAACATTTTCTTTCCTTAATTTATTAGTAATAATCCCCACATGAGGTTTCCATGAACAAAAACATTCAAATTATGAAATAGTAGTATAGTTTACAGAGCAGCTCTTTCTCTTTAGAATAAACCTACGAGATAAAAGAATTTCCATGTAAAAAGCGTTAAGTTCATTGAAACTGTGTGAATTTAGCTTAACTTTATTTTTATCATATAATTATGAAGCAATAAATATATTAAAATAAAAAGCTTTTTTAATACAGTTGCTCAAAAAGTGGCGTATTGCAAGAAACGTATATCGTTCGGGATGTGGGCTATTACACTCTCGTGCTTTTTTTGCCATTCTCGCACTAGTGTGTTTTCTTTCCCAACTGTCAAAATAATGTATATTATAAAGAAAAACCAACCATGAAGTTTAAAAAAAAAACAAAGTAGTTTTTATGTTTCATGCCAATACGCAGAAATATTTCTAAAAAGAAGCTCCTAATTTATTTTAATATCAGATTTAATGATTTGATTGAATAGTTAGGTTAAGTTTTTATTTCATATCACTTAATTTCATTTTCATTGTATTATTATTTTCTTAAATTGATTCATTTTTTCGCAACTGTATTAAAAACGGTCGTTCAGTACACGATCCCTGTCATTCCATTTGTCGGAACTCTTTGCAATGACAGCCATTCCGCACGTAATGAAATATACTATTCCGAATATGCCAATGTAATAATAAATCAAATGATGATGTGTACATACAATGCATTGGTATACATTTTCAGTTTATTCCACTATGTAATTTAAATTCGAATGATACCTAAATAGGATTTCCATTCACTCAATCATTAACTCATTCACCGAATGTGAGATTAATATCAAATGCATAATATTTTAAATTTAAAACATGTTGTAGAGGGAGAGAACCTGAGTGAAGAAGCATAGCTAGTACGAGCGACTTTTTAACTAGATATCGCGTGGTATAAAACAGCCATCTCTTTCGCACTTACTTAGTATCGTATACTGTCATCTCATTCTAACCGATATCGTGATGATAAAATAGTGCTCGTGCTAGGCCCTCCAGGTGAAATAATGAGATGCTTTTTTAACAGCCTTACACCGATAACAGTAAGAAAGAATATTTTTACTGTAGCAAAATGCATTCTGTCTCAATGTGCAGTTAGTTGGCTCTGTTTAAGACTAGTGCAATGAATTCTCAAAGAATTCAGAAATACCTTTGACTATTACATTTAATCTATCAATTTATAAAATGCGAGAAAATGTACTTCACATGTATAGCAAATTAAGAACATAGTTCAAAAAGATTTTTTGTATCGTCACATATTTAGGCGACTTCGAAAAGGTCTCAATTAAAAATACTATACTTCAAACAGAGTCGTTTAAAACACGTTAGAAAATCAGCATCAGACTTTGGGAGGACAATAATGTAATTTTTTTTACGCAAGTGCAGTGGGTGGGTTTCCTGCTGGGTCTTCCGTGGGGTCTTCAGTCACCATGGGCTCGTCTGATTCTATGGGGATCTCTAGGACCCTGGGCCCGTATAGTAGCAGATATGCGCAGTGCCAGTCGCCTGAAATTACATCATAACTATTTAAATACCCGATGTATAATATAGCTATGCTCATGGCTAAAAATTACAAAAAAGGGTAGCTTGAACTATAGAATAAGTAATTCTTCAGCCCCTTCAATCAGGAGAAGGAACTCCTGATTTGGGAGAAAATTTGACAAAAAGGCTATATTGGTATTGATTTCCAACTACAATTGTTTGTCTGTATTTACATACATACATACATACATATTCTCACGCCGTTAGTTCCCATTGGGGTAGGCAGAGACTATCGATCGCCACTTTGTACGATCCTGGCAAACCTCTCTAGCTTCATTCACATCCATCAATCTTTTCATACATGCTCTTTTATTCTTCTTCGGACACCTGCCTTTTTGAGCACATTTTCTATTTGATCTAAATGTGTCCTCCGAGGTCGTCCTCTACTAACATTACCTTCCACATTGGCTCTATATATCTCTTTCACCACTTTACTGTCATCCATCCTCTCTATGTGCCCAAACCATCTCAACATTCCTTTTTCTATCTTTCTTACAATATCATCTTTTACACCACACCTTTCACGAATCACATCATTCCTCACACGATCACATAACCTTACATTACAAACTTTTCTGAGGGATCTCATTTCTACTGCATTTACTCTGCTTTCATGCTTCTTCTGCCACACCCAACATTCACTGCCATACATAAGCGTAGGAACGAGGACAGCATCATGCACAGCCATTCGGGCCTTTTCGGACACCGATTGACTAGACATGAGACTATCCAGTGCTCCATTTACCGCATTACCCTTTTTTACTCTTCTTTCAATGTCTTCATCACACTTTCCATCCCTAGTAAACAAACTTCCCAGATATACGAACTCTTTCACTTGTTCCACTTTCTTACCATTGATCTCAATCACGCATTCAGTCATATTCTCCTCTCTCTCGAAAACCATGGTTTTGGGTTTTATCCACATTTACTCTCATTCCTTTTCTTTCAAACGACGCACATGCAATATTCATCATCTCTTGCAACTCCTCAACCGACGATGCAAGTTACACTTGATCATCAGCATATAAGAGGCATTTGATGACGAATCCACCCATTCTCAGTCCATAATCACTTTCACGCAACTCTATCAGACAGTCATCCATGAACAAGTTGAAGAGCCACGGAGAAGCTACACATCCCTGTCGGACACCCCTAGAGATACCGAACCAGTCAGTGTCTTCCCCGTTTATTCTTACACATGCACTAGAATCCTCATAGAGTGATACCAGTGCACGTATAAGTTGGCTCCCCAAGCCGAACTTGGATAACACCTCCCACAAATACTTCCTTACCACCCTATCATACGCCTTCTCTAAATCTATGAAGGAGCAATACACCTTTCGATTCTTGGCTAAGAACTTTTCAGTGATGCTCCTTAAAGAGAAGATTTGATCCATACATCCCATTCCCTTTCTAAATCCTGCTTGCACATCCCAAATTTTGTCATCTGTTTCATTCATCACTCTTTCAATCAATACCTTTGCATACAATTTACCGACAACACTGAGTAGGCTGATTCCGCGGTAGTTTTTAGCTTCCTGGTGTGACCCTTTTCCTTTATATAAGGGCACAATTACTGCCCTGCACCAATCTCGTGGTACTTTACCACTCGACCAACACTTTTGAAAAAGGAAGTACAGCCAGGAAGCCACCAACCCTTTACCAGCCCTCAGCATTTCGATACTTATCCTATCATACCCTGCCGCTTTCCCTACTTTCATACTTTTCAATGCTTTCATTACTTCTTCCATACTAATCTCACTGTCACTACTGTCACCCAATGCCTCATTCCAGTCAACATTGCTGCCAATTGGCGAAGAAATAGGTGAATCCTCTTTTTCAAAGAGAAAAATAGTTCTTCCATACTCGTCTTATGCTACTTTCATCCGTCGCCAATTCACCCTGTTCATCTCTCACTACATTCACTCTCGTGTTTTGGGAAACTCCCTTTTCTTTCCGGATATATTTCCAGAACAACTTTTGGTTATTCCGGAAATTATCAGAGAGTTTCCTCTCACACCATTCTATCAAATCACGTATATTGTCTGTATTTATTATTACAATAACCAAAATTGCGTGCGGGGAATCTATCTAAGCGTATGAACTATATAATATGATGTGCAGTGTCGGTTAGCATAGCACTACCTCATTTCTTACCATGGGTAAGAAGCTACCAAAGGTAAGTATTGGGGCTTTTAAAGGAATTTTCGAGCGATGCGGTTGGAGACCCATCACCAACACCAACCTTTACTTTACTATCTTTTTCTCCTCTCAACTTTCAAAAGTGACAGAAATATTTCCAATCCTAAAATTATGACTAATCCTTTTTGGGATTTATAGCCCTAAGTAAGTTTTCTTTACTACGTATATTTGTAGTGTCCGTATATTGTTAGTAATATTATAGCTACCTCCCCCGCTCAGTTTGAGCACGTCCTCCGTGTCCACGGTGGTGACGGTGTCGTCGTCGCAGCGCAGCCAGTGCTGGCCGCGCGCCACCCACGCCACGTAGTGCCCGCTGGACGACGAGCGCCCGCGGTGCGTGAGGACCGCTCGCAGCCGGTAGTAGCCGCTGTTGTTGCTGCCTATGTCTGCCGGAACGTTCCACGGTTAGGTGAGGGAACATTGAAGAGATTAAGAGACTAGAAGTTAACATCAGAGAGTATTTAGGATGGAACATCAAAACGTATAAGAGGGTGAAACATTAAAAAGTAGTAAAGAATAACCACCAAGGATGGGACACCAAAAAGAATTAGAAAAAAGAACACCGAGAGTATTAGAGGATGGATTATTAGAAAATATTAGATGTTCGAATATCGAAAATCGAACAGCTGGAACATTAATGAGCTTCTTATGACAAGATTGCATCTTCCCAACTCAGCTTTAAAAAGTGGCACAGGATTTTCTAATACTATGGCAATTCCTTTTCTATTTGTGCAACTTATAATTTGTGACTATGCTTAACTCGAAAATCATTAACATACCGCAATGTAGGAATGTGAGTGAGAAGCACATAACAATGTGCGAATGAGTCCGCAGTAGTGCGCTCTAACATGACTCACATATTTTTTGTTTTTTTTTCGTTTGTTCGTTAGTGGTAAGAGATTTGGATGAACTGGAATATAAACTATCTACAAGAAAGCCCTTTTAAGTTATCGCTGAGTCTTCGTAATTGTAAATCTGTGTGTGTGCTGCTGTAAATCATTTTAGCAGGTTTATTTGGTATGACACCAATACATAGCAATTGAAAGTCACTCTAAACATGGTTGGTATATAGTGACTTTCAGTTGTTAGTGATAACTTATATTGATAGTTGTGGTGAATCTAAGGCATTTAGGGCCGCTTACCGATGCAGCTTAAATCTCGATTTAGTTATAACTAAACTCCGTTTAACTTTAAACCTCAGTTTTTGTCTTGCACTACATCGATTTAGTGTTAAATCTCGATTTAAGAAATGACAATGTTAAACCAGAGAAATGGCGGTTTTATTCTTAAATCTAGATTTATCAGTCCGTCAATAACAACTAACAGCTTAAATTAATGTATTTTTATGACGATGATGAAAAAATTATTAAGGTTGTGAATATCCCGGACTTCTTGCCAAGACCTATGGCACAAACAGATCTGTATGTGATATGTGTATGGTTTTGAATTACTTCGCAGCTTAGCAGTAAAATTCAGAATTATTGCACGTTTTTGACTTCCATATTATAGATAATTTAAGAAAATATAGCGACATAAACACCATGCACATCACAAAAAACAACAACAAATCAGTCATTGGCAATCGATAGTCTCGGCCTTTTCCAATGAGAAGTAATAGCGTTAGTATATTTATGTATGTAAATCAGTCAACCAAACGTCAAAACCAAAGAACACGTTTCGTTCAACCCAATGAAAATAATAAACGTCACAAAAAAGCTGATTTTGTTCAGTGATGCTCTTTAAAGAAAAGATTTGATCCATTCATCCCAATCCCTTTCTAAATTGTGCTTCCACATCCCAAATTTTATCATCACTCTTTCAATCAATACCTTTGCATACAAATTACCGAGCTGAGTATGCTGATTCCACGGTAGTTTTTAGCCTCCTGGTGTGACCCCTTTCCTTAATATAAAGGCACAATTACCGCCTTGCACCAGTCTTGTTGTTCTTAGCCACTCAACCAGGATTTTCGGAGAAGAAAGTACAACCCAGAAACCACTAACCCTTTATTGAAGTTATCAAACCTCAGCATTTCGATACTTATCTTGTCATACTCGGCAACTTTCCCTACTTTTCATTGCTTTCTTTATTTCTTCCATACTAATCTCACTGTCACTAAAGTCGCCCATTTCTTCGTTCCAATCAATATTACTGCCAATTGGCCTAGACCTCGATTTTAAATCATACCCTTTTTATATTTTAAAGCGATTAAAGACAGCAAACTAAACAACTTTGGAGTGTTCATCTAAAATATTGTAATTTTTAAAATAATTAATACATAAAAAGTGTCGTACCTAGGTCAAACTGAGAAAGTATAGTGAGGTTCTTAGCCTCAGCTGAAATAAAACAAAAACATCTTGTGACTTGATCATATGTTTTTTATTTTTATTTTAGCATAGGCTAAGAAACTCACCACACTTTCTCAGTTTGATCTACGCAGTGACATTTTATAATTATTAATTACTAGCTTTTTGCCCCGCGACTTCGTCCGCGTGGACTTCATTTTTTGCATCCTGTTTATATAATACCAAAATACCGAAACACTATCTCAACTTCTGTTTTTTATATTTATAATCCCGCGGGCGTTGTAAATGACATAAAGGATATTGAGGCTTTTTAAGTGATTGTTGGGCGATGCAGTTTGTGACCCATCACTAACAACCTTTATTAACCTATCTTTTATCAATATATTTCCAAAATTGGATGAAGAATTAGTATCTCCGAAGCTATGGCTACCCTTTTATGGAATTTATGGTTGTTAGCATATACTCATGAATGATTGATAGATGGATTTCATAAATTCAATCGCACCAAGTTTTATTATAAAATGTAAAAAAACTCTATATTAACTTTCATTTGCTATATCAACCCGTTAGGGGTTGAGTTCCAAAAATTCCTTTTTAATTGTTCATAAGAATCATGAAACAAATATACCAAGTTTTTATGTTCAGAAATGAGAATATCTTTAGTAAGTACAGATACGGATAGTAGTTTGGCGCTGCGGCGACGGCACGGTGCTGCCCCCTACACTGACCGTTGGTGATAGTGGGAGAGCTTGCAGCAATTGCTCGGCAATGTAGGGATGATTAGTGGTGGATCTCCTTCCAAAATAATCGCTAAATTGAAGGGATAGTGCTTGTTATTATTATATATAGTGTTATTTTAAGCTAACAAAACATTTTTTTACAAAAAGCTTGAATTACCTGAGATACGAACCCGGGACGATTGATTCATAACACTAGTTTACAAAATCCAACTTTTTGCCTGTTGCCGTGAATTTAATGGTTGGTAACATTTACTTATGTTTAGTTTTTATTAATTTTACCCTCAGTTTTATTTTTCTAGCTCGAGTTTACTTGTTATTAACTTTCTCATTTCTAAACATTTTTTAGTCGCTTAAGTACGTATTTTATTATGTTTATACAAATATTTAAAGTTTTTACGGCATGAGTAGTTCAAGGAGACGTTGTATAAACAATCCAAACCATTTTTGTTAAATATGCGGAGAATATGTGTTTGAGAAGTGTAGAAAAGTCATATCAGAGACACTTAAAAATGCTTATTTTTTATATTTTGGAATGCCGTTGGATAAAAATTACAAATCTTGTGCTCCTGATTGTGCGTGTAAGTCGTGTATTGAATACTTAGGATTATGGAAAAGTGGTAAAAGAAGTTCTTTTAAACTTAAAACACCAACTATTTGGAAAGAACTGAAAAATCATCTCGACGACTGTTACTTTTGTAGCGTGAACATAAACGGCTTAAACACCAAAAATCAAGCTAAATGGCAATACCCAAGTACTACATGTGTTCAGCGTCCAGTGCAGCAATCACCTGAACTTTCAGAGCCTAAAAATTTAACTGAACTCTTAGAACAAGACAATGAAGAACCAAGCACATCACAAATTGATTCTGATTTCGAGAGTACGCCAGATGAGCCAAAATGTTTTACACAAAATGAGTTGGATGATTTTGTAAGAGACTTAAATCTTTCTAAACAAGCTTCAGAATTGCTGGCTTCGAGACTGAAAGAAAAAAATTTGCTATCTCCAGGCACTAAAATAACTTTTTATCTAGAAAGAGAATAAAAAATCTGAAAATTATGTTGAACTTGTTGAAGACCTGCTTTTACAATTAAGAGATATGGGATGCAATATGAGCATAAAACTTCATTTTCTCTTCAGTCATCTGGACAGGTTTCCGGAAAATTTAGGAGATATGAGCGAAGAGCAGGGAGAGCGTATGCATCAAGATTTACGTGTCATGGAAGAACGTTATCAGGGTTTCTGGGATATAAATATGATGTCTGACTATTGCTGGTCTCTGATACGCCATTTCCCTATGTCTACACAATTATTATTTTTTTCAAATAAATATTCTTTTAGGTAAATACACGTTTTTTGCTGTTTAAACCGCATTTAGCTGAAACTCAAAAACTAGAGCTGATAAAAAAAAACTACTAATAGTTTTAAATATAGTTCAATATGAGTAGTCAACAACAGCTTAAAAAATCCCAGCAACATATGTACTGTAAACTAGTGTAATAGTTCTAATTAAATATTCATAGTAGTTAGTTATACCGCTACGCCACGGAGACGTTACTGGGGCGGTGTCAAATTTTTATTACGCTTTATTTCATATTAGTCTTACTATTGATAAACAAATGTGTCATTTAAATTGATAAAACCCCTTCATCTTTCCAAAATGAACATTAACAAAGTGTCTGATGTGAATTCCATCGATGATAAAAATAATCGCTGCAATATTTTGAGCCATATATGAGTTAAGGTTTTTTGATGTTCCTATGAGAACTCTTGCGGATTCCTTAGTTTCAAGGAATCGTCGTCGTTTCATTTAGCTTCTAAATGTACATGTTAATATTCGTTTGCAATATAAGTAGATGTAAAAAAAATGTATACGATAAAAAAATAGTACATCATCCCCCGGGAGTTCCTTATTTTCGGGGATCCATTACCGTACCATTAAGCTTCTAAATTTTGATTTTTATATTAGTTTACAATATTTTACGTTGTTTTAAACGATACACAGCGCCATCTCCAATGCATCCAGCAAGCAAACCATATTTTTGATTTCCCGTGGGAACATATTTTTTCCGGGATAAAAAGTACCCTATCATTTAATTTAGACTTCTAACTACACGTCTAAAAAATTTCAAAGCAATCGGTTTAGTATTTACGGCGTGAAAGCGGAACAAACAAACAAACAAACTCACTTTCCCATTTATAATATTAGTATGGATTTTGAAAATTGCAATATTTTAGATAAGCATTCCATAGGCAAAGATGTTTAGTGTGATGTATTTCAACAATTTAAAATATAAAAAGGGTATGTTAGATATAATTATGAATGATAGAAAATTGGTAAAAGGGATCTAGTATGGATGGTAATGTTAGTAGAGGACGACCACGGAGAAAACACTTGGCCCAATTGAGAGTGTGCTCAAAAAGGCAGGCGTCCGAAGTATGAAGAATAAAAGAGCACGTGTGAAAATATTGATGGATGTAAACGAAGCTGGAGAGGTTTGTCAGGATCGTATGAAGTGGCGATCGATAGATAGTCTCTGCCTACCCCAATGGGAACTAATGGCGTGAGTATATGTATGTATGTAATACCATTTTTCCATGTATGTAATACCAGTTTTCTCCAAAATCTTTGAAAAGTCAATGTATAATAAAATTTGTAGTTTTTTAAATAAGAACCACATCCTTATTCCAAATCAATATGGATTTAGAAAAGGACTATCTACTACTTTGGCTTGTTATAATTTAGTAAAAAATATTACAGAGTGTTTAAATACTAAGACGCCAGGTGTTGGGCTTTCATTAGACATGAAGAAAGCTTTTGATTATGTATACCATCCTTTTCTTTTATATAAAATAGAAAGATATGGGTTGCGAGGTCCAGTTTACTTATGGCTAGAAAGTTATTTAAAAAATAGAGAACAATGTGTCGAAATTTCAAGCGCATATGGAGCTAATAAAGCAAATTGTTGTTCTGAGTACAAAACGGTTCAATACGGTGTACCACAAGGGAGTATATTAGGTCCTCTGTTGTTCCTATTATATATTAACGACCTACCCCAAACGACTTCACACGATTGCACCCTTTATGCTGACGATACCACTGTTCTAATTAAATGCCAAGACCCGAAAATGATGCAGCATGAAATTAATCAAACTCTCGGTAATATTATTGAGTGGTTACGAAACAATAATTTAAAAATTAACTTGACCAAGACTGAATTAATACAATTTAGAACTTATCATCGTAGCCCTATGCAATTAAATATAGAATTTAATAATGAAAAAATTTAGGAAGTTCAGACGACTAAATTCTTAGGTTTTAATATTGATTCATTTTGTGATTGGAAATGCCACATAGATATGTTATGCTCGCGGCTTGACCGGTTTATGTATGTAGTACATCGTATAAAATATGTAGTTTCCGATAAAGCTGCCCTTAAGTGCTATCATGGATACGTGTCCTCAATTCTCAGGTACGGCATAATATTATGGGGTAACTCTGTAGACGCGGATAGGATATTTAAGATTCAGAAGAAATTTGTTAGGATACTATGCGGTGCCGATTATCTCGACAGTTGTGTTCCTTTATTTAAGAAACTAAAAATTCTTCCCTTTCCATGTCTCTATATCTATGAACTGTTGATATTTGTCTTTAAAAATCAACATCTATTTAATGTTAAACCACCTGGCATAAGACCGAAACGGGGAAATCATACAATACAACTCCAATACCCAACTAATAAATGTTTGGCTATTTGTCAGAGCAACTCCAACTATGTGGCGATAAAACTATTTAATATTATAAGTGACAATTTAAAACAAAACACGCTGTGTAAATTTAAAACAATTTTATTTGACTACTTAATGGAAAACTGTTTCTATGGTGTAAAAGAATTTATTGAAAACTGTGACATTTAAAATATTGCTATTAAGGAAAATAATTTGACACTATTAATTTTTATATTTTTTTTGCTTTGATTGAGATTGAATGTGCTGTGTTGTGTTATTTAGAAAAATAAGTGATTTTGTATAATTTAGATTTATTGACATTTTTAATTGACTTGATAATGTACTTTTCGAAAATTTAGACGCCATTTGGCAGAGCAAGTAAAGGGCTGACATATTTTATGAAATGAACATCATTTGTAACTCTTGTTCTTGTGAATTAATCTTTTTTTTTATGTATGTTTTAAAAACAAGGTCTAGGCTAATTGGCGAACAATTAGGTACATCCTCTTTTTCAAAAAGTCCCTCAAAATAGTATACCCATACTCCGGATATACTTCGGAATTATCAGTTTCCTCATTTTCGCAGAAATTTGCGCATATTGGCTTAGTAGCAGTACTCTAACTTGTGTACCAACCAATTTATTATGAGGTCTGTGAATGTACACTCAGAACCGAACTTATTAAAAATTATTGAGCATCTAGATTTGAACAGAATCTTAACTTACCATCTTCGAACCAATACGGCAGCACTGTTTTGTGTTTGGCGTCTTTGGAGCCGTCCCCGTGACTCTTTTTCTTTGAATTCAGAGCTGTTACTACTGACTCATCTTCTAATTCCTTAAAATAATAAATAAATGTGATTAAGTACTGGTCTGATGTCACTCTGTCATCGTGTTGTCTGAAAATCAGTTCTGTGAGTCAAAAGCTCACAGAAAATGCTGAGACAGCACCAATTCGCTGTTCGGGTGGCACGGGAAGTGTATGACAAATTTTTGTATGTTTTTTATTGATTCTCTTTTTTTTTTGTTTTTTCTTTATTATTTTTTAATTTATAACTAATTTATTTTAAATGTTGTTAAAATTGATGTTACTTGTTCTTCTTGTGCCTACAAATGGCGAATAAACGTTTTTCTTTCTTTCTTTCTTTGTTTACGTAAACTTCTTATGGTTTTGGGGTTTAAAATGAATGTTTGGTAATGTGTCTAGAGAGCTCTCACTAAGAGGTATCGGAAAGGAAGGGTTTGCTCATAAGTGTTCTGAAATATTATACATGACATAAACATAAACGTTCACGCCGAATATCCCCTAAGGGGTTGGCAGAGGTACTAATCCATCTGAACATCACGTGACTTTGTCACCTGGTATTCTGAGTACCCACGTGAAATATTATATAAAAAATGTTTCATTCATCTGCAATGGATTAAGTGTTAAATTAATATTTTCTAACCAAAAAGAGATTAAAAAAATCACCTTAAACTTATTTCTCATAGGCATCAGTCTCTCCTGCAGCTCTGGACTGCATATCTCATACACATCCAGGTCTAATGGAAACTTCACGTCTTTCAGTATCTTGGCGTTGACTGCCGCCTTCTCTTTGTAGTAGAAACGCACGAATTGGATCGTTAGGTACGCTGGGAGGCGACTTATTTTGGACTGGAAATATAATTTGTTAAGTTAGGTGTGTAGTGTCGGTTTAGAATGGTACAAACCCATTTGTTCTGGTGGGTGTTGTATGAGGCGGCTTAGGGTTTCCAGAAGTATTGCCGGCAATCCTTTATTTTGTATTTTTTTCCTACTCAACTTTAGAAGTGTCTGAAGAATTACCAATACTCAAACTCTGGTTACCCCTTTTTGAGATTTATGGGGGTAGGGGCAGGTATGATTAAGAATGAGATATGGTTAAGCAAAGATCAGATCCGCTATCTTTTATTATGCCTGTCAAGACACATCCACTGCTGGACTAGTGTATATGGGATTGTTAGTAGAGGACGGCCTCGTAAAACGTTTATTGACCAGATAGAAAACGTTCCTATAAAGGCGGGGGTCCGAAGTGAGAAGAATAAAAGAGCATGTATGAGAAGAATAATGAATGTATGTAAGGGAAGCAAGAGAGGTTTGTCAAGATCGTACTAAGTGGCGATCGATAGTCTCTGCCTACCCCAATGGGAATAATGGGCGTGAGTATAAGTAAGTAAGTAGACGTCGACTTGCAGAAAACTCCAATACTTCAATAAAATACATAACAGTTGTGGATTAAAGTTTGGCAGAAACAAGAGATATGTGGGCTACAAAAATGTTACTTAATAAATCCTATTACAGTAGATACTTACAGTTTTATTATAAACAGCGTCTCTGCCGAGTGTCTGTGACATTTTGGTCAATTGTTCTGACATTTTCTGAAACAATGCAATAATAATGTTATCAGTGCAATGATGAATGTTTTTATTTAGTAGCGCAAATTACTGGACCTATCTCTTCTCATTTAAGTTTTAATGAACCAAAAATATGCTTATAATTATTACGGGCCTTTGAAGAAATAATTTCATTAATTTTTTTTATTTTATTTATCACTTTATTGTATACATACAGACAGGTAATTTACATAGAGTATTTTACTAAATAGGTACAGTCATTGGAGTCTACGTACACAAAGGCGGTTTTAAGAGATGTTTATGACGCCAATTTTAGATCTATTCAACGAAATTAAATCTATTGCGATGTGCAATGAAGAATTGTCTATTCTATATCCTCACCGATTTAAGTCCCGACTGCAGATACTTGACGTCCTGCGAGATAAAGCAGGACAGCTGTAGGAACTGTTCCTGGCTGCGAGTGGGGGGCTCGTCCGCTTCCGAGCAAACTAGTTCCACGTCTAGAGTACCTCCAAAGTATTGCTCCACTATTGATGTTCTGCGGAAGAGTGGACTGTGTAAATATAATTTGTTTTTTGAGACTAACTATGGGATGGGAATTTTGGATATTGAGAATGGTTTCTAGGAAGTTTGAAGAGTTTTAAGAGATTGAGGAGGTTTTTAGGGATTTTAGTTATGCTGTGTAGTGTCGGCTTAGAATAACACTACCTCATTTCTACCCGTGGGTGATCGTAAGAGGCGACTAAGGGTATAGGGGCTTTTTAAGTAACTTTTGGGCGGTGTGGTTGGAGACCCGTCACCAACACTTATTTATTATTACCATCTTTTCCCCACTTAACTTCCAAAAGTGGCTGAGGAATATTTTATTTCCAAAGCTCTGGCTACCCCGTTTAGGGATATATATAGCCGTGAGCATATGTATGTATGTATGAGGTGAATAAATATGTTTTTTTTTAATTGCTAAACTCAACATCAAGTTTGCCGCCGCAGAATTGCTCCACTATTGAAGATCCGTGGGGATACAAGGTGTTCAGATGATTAGTTTTTGTGACTGATTGTTAGTATATCGGGTTTCAGAGGTGGTTGTCGGTAGTGTAGGAACGTTTTTTAACATTGACAGCTGTAGGAACTGTTCCTGGCTGCGAGTGGGCGGCTCGTCCGCTTTCGAGCAAACTATTCCACTATTGGGGGGTATGCGGTGTTTAGTGTTGGTTTTTTGCAACTTATTATGGGAATTCCTGTTTTTGAAAAGGAGGAGCGTGGGAACATTTTGGATACTGAGGTGAAAATATTGGTGATATTTTCTGCGATTTTTGTTTACGGGTAAATCTGTTTGATTTGAATGGATGGACAGGATTAGTTGGGCAGTAGCAATAAAATTGATATTCTTCTAATGGTTTTGTAGAGATATATGACATTTTTTGTTTTCCTCTACTTTCTCTATCTGTCAGAAAATAACTTTTTTAATCGTTTTAGTCTCACCTATCACCCGTGGTAGGCGGCTTTGCTGGTAACATCTGCTGCAGCGCCCTCACAATCTCTGTCCAGCATTCAGAAGCATCTTGCTGTGCCAGCTGTCCGTCCCCGCCGCGCTCGGCCAGGCGCGGGGCGGCGGCGTGCAGTGCGCGGAGCAAACGGGCCGCCGCTCCTGCGCATGCGCCCGGACCCCCGTTTTCTAGGGCCGCCATTGTGCTGGATAGAGCTGAGGTTAGCTCGCCGGATGGGCCGCTGGTTGAGGCTGAGGGGAATTAGTGGAAATTTATTAGGTTGATCAGACTAACAGGTTAAGCAGTGTGTGAAGAAAGTACATCTTATAAGTGCTAGGCAGACCCAATGCAACAGCATGTAATACTCATAAATAAAAGATGTTATTAAAGGGAAGAAAAATTTCGACACTGGCGGGGTTCGAACCCGCGAAATTTTTCTTTCCTTTAATAACATCTTTTATTTATGAGTAATAATCCCCACATGAGGAATTCATGTCAAAAAAAAACATTAAAGCATGTAATACTTTTAGAGGCCTTAAGAAAAAAAAGATGAGTCATTTGAGTTTATTTTTGGTGGTGTTGGAGAGGTTTTGAGATGCATGAATATTTGGTTGATCAAAGGTTGATCTTTCAACAACGAATATTTATTTGAAATACTGCTGTTTTTTAGTTTATCCAAATAGTTACGAACAAATATCAAAATAATTTAGTAAGTTACTACAAACAAAATGTGGTTACTCTGGAACACTAGGTGGCAAAAATTACAATTTATATTGAGAAATATTTATGCTCAAAAAGGCAGGCATCCGAAGTTTAAAGCTAAAGAGGTTAGCCACAATGGAGATGGAGTGTATGTCTGTTACTATTAATGTACTAGTGGTTCGCCCCGCCCTTGCATGGATGGTTTTAAGTATTTTTCACTGCTTCCCACAAAGATATTTAATGTGATGATATATAGTCTATTGTATTGTGAACGGGTAATTTTCCGCAATTCGACATCTACTGTGCGCCTCTTTTACGTGATAGATATATAGCCTACGTTACTTCTGAAAGTCTTAGCTTTCCATTGATAAAAGTTTTTTTTAAATCGGTCATTAGTTTTTGAATCTATTCATTAGAATCAAACAAAGTTTCCTCTTTATAACATAAATGTAGATTTGCCACCCTTTCAGGGATATATTTAAGTTTTAGTAAACTGAAAGTAAATCCTTTCATCATGCCGTCATTCTTAATTTTACTAACCTCCTGCTGAACATCCAAAATTAATAACCTTACGGGTTGAAATAACAAATCAATCAAAGTATGTTATAAAAAAACAAACAATAATCTTACTTACATTTATCATAATTAAGTAATGCATTCTTCAGTTCTGGCACAGTTTTAAGACATTGCACAGTCGCATTCATGTAACAGGTATTGCCCAAGTTTATTAACCCTTCTGGCATATCCAGCTGAAAAACAAAATTAGTTTGTATAGAATTCACCTTCAGTATTTACCTGGCATCATGCCACGGCACATGATTATGGAACTTTTTAGGAAAATAAATAATGAAATAACGAATTTAAGTACCCTTAATACCTAAGGAAACTCATGGCTGCGGTCTGCTAGTTTCAATTAAGTACAAAGTTCACTTACTGCTGAAGCCAATTCTTGTTCATTCAAATCCTCCATAAACTTGGTGGGAACCACTGGCGCTATTGGCACATCTTCCTCTTTGCTGCCCATTACCAGTACTAATGCATTCTGAAATTTAAAATGTTAACTTAAGCTCTTGCTTTTTATAGTTTTATTTATATTATATACTAGTCTCCATGACAGGACAGGAGGGATATGTCTAATTATTTATAACGTAATTTTTTAATTTTACATACATACATATACTCACGGCTAGATAGATAGATTAGTAGTTTGGTTTCCGCACATAGCTCCCTAATGGAACTTTTTTACGTGGGCCCTGGCCGTCTCACTCAATCCACCCTAACTCTGTCCAAAATCTTTCGAGTTGTCCTAAGTCTTTTAAAAAGTTTTTTGTACTACCTGTTCTTGTCCTATCTTTTGAGTACGGGCTGTTTAGAGCCTGGCACTCAAACATGACATGATTTACTGTCTCCTCGGCCTCCATGCATGCTCTGCACAGAGGGCTATCCGTTATACCGATGTTGTGAAAGTGTTTGTTCAATGAGCAGTGACCAGTGATGATTCCTGTTATCATTCTTAGGCTTCTCCTGTTTAGTTGAAGTAGTCGTCTTGTTAGTCTTTTATCTATGTCCGGCATCGCTTCTTTTGACTGGCGGCATTCAGTCAATTCACGCCAGAGAGAGTTGTGTTGTTCTTGTGTGCGTTGCCTCAACCAGGTGCGGTATTGGTTGAAGGGAATTGGTAGAATTGGTTCTGGTCCTTCTGTTTTGTTGTGGGATCCTCTACGAGCTAGCTCGTCAGCTGCATCATTTCCTAGCGAATTACTGTGTCCTTTTATCCATTGTAGTGTGACTTCATTTGTTTCAGTGACTTCCTCTAATGCTCGATGGCATTGTAGGATTAGTCCATTATTTGTGGTGTTGCTCTTCAGTGCTTGCAGTACCGCTTTGCTGTCTGAGAGTATCTTGATTTTTGTGGTGTTTACCTTTCTTTCCAGTATGGCTGTGGCGGCTAGCAGTATTCCGATGCATTCTGCTTGATATACTGTGTTGTATTGGCCTAGTGTTTTGAATGTTTTGATGTTGAGGTCATGTGAGAAGGCTCCTGCCCCTGTTCCCTCTTTTGTCTTTGATCCATCTGTATATATCCGTAATTCATTGGATTTGGAGTAGTCTTTTTGTTCTTCATGTAGTAGGACTTCGTATTGTTTATTAAAGATGTATCTCTTCTTTATTTTGTCGCATGGTCCTTCTATCATAGGTTGATATTGGTAGGCTTCTGTTTTTATTGTTGTGTGCTTTATTCTGCAGTCTTTGCGTAGCATTTTGTTTGTTTCAAGTCGTATGGCTGTTATTGCTGCCTCTTGTTGAATGTATAGATGTAGCGGTGGTAGGTTTAACATTGCTTGGAGGGCTGCCGTAGGTGTTGTCTTCATGGCTCCTGTTATGGCTATGCAGGCTGCCCGTTGCATTTTTTCCAGGGTTTTTTGGCAGGTGCTTTGTATGGTTCTGGGCCACCATACTAGTGCTCCGTAAGAGATAATTGGTCTTATAATTGTGGTGTATAGCCAGTGTGTGATCCGGGGATGAAGTCCCCAGTTTTTCCCTAGTATCTTTTTACATTGCCATAATGCAATGGTGGCTTTAGTCATCGTTCTATCCACGTGTTTACTCCAGTTGAGTTTGCTATCTAGGGTGATTCCTAGGTATTTTACTTCGTTCGATAGTTTGAGTGTTGTCCCGAAGAGTGTTGGTGGGTTGTCGAAATTTATTTTGGTTTTTCTTGTGAATAGGATCATGTCCGTTTTATTGGCGTTAACACTTAACTGTTGTTCTTTGCACCAAGTTTCTACGATTTTCAGTGCTTGGCTCATCTGATTTGATATTATTTTCTCGTTTGGACCGTCTATGAGGATGGCTATGTCGTCTGCATATCCTATTGCATAGTATCCTTTGTTGTTCAGTCGACGTATAAGTTCGTCTACCACCATATTCCACAAGAGTGGGGATAGTACTCCTCCTTGGGGGCATCCTCTCATGACTCTTGCTCTGGTGGCTTCGTTTAGAGCTACTTGAACGGCTCTTTGTCCTAGCATATTTCCAATCCAGCCACTTAGAGTAGGATCGATATTGTATCTTTCTAGTGCATTTTTTATGCTTTGAAATGCAGTTTTGTCGAAGGCTCCTTCAATATCTATTAGCACAGCTAGTGTCATCATTTTCTGGCTCATGGCTATTTCGATCTTTGCTACTACGTCGTGTAGTGCTGTTTCTGTCGATTTACCTGTGGTATATGCGTGTTGGTATTTATGAAGTGGCTTGGCTTTGAGTGGGCCGTCTCTAATATGTCGGTCACATAGTCGTTCTAGTGTCTTCAGCATAAAGGATGACAGACTTATGGGTCTGAAGGATTTGGCTTGGGTATAGTCTGTTTTTCCTGGTTTAGGTATAAATGTGGCTCTTACTTCTCTCCATTGTATGGGAATATATTGGTGGGCTAGACATGCCGCAAAGATGTCCTGAAGCCATGGGATGACGCTGTTCTCAGCCCATTGCATGAAGGCAGGTATTATACCATCCAAGCCAGGGGATTTGTATGGTTCGAAGGTGTTTATGGCCCATTTAATGCGGTCTTTGGTGGTTATCTTGTTGGCTAGTGTCCAGTCAGTTTGCGTGGGGTTTGTTATAGGTTTTTCCCATTTGGTTTCGTTTGCTATTTTGCAGTTGGGAAAGTGTGTTTCGAGGAGTTCTGTGCATGTTTCCTGGTCCGATTTTGTGTAGGTATCGTCTCTTCTTTTGAGTGTGCCCAGAATATTCCTGTCGTTTGTCGATAGTATTTTCCTTACCCTATTGGCTTCATTATTGGATTCGATTGTTTCTGTGAATTGTTTCCATGCTTTCCTGCTACATGTTCTGGTGTCTTTTTTGTATTGGTTTCTTGCTTTTCTGAAAATTTCCCAGTCTGATTTTTGTCTTGAGTTTTTTGCTATGTTGAAGAACTCACGGCTATAAATCCCAAGAAAGGGGTAGCCAGAGCTAAGGAATTAGAAATTCCTCAGCCACTTTTGGAAGGTGCGTGGGGAGTAGAAGGTGAAATAAAGGTTCTTGGTGATGGGTCTCCAACCGCATCCGTTAGCCCCAATACCGTTAGTCGCCTTTTACGTACACCCACTGGAAGAAATGGGGTAGTGCTATTCTAAGCTGACACTACACAGCAATTTTTATTTTTTTTTAATTTTAATAATCCAATATTCATAGCTTGATTGTTGTTGCCTGCTAGGCTTGAAAATATTTGAAAATTAAAACTGTTACCAGTAGGCAATAGTCTTAGCACTAGTGCATGCCTCTTAAATATGTGAATAAGCTTTTTTCTACTGAGCTTTGAAGGTTGAATGCCAAACATAAAAGATATTAATTGCAAGAAGGTATATAAATTAATACATATTATGCAAAATTACTTACATTAGCCAGTTTAAAGTTGCCCCATTCATCATCTCTCAAAGTGACCCCTTTACAGACCACCTTTTGCCTCTCGGGCTGCACTCCAGTCAGAGCAAATATCTGAGCTTTGAACAGGACTGGCTCATCTTCCATGTTCACCTCCACATTTTGGTACACCTCTTTCCCCCATTTTACTTTTACTGGAACCAATTTATTGAATTTAAGTTACTGTAACTGGGATATTATTATGCACAGCGAAGAGTATTGCAATGTTTTTTTAATCCTATTAATTTAATAAATGTGAAAGTTTAGATGAATGGATGTTTGTGTGTTTGAGGTGATAAGACTTCTCAATTATAGAATGTATATGAATGAAATTTAGCAGAATGCGAGATAATGACAACAATTATCAAATAGAATACTTTTATCCCAGTCAAATTTTGACAATAATATATTCACCCCTGATTGTACTCAGAGTACTGGAAAGAATGCCTAAAGTTTGGCATAAGCAAATTTTCAGTACAAAGTCTGTCGGATCAGCTAATATGTAAATATTTCTTTCTTCACTTTCTATATTTCTTATTTCACAATATTTTACCCCCTAAACTTCCAAAAGTAAATGAGAAATATCAATTTCTGAAGCTCTGGCTACACCTTTCCAAGGTGTATAGCTGTGAATATAAATAATATTTGTATGTGTAATATGCAGTACTTGCATATATCATTAAAAATAATATAAAATATTCAGCGGGTACTTGACCGGCCGGATGACACGAAAATGGTGATCAATATCTAGACACGTAGCTTGAGTCCAGTATTTTTGAGTGTTTAATGTGAATTAATAATATTATGGTAAGAATTCGGCATACTAGTAATAATATGAATTATAGTGCTTCAAATAAGTAATTTTATAACGTGTTTGCAGTTGCAGAAAATACTGTTTTGTTAAAAAGAGTTTGATGACCTCATCGCATAGGTGTAGTTAAATTCCTGTTATAATTACAAGCAAAAGGGGTGCAATAACTAAAAGTATATATTAATGTTATCAAAAGCCAAAGATCTAGTTATATGCACAAAAAAATGTCAACTGGTACCGATTTACTTGTTTTAAAATAAAAATCTCATGATTCACCTAAAGTACAGTTTTGTTTAAGCTGTAAATATGTATTTTATTGTTTTACCCAAACAGAAACTTCTTCGTTTTTAAAGACTGTTTGTTCCGGTTAGAAGCTCATTAGAAGAAGGGAACACAAAAAATATAACAATGTTTCATTTTAATAAAACAGATGTTTAATTTGTGGCTTAGTTTAATCAATAAGGTTTTTGATTAGAATAGTTGTGGTAAGTAAAGTAAGCATTACACTTAAGTGTCAAATTATATACATACCAAGATAGTGAAGATTAAATAGTTGAAAAAAAAATATGTCTATTTGAAATTCATTACAATACCATCCTGTATTTATTTTACTTACACAAGATAGTTAATATTAGGCGTTGTCATGCTTATGCTGACCTAATTCATTGTAATATTGATCGCAAAGTCCTGCAAAACTTTTAATCTCTTTATTATTGCTCCTAAACTGCGACACAACAAAAATCTGCCGGCTGTTACCGAAACATCAAATAATAAGTATTCAATTACGTTTATATCGAAAAGCTCCTTATTTATATAAGTGAAATTAGACGAGAAATTACTAACAAAGTATCCCTTACGAATAATCCGGACAAAAACAACAATATTTATAGAAAAGTAAATGTTTTGATCTCCGTAGAGTAATAACCTCGAAATTTCTAGAATTGCTTTTTTACTAATGATATATTACAATTAGAACCTGAACCACATACCTGTAAACTTCGCCATTGTAGATTTTTCTCAATTTGTATTTAAAATTAAGGTTGCGCTGGAGTATAATTCCTTCGGAAAATTTACCAAAAGTCAAAAGACAAGTCACGAATGAGCTTGCTATTTTTTTATATTTTTATAGAATCACCGATTTTGACAACAGTTGGATTAGTTTGGCCTGGTTGGTTTATATCTGACACATTGGAGTTGGCTCTTGGCTGTAGTTTTGGCTGCTTTGGTTTTAATAAACTCCGTTGACACTAGCACACTAACTATAACTATTAACTAAGGTCTGTTCACATTTATTTTACATAACATAACATAACATAAACGTAAACGCCGTTTATCCCCGAAGGGGTTGGCAGAGGTACCAATACTCCTGAACTCACATGGCAAGCGCCATCTAGTGTCCAGAGAAGGTACCCACGTTTTGCTTAGACAGTGTACTCACGTGATAGGGGGCAGGCCTATCGCCGTTTTTGAACGAATACACTGTCACATGACTAAGTACAACTCAGCCATGTGGGTTTCCTCACGATGTTTTCCCTCACCGTTAGCAACCATGATAAATTAACCACACCTATGACTTTAGAAAAGACAAATTGGTGTAGGCCCGTCCCAGGATTGGAACTCACGCCCTTCCGTTTTTCGAGCGGGTGTTCTACCCACTGGACTATCATGTCGCTTTTTATTTTGCCTCTGACATTAATTTAGTTAGCATTACTGCTGTGAAGTGTGTCTAGTGCTCCGTGGTGATTTTGCTTTTTTTACTGCTTTCGTTATTATTATAAGGTATATCATGCCGATAAGGATTCACAGTAGCGCCAGAAAAAATGTCTTAAGGCTAGAGGTAAAATAACTGTAAACGGTCTGTAAGTGGATCATCGTATAAAAGATTTATCTACACTCTTTTCAAAAAATTAGTTGCTTTAAATTTTATAAGATATAGATAAGAGCAAAACTGATATCTATGTATATCGATATCTTTTGGGGATTCAGGCTTGTGTCACTAGTTCGATGACTTGATTGTTGTTATTAAATCTTCCTAATCAGCTAATAGACTCCCAGTGTTGGACATTGACATAGCTCTCCCAACAATATCGACAACGACCGATTTTCCGTTGCCTTTATCTATCGCTTCCCATGACCTTAACTAAGTCGTCGGTCCACCTTGTTAATCGGTGTTGGTTAATTTTATCTATATCAATACAAATTAAGATCAAAATGCGGGAACTTTCGCCCCTACTAAAATAGACGCAAAAACATTTAGCAGAAATTGGTCGATTGGATATTCCAACGAAAACCCATACAAATTATTCTCAAACTCAACCTAAACTTAAACTTTCATGCAGTACATGCCCAAAAGGGGTTGGCAGAGGTAGTGAATATCTCGTGACATTTCACCTGGTGTTCTGAGTACCCACTTTTGCTTGGACATTGTACTTACGCAATAGGGACAGGACTATCGCTGTTTACAACCATGACAAATTGGTGTAGGCCCAATTCAGGACTTGAACCCACGCCTGTCTGCATGATAGGCGTCGTTTTACTTAATGAGCTATCACATATCGGTATGAAGCTATATTTAAACAGTATTGAGCTGGGCTAGAACGTAGTGCCTACTCGGAAATCGTGCACCTACTAAATCCACCAGAGATGGGCTATGTAAATCTGCATCGCTCAACATCTGAATGAGGCACGTAAATGAAGCAATTATTTACTATAAGTTATATAAAAAAAACTCTGATAAATAAACACTGTAAAATGACTGTACATATAAACTTGTATTAATCAATATTAATATGTTCCACCCCGGCTTCGCACGATTAGTTAGTAAACGTTTTGATGATATCTATACGTGTAATACAAAAGCTAGCCTCTCTTTTTTCTAAATCCATCAGCTATCAGCCAAACACTCTACTTATGTCTTTATTTCTCCATAAAATGTTTTGAATGACATTAAGATCTATTCATCTATATTTTTATTTTATATCTAATGAAGTTCTGAACATCAAGTAGGACTTCTTAGCATATTTTTTTGAAAATATTGTATGTAATCAAGCACGGCACGAATAATCCTGTTATTTTTAGACTTGTTAGCGCTTTTCAGCTTACAACAGCTAATGGTAACTGGAATAATTCTGCGCCTTCCAATCTAATTGTGGCAGCAGCTGACGAGATACGCGGTGTAGCACATATAAACATATCCTTATTAAATATTTGGCGTCTCAAATTACTAGATAATTTAGATTAGATTAATATTAAGCTGTGTAGTGTCGGCTTAGAATAGCACTACCCCATTTCTTCCGGTGGGTGTACGTAAGAGGCGACTAACGGTATTGGGGCATTTTAAGGGATTTTTGGGCGATGCGGTTGGAGACCCATCACCAACAACCTTATTTTTACCACCTTTTCCCCACGCAACTTCCAAAAGTGGCTGAGGGATTCCTAATTCCTTAGCTCTGGCTACCCCTTCTAGGGATTTATAGCAGTGAGTATATGTATGTATGTAATCATAAATAAATAATTATACGGACATATTTATAGATACACAGATCAAGTCAGCCCCAAACATAGTAGGTATAACTTGTATTATGGGCTACTAACTCAACGATATATTTAATATTATATAATACACATATTTATAAGTAACATCTAACACTAACAATCAATAATTTCTGCTCATCAAATAAATGTTACTCTCAGCGGGGATCGAACACGCAATCGGACCAAGAGGCTTGTCACCTATCCACTCGGCCACGGACATCGTCCACGTCGAATTCAATCATTTCCGCACTCAGATTTCAAAAGTGGCTGACAAATTCTTAATTCTGGAGCACTGGCTACCCCTTTTCGGTATTTATAGCTGTGAATCGATAGGTACCCACTTACTTACTCAGCTAGTTATTTCCTTATGGGTAGGCAGTGTTTGTCGGTCGCTATTTTGTCGTTTATTTTTACAAAATGCTCTGAGAAAATCTGTTTGGAATGAGAAAGCCTTTAAATTTTCCGAAGCCAGATGTATTTCTCTGTGATTGTTTTCTTCTACGATATTGCCTTATTATATACATACACATACATACAAATTTTACTTACGCGGTTAGTTTTTTATTTTATATTTATTGCCATTGCTGTTTTGCTCCTGGCCTGGGATTTGAACCTTGAACCTACACTTCTCAAAATGATAGGTACGTGCCCTCCCTACTAAACTATTTTATTTTATAAAATGGTTTGGGCACGTAGAGAGGATGGCTGAGAAAAATATGTTTACCGAAAGAGATATATATATATAGAGCCGTTTTGGATGGTAATGTCAATAGAGGACAACCACTCAGGTCAGGACGCAATTCATCAAATTGTGAATGTGCTTAAAAAGGCAGGCGTCCGAAGTACGAATAATAAAATGGAATGCATGAAAATTAAGATGGTTTGGTGCAAAGTGACTAAAATGTAAGCTCTGTATAATGCTTACATCAACGCTAATGTGGATGGCATTGTTAATAGAAGACGGTAGGAGGGAACTCCTTTTATTGCGTCATTTTTTTCCTAAGCATACCTTGGTCACAAAGATTACTCAAACACTACTCTTAGCATTACAAATTGGGAACTCATAGGATAGAAAAAAACGAAGTATTTGTATAGTGACTAGAATAAAAGAGCATGTTTGACAATAGTTTTAAATATGGGGGAAACGAAAGAGATTTTTCCAGAACTGGCAAAGTATATAATAGTCGATTCTCATCCCAATAAAAATATTAAATACACGTGTGTTATTCAACGTTTCCGCAATTTTATGGACATACAAACAGTTGCGAGTTTTCGGTAACTGATCTAAATGTGATCAATTTTCTCACGTAAAGGGAGACAGCTCTAGAACGGCCGAGGCTCTCATTGGTCGCTACGTTCATCGAACTTTCCAACACCCGCGAAGCCTCCGCGACTGTGCGCTTGCAACCACAGCGCCAGTCACCGTAACGCTCATCTTAACGAACGACGCTTGCGCATTTAAGATCGAAGTATTCGATTTCCCACCTCGCTCATACATCGGTTTTTCAGTGAATAACGTAGTGAAGTGAAATTGTTACTGGATAAAATTATATTGTGAGTTGACAAGTTGTTTTGTTGAGTTTATTTGAATGCAGAAAGCTGAATGGTAAACCTGTGCGGTGTTATTAAGCTGCTGGTGTTGAATGTAAGTTTAAGCTCTCACACATTTCAATTTTATTGCATTTATATTTTATGTCAGTTTCATAAAGTTTATTGTAATTTACATACAATGTTAATTATGAGATATGTGTTATTTTAGAAAATTATTTTCATCTAACATACATACGTATACTCACAGCTATAAATCCTAGATAAGTGGCAGACTGAGCTTCAAAATTAGAAATTCCTCAGTGACTGAGGAATTTTTAACATACATTTTATTTTGTATAAACTTTATTACCCTAAAAGTATTTCGAGCAAAAATACTAGATATACATTACCCGTCTAATACATACATATACTCACGGCTATAAATCTCTTGAAGGGGTAGCCAGAGCTAGGGAATTAGAAATTCCTCAGCCACTTTTGGAAGTTGCGAGGGGAAAAGATGGTGAAATAAAGTTTGTTGGTGATGGGTCTCCAACCGGATCGCCCAAAAATCCCTTAAAAGCCCCAATACCGTTAGTCGCCTCTTACGTACACCCACCGGAAGAAACGGGGTAGTGCTATTCTAAACCGACACTACACAGCATATTTACCGTCTAATACTACGACTATTATATATCTATCTATACTTATAATAAATCTGTAGAGAGGTCAATTCTGTACATGAAATATATTTTCAAAATAACTATCAGGTGGTGATTAGGGATCGATACTGATGCCAAAAATGCAATCAGTAAAATTTTTGTCTGTCTGTCTGTCTGTCTGTCTGTCTGTCTGTCTGTCGGTTTGTATGTTCCTTATGGAAACAAAAACTACTCAACGGATTTTAACGAAACTTGGTACAATTATTCTTCATACTCCTGCGCAGGGTTTTGTATACTTTTCAGCAGAGAAATAAAGGGGAATTTTGGGAAATTTTGGGAAAACGGGAGAAGTTACTCCATTTTTTAAGCTTCCGTCGCGTGTGCAGCCTTAATGGTTAAACTTACATAGAAATCATGTGTGGCGGAAATATTCTTCATAAAATTATCTAAAAAATAATCCTCAACAGTATATGTCTATCTTTTACGGTTGACTCACAATAACACGTGTAATTCCTGATAGCTTAGCAGTCCGGAACATCCTGATTATATTTGTTTACTCTTACGTTTGTAAACCTCTCACTCATCCCTAATTTAAAAAAGGTAACATTATTACCTATTCATTAAAAAAAGAATTATAGAAATCGGTAGACAAACACCGAAATTATACATAAAAAAAATAGGTAAAAAAACTTTTTAAGTTAAACGGTTTTATTATTAACATACAGAGCAATGTTTCAGATAAATGTACTAAAAACCTAAAAATAATAATAAAATAGATACAGTCGTGGGAATTATATACATATGCATAGACTAGACTAAAATAAAACCGTGGGGCACGTCAATTGTCTTCAATCGTTGATTAAAATGTTTGTTTTGTAATGTTACACTATAATTGGGCAGTTGTTCAACCGACAACGATGGACATGTGATAAATAGGGCAGAATGTGGAAACAAGCTAGCAAGCTCGATTATAAGCGAGTTTTAGGGTTTCATAGTGTTGAGCGAGTAGTACTTTTATCATATGTTATGTCGATTAAAGACGAACTGCAAGCAGTAATCCGATTCATCGCCAGCCAGCAGTGTAAATTTCCAACGAGAAACTAGTAGAAACATCTCTTTTATTTACATGGAGTGTATGACTATTGGAATTTCCATGAGCAAGAAAATAGTAAGTAATTTCCTCACCATCTGCGGGCCAACTGCCCAAGGACGAATTAAACGTTTCTTCTATCGCACATTAAGTCGATAATTTGTAGACAATTGACGTGCCCCACGGTTTTATTTTAGTCTAGTCTATGCATATGTATATAATTCCCACGACTGTATCTATTTTATTATTATTTTTAGGTTTTTAGTACATTTATCTGAAACATTGCTCTGTATGTTAATAATAAAACCGTTTAACTTAAAAAGTTTTTTTACCTATTTTTATTTTCTAGTTTTTAGTTTTTATTTCGCATTCTGTTTAATTCATATAGTGCTTCATTATTGCAAGGTGTCTTGCCCGTTAGTTTATTGCAGTCCAACTCCTCTATACGTAGTCCCTGCAAAGATCTGGCTCTACTAAGAGCCACGTAGGCTTGACCTTCTTCAAACAGTTTCGCACCTAAGTATACGACTGCGTAATCCACAGTGCTTCCCTGCATTTTATGTATTGTAGAAGATGATAGTATTAAAGGCAACATTCTTCTTTTCTAAATTTAAATCTTATTATTATATGCCATTTAGTGGCTGCGCCCATCTAAAATATTGATTTGGTATAGTGCACTGTATGGCGACCATCTGAGATTTTAATTTTGCATAGTAAATTGTATTCTACTTGGTGAGACCTTTCATTTGATACCCATGTTGATGGGATTGAAATAAAACCTAAGTTATCCGCCATTTTTTAGAGGCCGCCATCTTGGATTTTAATTTTATATAGTACATTGTATTCTACTGGTTGAGCACATTCATTTGATACCCATATTGATGGGATTGATAAAACCTACGTTATCCGCCATTTTGTAGCGGCCGCCATCTTGGATTTCATTTTTTTATAGTATATTGTATTCTGCTTGTTGAGCCCTTTCATTTGATACCCATATTGATGGGATTAATAAAACCTAAATTATCCGCCATTTTGTAGCGGCGGCCATCTTGAATTTATAATGATAATGAATAAATATAATTGTATTGTCACCAAAATCCAAAGTGTATACAAAATTTCAGATTAATCGGTTGATAGGAAGAGGGTGAAATTTGAATTACTAAATTTGACCCAAGAATAAAGAAACAAACGGGGTGAGCTAAATAAAACCGTTTAATAAGCCATCGCGCCCGTGATCGAAACCAAATCTTTACTAATTTACATATAAAATACTAGATGGCGCCAGTAGTTGCATCCTACATAACGTAATGATTTATTTTTTAGATTGTTATAAATACTTCATGGCGTTTTATTCGGAAATACTGAACCGTTCATCAAAGCGCATTTAAAATCATAAAACTACACTGTTTAGGGAGTGCTATAAATTGAATAAATTGAAAACATTGCGCTGAATTTCACAATGCTTGAGCAGTGACTGAAGAAAGGAACCTCAGATATTTAAAAAAACAACGCTACCCGTGCGAAGCTGGGACGATCTACTAGTCTTACATATATACATCTTATCACCGACTCGTCTACAACGTTTTATTCATCTTTCTTTCGTATATGCTCGTTTATACTTCAGACTACGAATTAAATTGAATATGGAAAATGAAAATTTAAAACATATACTCACGGCTTTAATACCTAGAAGGGGTAGCCAGAGCTTCAGAGTAACAATCTGTGCAGCCACTTTTGGCTAGGGAAAAGATTGTAATATAAAAGTTGTTGGTGGAAAAACTGCATCGCCCAACAATAAACATACTAGTGTACCAAATTATGTATAAAACTACTAGTGGACCGGCCCAGATTCGCACGAAAAGTGTTTTTTTTTATTTCTGATTTTTATTAAATTTACTGCTCAACCTTTATGAAATTTTGAGTGTTTAGTATAAGTTTCTACCGAAGGTTATAAGTTAACATACATACATACATACATATACTCACGGCTATAAATCCCTAGAAGGGGTAGCCAGAGCTAAGGAATTAGAAATTCCTCAGCCACTTTTGGAAAGTTGAGTGGGGAAAAGATGGTGGAATAAAGGTTTTTGGTGATGGGTCTCCAACCGCATCGCCCAAAAATCCCTTAAAAGCCCCAATACCGTTAGTCGCCTCTTACGTACACCCACCGGAAGAAATGGGGTAGTGCTATTCTAAGCCGGCACTACACAGCAAATAAGTTAACAGTGATGGATAACTATTGAAATCAGCATGGTTTCGAAGCAGCATTATACTTAAACGAACACATCAATAAATCATTCCTTTTCAAAATAAGTACAGTTTTTTTTACTATCCAGTATATTTCTGTTTTTCTTTAGGAATAGTAAAGTACCCCTGCCACCCTTTCCGGGATTAACGGCGTGAAAGTCAAGTTATTTTATTACTAGTAAATTCCAATTTCATATGAGACGTAGCATACGCCCAATAAATTTATACACTTTCTCTCACGAAAACTAGATCAAGATTTCGAACGAAATACCTATTAAATATAATTCATACTTAATCATACGAGCTAGCATATTACATAACTTTATACATCTTAAATATTAATTATAATTTCAACTTAATTACATAAAGTTATTGGGAATAAATTTAAATTTATATTCGCCGTGTTAGTTTTGGGTGTGAAAATTAAACATACATACATACATACATATTCTCACGCCGTTAGTTCCCATTGGGGTAGGCAGAGACTATCGATCACCACTTTGTACGATCCTGGCAAACCTCTCTAGCTTCATTCACATCCATCAATCTTTTCATACATGCTCTTTTATTCTTTGTACTTCGGACACCTGCCTTTTTGAGCACATTTTCTATTTGATCTAAATGTGTCCTCCGAGGTCGTCCTCTACTAACATTACCTTCCACATTGGCTCTATAGATCTCTTTCACCACTTTACTGTCATCCATCCTCTCTATGTGCCCAAACCATCTCAACATTCCTTCAATTAATTTATTTATTCAATTAAAACATGAATATTATTAATTTTTATGCTGTATTTTGACGTTTGATCCCCGCTTAGAGCAACATTTATGTGATGTGATGAGCATAAATGATTGTTTTTCAATCTTAGATGTTATTTATAAGTGTATTATATAATATTAAATATATAGTTGAGTTAATATTCTATAATACAAGCATTACTTAGTTTGGGGCTAACTTGATCTGTGTGTAATATTTTCCTATATATTTATTTATTTATACTCTAAATTTTAGAGCAAGCATTATCGCCCTGGGTTGTAAAACAGAAACTGAACCTTAATGCTTTATATTGTACGTGTTTACTCTACCAATTGTTTTGAGTTATATTTATGTAAAAAATAGAAAACGGAACTCGGAACGAATGGAGATTGAAACTGAATATATTTAACGTGCCCATTCCTCCCCTTTCTTGCAAAAAAAAGAATCCAAGATAAGAAAAATATGACAATAAAACATTGGATAGAGGGGAAATATAGTAATATAAATCTAATCTAAATAATCTAGTATATGCCAAATATTGAATACGGATCTGTTTATATGTGCTACACGACGTATCTCGTCAGCTGCTGCCACAATTAGATACGAAGGAACGCAGAATTATTCCAGTTACCATTACCTGCTATGTAAGCTTAAAAGCGCTAACTAATCTAAAAATCGCAGGATTCGTGCCGTGCTTGATTACATAGAATATTATCAAAAAATATCCTAATATAAGTCCTACTTGATGTTCAGAACTTCATTAGATATAAAATAAAAATATCGATGAATAGATCTTAATGTCATTCAAAACTTTTAATGGAGACATAAAGACCACATATTTTTTTATAGTAAAGTAGAATCATAAAAAGGGATAGGCGTATTTCAAATAAATGCATTTTGGTCAAAACAACAAAAGCAACCGCTGAAGAGGGATTACTACCTGGCTTTACATCTGCGGCCAGACGCTAATGACAGCGCACGAGCCTTCAAGGAAATTCTAATTAATGGTATTCCACATAGAAGTCGAATTAATTGAAATCAACACATTCTTTAGGTTTTTATACATGAGGCTTAGAATAAATGAGAAAGAAATTATATTTCTAATCGAAAAAATATCTTGCTTGGACTAGGTTTGGACAAAAATATAGTTTCATTTTCTGAATTCCATGAAAAGTTACGTCAAATTAATTGTCATTAATTAAATAACGTTAAGCCTTCGGTCCCGGCTACTATTACGGTAGTAGTCGTTAGTCTGCCATCCCGCAATTGGCCGGCGTGGTGCACTAAGACCAAATCACCCTGTAACTGTATAGGCTCGAGCCCCTTGGTGAGGCATAAATGGGCTGTGAGGATTACGTCAAATTACAATTACATCAAATGAAATCGCAACTAAATCACTACAAATAATGACACACCACTTTAATCAAATAATAAGACAATTAGTTGAACGTGTAACAACAATGGGAACGCTGGCTCATCTTATTGCACTCGATAACAAACTCGCTTTAGAGTACCGTTACAAACATATGAACTTACTGTATGCGCGACGAAAAATTAATGTGGTCCGTGATTTTGATATTTCATAGAGGGAAACTCTTGCAGTTTCAATGAAATAACTTACTAATATGAAATATACATACAACTCACGGCTGTAAATCCCTAGAAGGGCTAGCCAGAGCTAAGGAATTAGAAATTCCTCAACCACTTTTGGAAGTTAAGTGGGAAAAGATGGTATAATGAAGTTATAGGTCTCCAATCGCATAGCCCAAAAACCCCTTAAAAAGCCCCAATACCCTTAGTTGTACCCCAGTACCAATACACACAAATAATTAATGGTTACTCAAGGTTCAAATACGTCTGAGAATTGTGAGATCGCATCGTTACTTGACGTCTCAGAAGAAGCGTTTATTTTATCTTTATCGTAGGACCTGGTATAAATAACACCTTTTGAGACTTTGTCGCGATGATTGCTAACACCATCCACTATGTAATTTTCTACTATCAACACTGCAGACGCGTATAATACTAGAGTGGCTAGACTACGTGTTCATATAATATATACTTTTATTTTTACATACATACATATACTCACGGCTATATTTCCCTAGAAGGGGTAACGAGAGCTAAGGAATTACAAATTCCTCAGCCACTTTTGGAAGTTGAGTGGGGAAAAGATGGTAAAAATAAAGGTTTTTGGTGATGGGTCTCCTACCGCATCGCCCAAGAATCCAGTAAAAAGCCCCAATACCCTCAGTCGCCTCTTACGACACCCGTGGGTAGAAAGGGGTAGCGACATTCTAAGCCGGCACTACACGGCAAATTTTATTTTATTTTTACGTTTCTCCTAAGATTTTGTACCGGCATATGGAAATTCCAATAAAGAAGTCGTATATTTTAATGTTTTTTTTATTTATGTTATTTTAAGTTGAAGACCAACTCATAAAGCTTAAGTATTTGTTTACCTCAATCAGAATACATAGAATGAGTATATTTATGCATGTATGTAAGTGAACAAGACATATAGTATATTTATATGAACTTCAATTAAATAACTAGATTTACTAGTATATTTTTTGGATCTCGTGTAAGAAACGCTGATGCGATAACATTTTATTATACATAGACGTATTCCTTCCCGGCTTCGCACGGGTAGTGGTATATTTATGGTGAAACATACACAAAAAATATATAATATTTAGTAATTCTTTTTCATCTCGACTCGTACTACTTTTACCCCTTTCCATTGGTAAAATGTTTTAGGAAATCAGATCGCTCGATCGATGATGATGATGATCATGTTCGATCAGATCTTTTCTATTTAATATATAAGTATATATTCGTATAAATAATCCAGAACTACCTATGCACATTGCAAAGCTACAAAAAAATGCATCGATATAATAATTAATTTTCTGGAGAACTAGCACGACCGTTATTTTATCGATGCTCTGTAGGTTAGAATGAGATCAAATATACGGTACTATGTAAGTGCGAAAGAAACAGCTGTTTAATACCACGCGAAATCTAGTTAAATTTCGCTCGTGCTAACTGGGCTGATCAGTATTCGATCTAGCCAAAACAGTGAACCACAAGAGGCTCGCAAGCCAGATGCATCCATACACAAAAGTATTGGTCTATACATACATACATACATATGCTCACGGCTATAAATCCCTAGAAGGGGTAGCCAGAGCTAAGGAATTGGAAATTCCTCAGCCACGTTTGGAAATTTTAGTGGGGAAAAGATGGTAAAATAAAGGTTTTCGGTGATGGGTCTCCAACCATATCGCCCAAAAATCCCTTAAAAGCTCCAAATACGTTAGTCGCCTCTTACGTACACCCACCGGAAGAAATGGGGTAGTGTTATTCTATGCCGACAATACACAGCAAAACACTATTGGTCTATGTTCAACATTATTCACCAAAGCCTGTATTACTCGACGTGTTGCATCTCGATACCACACCTGCGATTACTGAGATACTTCGCTCACACCAATCTTTGACAAGATTACAGGCCTTAGGTTTACGACGGAGAATAGTATGACTTTATTTGGTCGTAGGACATGTTTATAAAGTTTATGTTAGAAGTTGTTAGCCTTTACAGTTTAAACTTAGGACAAAAGAACGGTTTCTATGAAAAAAATCAATTTTTGACTAACGTAGGCGTATTTATAGGCACTAAAACTACACAATAAATATATTTTTAATGTAGAAATTTACAAATATTTTTCTTACAAAAAAGTACAGTAAGGTAGTTTTATCACTAAAACGGATCTCTTCCAGGCAAATTTTGAATCAATGAAATTATAGTCATTTGAGGTTGATGTCCAAAGTCAGGTTGATGTCCAAAATGAAATACTTTAGATTAATATATTATCGATACAAAACAAACTAATTTATTCAAAACTACATTATGTGACATTGTTAATGTAAGAATAGCAACAATGAACAACCTGATATAACATGTATAACTTCTATCTATACATACGTACATACATTGACTCACGCCAACAGTTCCCATTGGGGTAGGCAGAGACTATCGATCGCTATTTTCGCTTTTCAGCTTCGTTTACATCCATCAATCTTCTTATATATGCTCTTTTATTCTTCATACTTCGGATGGCTGCCTTTTTGAGCACACTCTCAATTTGGTCTAAATGTTTCCTTCGTGGTCGTCCGCTACTAACATTACCTTCCACGTTAGCTCTATAGATCTCTTTCACCAATTTACTGTCATCCATCCTCTCTATGTGGCCCAAACCATCTTAAGATTCCTTTTCCTACATATATAAAAATAGTAAATCAACCCTGTGGCAGGGCCTAGTCCGCACTATTATAATGAAACATAAAAAGTCCGTATCACTTTTTACAAAACGAAACCAGTTGTTTTATTAACAGTGTCATTTTCATAAAGAAATATCTGAATAGATTTCACAGTTCATTGTAAACATCGTCGGCTATACTCTCGTGTTTCCCGCGTATTCATTTGTATTGTGTTTTACTAATCTCAAATGGATTCCAGTTATCTCAGAAAAGAAATTATCATAGAATGACTACAACTGATTAAATCAGCTCCAGAAAAACATATCACTTAGCACTTACCATTTATACATACACTTACGGCTACATCATCTAGGGGTAATCGAAACTTTAGGAATATGAATTGTGAAAGTGTTACATAGGAATATGACGACGTCGGTGGCCTAGTAGGTAGCTTCTGGGACCGAGGCTACGGATTATATTCCCGCTGACAGTATTCACACATGTTGCTCCAAGATCTGTTGATCTCGTCCCTCAAACCTACAATGGTCGAATTAGTGCGTAGAATGCTGTAATAAAAATTCGTATCAATATATTATCGAGTAAGACCTTACCACAGGTCATTATAACTTTCTAAAAGCAAGCTTGATCTGTGTTATATTGCTCGTTGAAGAGACTTTGAAAACGCTCTTAAGTAACTTACAACCCAATACATTTTTATCCCCGCATATTTGTTCTAACTACTTAAATATGCCACCTTTTTTTGATTATGCTAATCGTAAATTGTATTGGCTAGTAGTATAGTAATTTAAGCTTCGAAAAACAGCACTTAATGTCTTCGTTAGCCACCTAAAGCCATATTGATATCAACCCTAAATCCAAATCATACTATTGATAAAAGCAAATATAAAATCAATTTTATTCAGTAACAGCAATTGGAATGAATGTACAGAAAAAACTTCAATTAACCTATTACTTTTAACTATATACAAATGATAGAAATAATAGGAAATAATAATTAGTTGGTGATCGGTCCCAAGCTACATCCCACATTTTTCGATCAAAAGTCCAAGAAACCTCAATCTCTTGGTTTCATAAGCAATGTCTAGAGTAAGGCTAAAATTGGTTTGATATATAATTAATTGCATTTTACAGCAATTTGTACAACTTTTTATACATTCTACAAAAAAATATAAAATAATAATTATATTGCACAAATTGACTTAAGTAATATGTGTACTTACTTATCAACCTCCAATAGTTTATGAATATAATCCGATTTATAACACAATTTAAAGTTATATTTAATACCTACTTAAATCTCTATCTACCAACTACGTATCTCATAAAACCAGTGGCTATAAAACCTAGTGCAATCAGTATTTTCTTAGTTAGACTATACGATTGCTCTACATCGACCCAGAAACCAGTTTCTCAACAATGTTGTTAAAGTCGGTTCACAATTTCACTATAAACGCTTCATGATGCTCCTAAATTGGTACATTCTAAAGCACAAATATTTTATAATAGATAATGACGGTGTTGGGGAAATAACAGTCTAACAACGTTGTTTTTTCAGTACCAATTAGATTATATTGTACTAGTTCTTGTTAAATATGATAAGAAAATTTAATTATAAATTGTGGTCTTGTGGCATCCGGCGGCAATATTTTTTTAGGTAATATGTGCCATGTGGTACAAGTTTTGTAAATGTAGGCAAATATATATATAGATATATATATATATATAATAATAACAAACGTGATAGCTCAGTAGGTAGAACACCGCTTATGTCACGTGATGTTCAGAAGTATTAGTACCTCTGCCAACCCCTTCGGGGGTATACGGCGTGAGCGTTTGAGTTTGATAATAAAACACGTTTGGGTCACCTGCTTCTTCACGCAACAATCACAAAAAGTGTCCTATAACCCAAAGTCACCTCTAATACACCCGTGGGATGAAGCGGGTAGTGGGTGATATGATATTTTGTGCCGACACTATAGAGCTCGTCGTAACGCTAATCATTAACCATTACCGAATTGATAGGTGTTGTGAAATTCTGATTTGGTCGTTTACGTTTACGTTTCGACGACGACGTTTACGACGTTTACGGTCGTTAACGTTTAATAACGTTTATTACATCTTTATTTATGTAAATTTAATATCTTGGAATAATATAAGAACCAATCTAGTTTCATATCTTGATTTAAATTTGTTATGTTAACACAATATGAATCTAAATTACTTTTAAATTTTAAAATGGCATAGATATTTAAGATATTACCAATTAACAAAGGAAGCTTTTGCCTACCCCAATGGGAACTAATGTCGTGAGTATAGTTGTTGCGTGAGGAGTGCAGAGTTGCGTGAAAGTGATTATGGACTGAGAATGGGTTCACAATAAAATGCCTTCTATGCCCTGATGATCAAGTGCTACTTGCATCATCGGTGGAAGAGCTGCACAAGCTGATAAATACTGCATGTGCGTCTTCGTAAAAAGGGAATGAGGGTGAATGTGGATAAAACCAAAACCATTGTTTTTGAAAGAGAGGAGAATATGACCGATGCGTGATTAAGATTAATAGTAAGAAATTGGATCAAGCGAAAGAGTTTGCATACCTAGGGAGTTTGTTTATTTTATTTCTTTGGAATACTAACAGCAAACTTTACAATTAATGTTTATAAATACTGTTTTAAACTTAGCCAATAACAAGTATTCGCAAATAAATGTATGTTTCATATTACGAATTTATCCAAACTCTCTCACTCATTACAAATATTATTTCGTTTGTAATGATAGCTACTAACATCAATATATTATCATAAATCATTTGCTAAACATAAAAAGCTCTAATCCATTTTCATCAAGAAGCGAAACTCTTCATAAGTTCATTTGATAGATGTGCTTGTCATTGCGTCTGCGTACTCACTATATTATATTGTCGTTAGCGTTTTTCATACAAAGTTATACACGAGCTTCTAAATACATTGGCTATTAAACAGAATTGTTAGTTTTAGAAACGGACTGTTTTCATTCGTTTTAACTTGTGCTTATGGTAGTTTCCAGTATTATAATCAAGGAAAATAAAAGTATAAAGTGATTTTTGGGCGATACGGTAATATACTCAGGACAAAATAAGAAATTTCTGGGCCACATTTGGAACTTGAATGGGGAAAAGGTTGGAAAAATATAGGTTTGGGGAAGGGTCTCTATCTCTAACCGTATCGACCTGCAACTTCCTTTTTATTCTTTTTATTTATTTAAGGAAAACAAAGAGCTTTAACACAAAATTAAACTAAAACAAAAAATGTAAAACAGAGCCGAAAAAGTTTCCACATATTTTTAAAAGCATCAAAACCCTTAGTCGCCTCTTACGAACACCCACGGGCAGGAATGGGGTAGTGCTATTCTAAACACTACACAGCGCTAAAGCGGAAACATAAGAACATAAAAATGTTTATGTAGGATACTTCTGAGATGCTAAGCAATAATTATTGCCAAACTAATGGAAATTTAAGGTGCAATTATGATGTTCACCAACTTACGAGGGGCATGCCAACAGAAGTTAGATACTCTTTTCTCATTTAATTGACACTGGCAAGCTATACACCATCTTATAAGCTGGTTTTTGATTAATTTATTTGAATATAGAACACACTAATTTTTTATTTGAATGAGCATCATTTTTCCGAGAATCTGGCGGGAATTCACTTGCAACAATGAAGCTCAGTCGACGTGATTTTCGCGCTATGATTTATTATGACTTTAAAAACGGTTTAAAGCCTCAAGAAAGTTTTAAACTTTTGGCTTCTTCTTTTGATGAGTCTGCTTGTTCCCGAGCAACAGTATTCGATTGGTTTGCTGAATTTAAAAGAGGAACGGGATGTCTCAAAGATGAAGCGGAGACAGGACGGCCGCCAACCGCGGTCACGCAAGAAAGCGTTCGTGCAGTCGAAAAACTTATTCGCGAAAACCGACGAATTACATATGTAGAGCTAGAGCAAGAACTAGTGATTGGATCAGCAGCAATGCAAACCATACTTCACGACCACCTTTCTCTCCGTAAACGTTGTTCGAGATGGGTGCCGCACAAACTTACCGATGAGCAGAAAGACCGTCGGGTGGGTTGGTGCCTACTATTCATGATAGATAAATTCAACGGAGGCGAGAAAAAAAACGTATATGATATACTGACTGGTGACGAAACATGGTTTTATAACTATGATCCCGAATCAAAGCGACAGTCGACTGTATAGTGCTTTGAAGACGAGCCAACTCCAACGAAATGTCGCCCTCAGCACCAAGCACACAGAAACAAATGGTTGCCTCGATTTTCTGCAAAACGGGTCATATTGCTACTGTTGTGCTAGAGAGTGAAAGAACGGTGAACTCCAAATGATATGTGACAGTTTGTGCTCCAACAGTAATATCAGCTTGGTGTGACAAGCGACCGAAGTCAGGAATCCGGCACCTTCTCTGGCACCACGACAATGCGGAGCCGCACTCGTCTGCCAGAACACTAGACCTTTTCAACTCGAAAAATGTGTCAATTCTCCCTCACCCGCCATAGTCCCCTGACCTAGCACCTAGTGATTTTTACTTGTTTCCAAAAATCAAAGAAAATCTAAAGGGGAAGAGGTTTGACAGCAAAGAAGATGCGCTGGTTGCCTATAATTTCGAGATTTCTGAGGTATCTAAAGAAGAGTGGTCACAGGTATTTCCCAATTGGTTCAGATGTATGAAAAAGTGTATACGTGCTCAGGGTGAATACTTTGAAAAGATCGATACTTGTAATAAAGAATAAATTTTATAATTTTTGAGTATCTAGTTTCTTTATAATAAGTTTTTCATCGAATGTTGCATTCACATGTAATTACATGAAACGCTTAAGGGCATATTAAACCAAACACTTATTTGTTCGCCATCATAAAAGGTTGAGTCTAGTTTATATGTTGTAAGGAACAACTCATAATTATAACTCAAGTTGGTAACTTGATTAGAAAGTAGTATAAATTGTATCAGTACAATTTTTTTACTAAGATTTCGGTTGATCAAACATTACATTAATTAAACTATCTCTTTATATTAGCTTGGAGGCGGCTTTCAAAAACTTATTATCTATATTGCGAAAAAGAATCATTTTTGGTCATAAAATTTGGCACTAGATGTTACAAAATAGGTTGCTAACCAAATACACTAAATCCCTGATCCCTAATCCTGATTGATCCTGTTCCTCGCAGGACTAGCTCGTAGAATAAATCCAAGCTGCGATACGCAGCCAAAGCGAAATCAGAATATACATGTTGGCCGGTAGTATACCTCAGGAAGCTTAGCACGGGCGCTATTTTGTCGTCACGATATCGGTTAGAATGAGATGACAGATACGATAATAAGTAAGTGCGTAAGTGATGGCTGTTTTAAACCACGCGATATCTAGTTAAAAAATCGTTCGTACTAGCTATGCATTTTAGTTTGTCATTAATTAAATATACCCAAGTTCTCCCACAGTGGCCATTCACGGTTCACGGGTCGCCGCGCGAGCACCGCCCGCTCCGCACCTCACCCTTTATGTTGATAATCTTGAAGTATGTGTCATGTCATGGAGCAAAAAGTGGAGTTCGGAAAACGGTCTAATATTTATAATTTAAGGTGATTGACAATAAATACAGCCACAAATTGGCTGCAACTTTTCGTAACCAACATAGAAATAAGCGTAGTAATAACGTCATAAGTTACTTTTCTCTTTAGACATTTTAATTTCCTACAGAAAATCTCTTAACTCTCTCAATACTTTTCGATAATCGGAAACGGTACAGGTTTTATGTAAAATAAACTAAATTTATTTTAAATTGTACTTACGGAATTATTTATAAGAAATATTGATTAATCTATCTATATTTTAATCTATTACGTATATTGCAAGAGGTGTTCGAACCAAATGTTAAAGAAGCCCACGTACTTATGCATTACATTTATGGTTTCATAATACTATGAAATATATCATCTTTGCTGTTTCCTACAAGAATACAGTCTACAGTAAGTGACACAGAATTCAGAGCTCATAAAGAAAGAACAATTAAGAGCATATTTTACAAGTAATTACATAGTTAGGTCACATCGCTGTCCCGTTAGCTAGTTAGCTCTAACAGTGCTCACTTTAGCTAATCTGTCTCACGTTACTGTATTATTAATTTTAGACCGAGATTCGTTTAAAAATATTCTGGTTTTAAGCAGTTTTTTCAGTGTTCAAGAACTTTTGATGTTCCAATTATCTTGGGGACGATACTATTTTAATATTGCTTTTCCTATGATAATACCCAAGTATTTAGTCGAAAAAGTAGCAAGAGTTCCAAACACACATAATAAATATTATAAATACATACATACATATTCTTCTTCTTCATTGGGTGCCATCTCCTATCGGAGGTCGGCTATCATTATGGCCATTTTGGCCCGTGATGTTGCGGCACGGAACAATTCATATACTCACGGTTATAGATACCTAGAAGGGTTAGCCAGAGCTAAGGAATCAGAAATTCCTCAGCCACTTTTGGAAAGTTGAGTAAGGAAAAGTAAAGGTTTTTGGTGATGGGTCTCCTTAAAAGCCCCAATACCGTTAGTCGCCTCTTACGTACACCCACCGGAAGAAATGGGGTAGTGCTATTCTAAGCCGACACTACACAGCAAGCAATAAATATTACAACAAAGGTTGTTGGTGATGGATCTCCAACCGCATCGCCCAAAAATCCCTTAAATTACAATTTCAACATTGTAATTAATGTGCAATTGAGAAGGGGAAACTTTATCGCATGTTTGTTTGTGTGTTTATAGATTTTCTCTAGAAATTATTGTTTTTGTATATTCTATTACGGCGTCGAATAGTGCTACCCCGTCTCTGCCCTTAGGTGATCGTAAGTTGCAACTATGGGTAAATTTTAGGCAGTAGTCCTATAAGCTTTAATTCGTTTAAAAATAAAAAAAATAATTAATAACGCCGATTATTTCATGTTTGCTAACGGAAGTTTTCGAGTTATCTCTATTGAAGAGCACAGACTATTTGTCGCGAAAGTTTTTTTTCTTTTACGTCAATAATTTTCAGTATCAATATATACAATTCTGCAAAGAATCGTTATACTCCTGAGCTTAGCCTTATAACCAGTTTTCTATAAAATATTATTATTATTTCCGGCTTACTCAAATAGATCATCTTCCGATAGTTTATTATTTCCTAGTACATGGTTGTATAATAGGCGGCGCCCGATATGAGAGTTCTGAAACCATTTCCTCGTAATTGTATCATCAATCATTATTCACCTATCGTTACTTTTTGCATCTTTGGTTTAAAGGAAGTTTAGAGACACTGTAAGTTATAGATGTATTTTTCATTTCTATTATTACATACATACATACATACATATACTCACGGCTATAAATCCCTAGAAGGGGTAGCCAGAGCTAAGGAATTAGAAATTCCTCAGCCACTTTTGGAAAATTGAGTGGGTAAAGATGGTAAAGTAAAGGTTGTTGGTGAATGGGTCTCCGCCGCATCGCCCAAAAATCCCTTAAAAGCCCTAATACCGTTAGTCGCCTCTTACGTACACCCATAGGTAGAAACGGGGTAGTGCTATTCTAAGCCGACACTACACGGCGTATTATTAAACATTTAAATATTAAGATTTTATTCGATTTATTCGTAATGGTTTTGGCAAAAGCATTAAGTATACTCAATGCAATATTTGATCATTTTGATTGTGATGACTAAATTGTCTTGGTTTGTGATAAAAAAATATTCAATATATTTTAAAGCTCAAACCAAGTTTTGAAGAATTTGCAACATAGGCTACTCTATATAATATATCTAAATTATTTCAATTGCTTAACGTGACCGGTAGATTACGTCTGTATTCATGATTAATTAAAACTTTTCAATATTCGATCAGAAACTATTAAATAACGTGTCCTCTTTGCATAATTAACTCACTTTCAGAGTACCGCCCGCAGACCAATCTATCTATCTTCTATATCTATACTTATAATAAATCTGTAGAGAGGTCAATTCTGTACATGAAATATATTTTCAAAATAACCATCAGGTGGTGATTAGGGATCGATACTGATGCCAAAAATGCAATCAGTAAAATTTTTGTCTGTCTGTCTGTCTGTCTGTCTGTCTGTCTGTCGGTTTGTATGTTCCTTATGGAAACAAAAACTACTCGACGGATTTTAACGAAACTTGGTACAATTATTCTTTATACACCTGCGCAGGTTTTTGTATACTTTCCAGCAGAGTAGTAAAGGGGAATTTTGGGTAATTTTGGGAAAAAGGGAGAAGTTACTCCATTTTTTAAGCTTCCGTCGCGTGTGCAGCCTCAATGGTTAAACTTACATAGAAATCATGTGTGACGGAAATATTCTTCATAAAATTATCTAAAAAAAAATCCCCAGCAGTTTATGTCTATCTTTTACGGTTGGCTCACAATAACACGTGTAATTCCTGATAGCTTAGCAGTTCGGATCATTCTGATTATATTTGTTTACTCTTACGTTTGTAAACGTCTCACTCATCCCAAATTTAAAAAAGGTAACATTATTACCTATTCAATAAAAAAAGAATCATAGAAATCGGTAGACAAACACCGAAATTATACATAAAATAAGCCATCGCGCCCGTGATCAAAACCAAATCTTTACTAATTTACATATATATATTATACTAGATGGCGCGAGTAGTTGCATCCTAAATCACGTAATGATTTATTTTTTAGGTTGTTATAAATACTTCATAGCGTTTTATTTAAAAATTTGCTATTAAACGGAAATACTGAACCGTTCATCGAAGCGCATTTAAAATCACCAAACTACACTGTTTAGGGAGTGCTATAAATTTAATAAATTGAAAACATTGCGCTGAATTTCACAATGCTTGAGCAGTGACTGAAGAAAGAAACCCCAGATATTTAAAAAAACAACGCTACCCGTGCGAAGCTGGGACGATCCACTAGTAATATAAGGTTGGAATCTTCATATAAAAGACATCAACGCAGCTCCGAGCTTACTCTAATCTAGAAATCAGTATTTCGTTACTATCACACGGCGCATGCGCCGTAGATTTCCATTATGATATACCATACTGCATAGTTGTGGTAATTTAATATGAATTTAATTCATCTGATGAAGTGCAATTTCAATCTGAATGTAATTTAATTGAGTTCCGCTTTTGCAGATTAAATGGCGGTTAATTATTACATTAGCGTTGAGCCGTGGGCTGTTTTGTAGTTATGTGTTTTTTGTTGCTTTCACATATCACGAATTGTTGAAAATACTTTAAGTCTCGATCGAAAATACTAAAATGTATTAACAACTCTAGTTTATATGTATAATGTGTATACGATAGAATTATTATCAGAATATCTGGCCCAGTTTTATTATCAGAAACTTTTGCAAGAGCAACCGACGGTTTGGGGGCTTTCAGAGAGTTTTATTAACGACGCACATTTCTAGTGCGTCTAGACTAGACGTTTCACCGTCGATCATTTATTTGAAAGAAAGAAAGAGAAAGAGAGACATTTATTCGCTGTACAGAACATGGAAAAATAACATTAATAGAGAAAAAACAAAAAAAAACAACACATTATTCAATTCTCAAAGCTAGAGAACAAAAGTAAACAAGAAAAAACATACAAATATAATATTTAGAAGGCAAGGCCTCCGCACAGCGAAACGGTGCTGCCTCAGCATTACGTTGTGAGCCTTGGCTCACAACACCGATTTCCAGTCAGCACCGACTCAAGTGACATTGCGAGCATTACACTATACGGAACAGATTATTGGACATACATACAAAAAGTTTATACAAATTTAAACAACATAATTGACAACTGTATATACTAATTAAACAAAGATAAATAATAATTATAGAATAAAAAATATACAGATATAGAATACGAATATATAACTATCGCACTATAATATAACAGAAATATAACTGCTAAGAGTGTTCGAATTGTGAGGTTTCTAATGCTGCAATCACAACTATGATACGAGTATATAATATTATTCTTGCTTTGGACTTATGTAATATGGAACGTTAGGTCTTTAGTCCTGGTGACTACCAATAGCAGAATATCGTTAAAATCTGCCAAACCTTTTTAGACCAGGTTGGTGGACTTTAGCTATACCACACTATTCTGTGCAGGGTCGACCCTTCATTGGGAACGTAAATAAACTTCAAATATAAAATATGTTCAAGTGTAGCCGTCTAGTGCCGGCTTAGAATGTCACTACCCCTTTCTACCCACGGGTGTCGTGCGACTAAGGGTATGGGGCTTCTTTAGTTGGAGACCCATCACCAACGATACTGTATTTCTGCCATCTTGTCCCCAATCAAATTCCAAATGTGACTGAAGAGTCTCTAGATCCAAAGCCTTGGCTACTCCTTTTTGGGATTTATGGCCGTGAGTATATGTATGAATGTATGTTCAAGTGAAGTATACAGCCTTTGTTGTAGCGGTGTATAGTACAAACTGTACTGAGTGTCGATACTCGGTTTCAGTATAATACTGTAAGTACAGTACTGTGTCTTTCTAAACCATAGTATCGGGCGAACTCAGTATCGGGAACTGCACTGAACTGAACCGTGGACTTAACTACTGACTGGACTGACTTCAACCAACAATATTCAAACTCATAGTACTAGCCTGCCTGCAGTATTGCACTGAACTGTGAACTTAAACTGACTAACTATAGGGTTCATATTAGATTCATCAGTCACTCAATACTCAAACTGATAATACTGCATGCAGTACTGCATTGAACTATGAACTTACACTGACTGACTTTAGGATTCATATTAGAATCATCCGTCACAATACTGTATTTATACAATACTTTACTGTATTGAGTGTCCATCCGCCTCCGCCAATACACAATTTTAAAAATACTGTTGAATACTGATACACAGTATCAGTACTCATTATTGATCGAGAATACTGAGAACCATTACAGTTTTGATAATCCACGTACTTACCCACCTCTACTTTGTTGTGTAACACGAAAGTCAGAGTTACACATACTTTTAAGAACGATTTAATCGAGCAGAATTTCGGTTCAGATTTTATTTGATAAACGTGAGCGGAAGTCGTTATTATAGTTTCGTCGGAGGTCACCGACCTGGAGGCTTTAGTGTTACATACGTGCTTTTAATTGTCTATTAATTAATAAAACTTGACTACTTCTAGTATTTGGTTTAGAAGATATTTTAGTTTAAATTAAAATTATGTGATGTGTTTGTTAGTCACTTCAAACTCGTATTAAAAGATATTAAAAAGCCGCATATAGTAATAAATGTATAAAAACAGCAAATTATGCACGAACCTACACTAAATTTATTACAACCGGTTAATCACCACGACTGTAGGTCCTCAAAAAAATCAGTACTTCTGCCATCTCACCAGGGATATGTGGCATATAAACTATAAATATGGACATTGCTACGAGTACTAATAAAATCTAGGGGCAAATGCAATCATTGTTGTAATCATTTATTTCTATATAAGATCGTTAGTGAGTAAAAATAACTTACATATATGATATTGTACATAAGTAAATAGGCAAACATCGGCACTTTTTAACTGGTACTTTAAATAATTCCGCTAATAATATAATATTGTACAACGTTGCAGCAATAATGATGCAAGTTACTGAAAACCATTATACTTCCATTAGGACCTCACGAAAGTACCTAGCAAAATCATTAGCATACAACTCTTGCTTGCGATTTCGCAATACTAAGCATATTTTAAAATATACATACTTAATAAATATATTTTTTTCAATTTTGAATTATAGCAACCATTTCATCGTGGCGAGCGAGGTGTCCAAAACTATTGTAAATAAATCTGTCAAATAAAAATTAAATTACCAAACTATCTGAGCATTTTATTACTTTCCAGTCAGGCTTCAATATAAAACATACTGTACCAAACGAAATAAACCTACTTTACGTTAGTACCGACTTTCTTGTTTTCACTGTGTCGGGTTACAGACATTCTCAGTGTTTCTACTTTCGATATCTGAGCTGAAGTTCTCAAATATTTTAACAACCGAAATGTTTGGTTAGATAGGAAACTAATCGTCCGTATAGTTTCTTGTATCGTCTTATTTCACATTTTGTTGGTATTTGGTTTCATAACTCTTCTGTGTGTATCATTTTTTTAACTTAGTTTTCAAATAACATCTGTTAATTTTTGGAGACATAATAAAGTAATAACATGTGTGTATTATTGATTCAACAAATTAATTTGAGATATACATACCAAATGTTGTAGTGTAAAGTATATAATCTCATAGTATTTATTATACCATTTAAAACAATATAATTTAAACTTATTATCACCATTTAAGTAAAGTAGCAAACGACACAGAAGTTTATACCAAAGCTTAGTGAGCCCATTAGAAAGTTGCTCATCAATCAGTCAACTCGAGAGGTCAGAGGTCCCCGAAAGATATGCATTGCCGTAATGTGTGTGGTTACCACTTTGCTATTTTCACGGCACATTGTTCGCCATCGTAACATAGCCTCAACTGCCTTAAAGCAACGTTTACTTATATGCAAATTGACGGCCATACATTTTAATTGATTTGGAGCATTGCAATGTGTATAAAGCTATCACAAAGTTACATTTGTTTTTGTAAGTCACTTACATTGAATGCCATGTCGATTTGAAAATGTTGACTGGGGCAGCTTTTAACTTATGCGTAAACGACTAACCTTACATTACCAAATGTGAAACAAACTTGACTTAATGTAAATTGGTGTAATTTAAAAGACTATGTACGGATAAGACAGAAAGTTGTCAGCCAAGACCGACCGATCATCTAATCCCATTAATATAATATTCAACAATCAACATCAAAATATTCCACCTGAGTGTGAATGAAAGTGATATATAAAAACAGATATACCCAATGATAATGCGGAAATCCAATATTTTGTTCACAACAACATCTAAATTAGTGATATATGCAAATGGACAACGCATGACCCACAAAAACTAGGCAATGACATAATAATACAAAATCCGATACACTTCTAATCGTTTTATTACATAAAGTTATCGAATATAACTGGAAACTCGGAAGTTTAATTTAAAAAACTTCTAACCATCAATATTGCACGGCACAGTTTTTATGATTTATTCTATTCACTTATTCAAATTTGATTGCCTGATACGGCGGAACTGACAGATAAATTTAGGTTTAGAGTAAATAACTAATTAATAAATAAAGTATCTTCTCTTAAATTTCGAAGGAATAATTAGTTTAAGGGAAACGGAACGCGTTTAGTCTGTGTCCAGGTTTTTAGGAAAAAACCTATTGGCTCTTTAGGCTACAAATGCGTAAAAATAGCATGCAGAAATTTTCATACAGTTTTCAAGTTTTAAACTAAAATTTAAACATGTATTTTTGACTTTGTCAATTCAATAAACAATAACAAGTTATTAATACAATTACAGCTCTCTAGCTTAATTAAGCATCGGAACCACATAATAATTCGACAGTTTATTGAATAGTAATGCACAAAGTTGTAAATTAATCCCATTTTAGGTATATGCGCGATGGACAATCATATATCAATTTATTAGTTGTATCCAAACTTGTTATTATTTAGTTTAAATGCTAATTCTAATGACAATATAATGTATTATGTAAACTTACGCTCTAGATATATTGGATAGCCAATCGACAGAACAAACTTTACTTTCAGTGACCTAAACGTGCAAGTGTTCCAAGTGAAATCTATATATCATTATCGAATACACGTGCAGAGTTCCTGAACTTTTTTTCCTGCCTGTTTATTGTAGTTATGATATGACATAAAGTGATAAAGTTGTGTGAAGTAACAACGTTGTAACCCGCATTTACAACGTATAAATTATTGTAATGATTATGAATATGCGAAATATATACATTTTAGGATTTGTGGCCGTGAGTATCCGTGATGAGTGAGGCCACAAATCCCCAAAGGGGAAGCCAGAGGTTCAGAGCTAGAAATTTCTCAGCCACATTTGGAAGTTTATAGGGGACAAGATGGTAGAAATAAAGTATCGTTGGTGACTATATTTCCAACCGCACCGCCCAAAGCCATTTAAAAAAACCCATACCTTTAGTCACCCCTTACGACACCCGTCGTGGGTAGTAGTGTGATAAGCTAGCTCAGACTTACTTAGCTTATCACTGTACACTTTCTTGCTACCGTTCTCTTTGTACGTTGTCGTGGAAATCCTTTAATACTGACTGTACTTAATAAATATATCTTTACACTTTATATCATCGTATTTGTAGCAGAGGTACTAGAAAATAAATTAGCATCGATATTTGATTTTATAAGCATGGAGAATAGAACGAAAAACAAACAGAACTATTACCGCTCTATATACAATAACAATGACTAGACCACGTGGACTTCCACTCAAAATATTCCTTCGCTACACTTGTCCCACTAAGCTGACTAGGTATTCCAAAAATATAATATAATTTAACAAGTTCACTTCGGTCAAAACATCGTGTACGCAATCGATCTCGTACAAGTGACTCGGTTAAAAAAAGATCTGGCAGCTGCCCACTCGCACCTGTCGCTTTAAACTTTTAAATATAGGGAAGCTATATCTTGACTCGGCTTCGGCTGGCTTGGCCACCTTTTTTTATGTATCCAGTCTGTGCAATTTACCAGATGCTTGTACTATATTGTGGAGGAGAGAAAGTGATCTTGCACACATTTACTTAAGTTAGTTCATAACTTAGTTCATATTAAGTAGAGCGACTTTTTACGAAGCCCAGTACATTTTAAGTAAGCCTTTGTTTCACATGTAATAAAGATTCTATTTCCAATTTTTATTCAGGGGTATCGTATGAAGAATGAAGATTTCTCCATCGACCAGTGCTGCTACCCTCATCCATAGAACTCTACCAATTTTACTCACCATTTGAATGGGAATCTTTAGCCATACGCCAAACAACAAAAATCGTCAAATTAATCCTACGTCGTGTTGGTTGGTAACAATTGCAATGAGACTGGCATCGAACCCGTTAGACTTGGTGGTCGCCGTAAAGTTGTAAAGATACTGTTACGTCAATAATGTCTCTCAGGCGACTTATTGAGTAAAGTATTTAAATTAACTGCATAGGTATGCAGTAGTATGTAGTAAATATTCTATTAGTGAAATTTATATTAATATTAATTTATAACTATAATCACGGTTATATATCCCTAAAAGGGTTAGTAGGAGCTTCAGTATTAGAGACTCTCCAGACACTTTTAGAAGTTCAATGAGGGGATGGTAAAGAAAGAATGGTTGGTGATGGGTCGCCAGATAAATCGCCCAACAATATCTTTAAAAGCCCTAAAACCGTAAGTCACCTCTTACAACACTCAAGGGAAGAAATTTGTTAGTGATGTTCTATGTCAAAACTCCCCAGCAGCAATTAAAGTTACTTTTAACAATATTAAATTCAGTTTTTGAGTCTAGGATGATATAAATTCTCACAAATTAAAGAGAAAAATACAAATAATAATCATAAAAAATATTTAAACTATTACTTACTGAAACAAGAATTTATTCAAACATCGCATTTACTGATACAACGAAGCTATATCGTAAATCCACGTTAAATTGTAGAAAATAAAACGGACATTAACTTAAAGAGAGCCTCTAATAATCATTTTACTCATAAACGTGCCGAGCCAGTAAGGGGTATTGTTTCTCAGCATACAGCCAATTTAACATTGACAATTATCGATTTGTACCGTCCCGTTCGTTTTCCATTGAGGTTCCGGTTATGTAAATCCTTCTTGGAACGAAACAATGAATGCAACTCAACACGACAATATCAACAAGGACATAAGGTGTCGCTTTACCTTTGCTAACGAAGTTCGTTCTAAATATCAGACATAATCAGAATGCAGTATTATTAAAATTTTATGCGGAATACTCCTTCAATTCTAACTATTACGATAGAACGATGCCTTGCCCAGTCTGGTTTATTAAAATTAACTGCTTATTTAAGCAAAACTTTGAAAGTCTCGGTAGATTCGTACATGCATTTTTTACTTTATTGTCCTTGCTTTTATTTTTTCACTCGTATAAATATTTGTTTTAATTTACCATTTTTAATTTTAATAAAAAAATGGATGGAACCAATGCGTTTTGAATTAGACTGTCAAACAAAACGAAACTGTTTCCGCCCGGGATCGAACCGGGGGCCTTGTGCGTGTGAAGCACACGTGATAACCGCTACACTACGGAAACTTGTAATCACAGCCCAAATTAAAGTACCATACTAACTGCTGCATGCGAAATTATTTGATTGAAGAGATAATAAGAGATAGTAGTGAGGCAAGTTTGAAATGATTTAAATTAAACCTTGTGGACTCGTTTAGTTTAGTTATGGGTCTTGATCAGGGTGACGATCCGTGACTTTTTACAAGAGTGTATATCATTGTCATACATAACAGCAATATTATTTATATTATACCTAATATGTACATTGCATCAATAGATTACATGTACGTTAAATCTAGATGAAACTTAAAAATATTACCGGTAAATAATTGTTATATTAAAGAAGTAAGATATATAAAACTACTTTTCATACACGGTATAACAGTTTTATCTTTAGTTATCTTTGGAGATAAAATTTCAAACTTCTAAACTCAAACGTCGTCGTCGACGTATATGCCTAAGGGGTTGGCATTGGCACAGGTACTCATACTTCTTAACATCACGTGACACTTTCAACTGGTGTTCATCGGTCCCTCGTTTTGCTTGGACAGTGTACTCACGAGATAGGGGGCTGGCCTATCGCCGTTTTGTACGTCATAATCATGTGGGTTAACTCACGATGTTTTTCCTCACCGTTAACAACCACGATTAATTACATGTTACGATGGTCAGTCAGCATTGTATATAAATTGAGAACGTCACTAAGACGCAATACAATCAACTGTGATTTACAATGTAAGAGTGGGGGACGGTGGTCACAATTAAACCTTAGAAGAGGTTAAGTGACCACGATATAATCATTGTATAATGTATTTTTTTCTTTATAATGAATAAATATAAAAAAAAAATTAAACACACATGAAACGTTTGAAAGACACATTGGTATAAGCCCGAATCGAGGATAGAACCGACGCCTCTTTGCATATAGAGCATGTTTTAACCACTGAGTTATGTTTGTTGTTGAGATAAAATGTCTTGTTCCTACGCTTATGTATGACGTGAATGTTGAGTGTGGTTGAAGAAACATGCAAGTGCGAGGACGATATTGTAAAAAAAGATAAAAAAGGAATGTTAACATGGTTTGGGCACATAGAGAAGATGGATGATTGTAAATTTGTGAAAGGGTGGAGATTTGTAGAGCCAATGTGGAAGGTAATGTCAGTAGAGGACAACCGCGGATGACACATTTAGATCAAATAGAGACTGTGCTTAAAAAGGCAGGTGTCTGAAGTGGGAAGAATAAAAGAGCATGAATAAAAAGATTGAGGAATGTAGACTAAGCTTGAGAGATTTGCCATGACCGAACAAAGTGGCGATCGATATTCTCTGTCTACCCCGATGAAATTAACCGCGTCAGAGAAAAAATACTTAAGGTTGTTCATGTGTGGAATACGAGAACATAACGTGTTTTTAGTATTTCTCATAGTTTACATTGCAGTATAAAGTTTATAAATACAATACAAACTTTGGCTATCCATCTTTACATGCGTTTTTAAGGTTTAATGAATTATGGAAATAATAATTATAATTAAATAAAAAAAGAATATTGTAGCCTTAAAGCACCTGATTATCTTAAGGTGACTTCACGATTTGGAGGGAACATTAAGCGATCGGTCCCGGCTACTGCTTCGGTAGTAATGGTGAGTCTGCAATCCCGCACTAAGCCAGCGTAATGGTCTATGGCCATATACCTATACATGGTAGGCTTGAGCCCCTCGATAGGGACATTTATGGGCAGTTAAGAAAGAAAGGCAGTACATTAAAGAACTCAAATATAAAATCTCCATATCTGACTATTTACCCCTCTCTAGTTTTTAAAAGATGTTATTGAATCTGTAGGGTTATTGCGACTTCTATTCAAAATCTGGTTTACCTCTAGAATGATCGAATTTCATACGTCAGAGTGATAACAATACATATAAGTACTCCTTTCACGATTCGATAAAACCCAAACTCAATACAGTATATTCCTTCTTAGGCTATCTCTTTTTGTTATAATAAAACATCGTTGGTTAAGTAACATATTACATAATCTTCAGATCTGCTATTGACTATAAAGACTATTTCGGTAACCGAAAGCTCTGCTTATTATATACACCTGAATGACAAAGAATACATTATACTTATATTATCTCAAAAACCTTATCATTGAAGTCGAATTTCTATAGGGAATGAAGGTCAACTTATACTGGTAGTTTCAAGCTTAGATTACTGTCAAGTTTACCATAGTTCAATGAGTAACTGTATGTGTAATTCAATACAAAGTTTGCTCGACCGCAAATAACTTGGATGCCAGTGTGCGGCGTATATATTACAGTTTATTGTGAGTGATCAATTGATTAGCTATTATCTGTGGCTGATTTAGTAGTAATATACCTGCCATTCTATACTAAATTCTATACTTACGATTATTACTACAAAAAATAGTAATCCAGAGTTTTTTTGAATCATCACCACTTCATACACTTTCGGAAGAGTTCTACATCTGCATCACCCAGCAATTACTTAGTTACCTTCTAGGACATGTGAAGCAATTGGGTAGCCATATTCTAAGCTGACAATACAAAGATCAACTATAAACATTTAAATTCACTCGTTACGTTAAAAATATTAGTTTTTAGTTAATTATTATAAGTGTTCTAACCCGAGTTACATCGACGTCTTCATCAACTTCTAAAAGTAGTAACCTTCTTGGGATAATATCCGTGAGTTTAGTTGATGCTGCTTATGCTTTAAATCTCTATTACAATTGAATTTACGATAGAATTACATAAAAGCTCACTCAATGAAGGTTAAATTCAATAGCGCAAGTCATTATATAGCTTTCCAAACGTTATATTCATTTATTTCATCATATTGTAAGTTTTCTTATTTGGGACACACTTAATAATGCTAACCAAAGTTGGTATTTATTTATTTTATTTTATTCGGAAAATTTACAGCATATAAATTTTTGTTTAAAGTTAACAACGCAATGCCAATTAAAAATATTCACCTATAACCATTTAATTAAAAACAGCAACGCCATGTAAATTTAAATAACGGATTAAAAAAACAATATAAATAATGGAAACATAACAAAAAATAAAAAAAATTGCTAAAAAAACCATGACATGGTCTTATTAGTCCTATCGCTATATCTTAGTGAGTGTTAAGCCGCATAGTAGACGAGCTATTTTTTCATCCCGAATAAGATCTATACCTCATTATATCTCAAAATGTTAAGATTATGAGCGGCTAATTTATCTCCCTTTAAACGTGCAATGTTTGGGCGAAAAGTGGCGCTATAAGAATTAGCCAAACTCTATCTAAATAGCTGACTTTAATCGCCTTGTACGAATCCACCGCCGCGATATAAAATACGATTGCTTCTTAGTTATTTATTAGTTCTGGATCCACCCTAGAAAAGGTGGCTACAGACATCAATCTGCACCTATAACTTAATCGACAGGTTTCACCTTCTTTGTTAAATCTTTGAATAATATTATTATCTTTGGTGTCAATCATTTAGCTGTACAAATTCTAAAAATACTAATTTCGATATCGGTTGTACACAGAAAAATACAGAAAGCCACTAGAAAATGAAATATAAATATTTCCTTCTTCGTATTCGCCAATATGTCGGACAAATATGGACAAGTAAAACAGTGCTCTGTAGTTGTTGACATAATCTTGCTATTCCATCTTGTCGCATGACGCTGCGGAATTTTCTTTAGTGAAACTCAAGTCACGGACTCTCGGCCTATTCAGCCAAGCCGAGAGAGCAAAACTATGATATGGACATCTTTATTACTGCGGAATTATCTTGTTATATCGTTTTAAATAAGTTATGTTATGACACCGGCTATTTCCTGTTTTGTGAAAATATTGAGTTTGTTTGTCTTAAGATTATTACTTTTAGGAAAAGTTCACACTAATATTACTACTGATCAATATTTTTTGTGAAAACCTTATCGATATATCAAAATATCATTATTTTTTTATTTACTTGTGATCCGCCTGGCTACTTACGAATAGTGTGTGTAAAAACCTTTATAAAAGTAGCTTAAATTACTCCTTACTGCATCAGGAATATCGGAAATAAAATGACACGTTATGCTACTAGAAAGAAAATCTTCTTTTAATCTTATAGTCAGGTTTATCTGTATATATTAATCATGTCACCAAATTACCTTCTTTCTCGCAATACCCGAGCGCGTAATAGTTAATTTATGAATGGAATACAGACTCACCTAGTATAGTGTTATTAATAACTTCAACTTGTCAACACATTGTTACTGTGTATTTATTTACATAAGCAATATATGATAAAGTAGGTAAGACATTACAATATACATTAATAATTTAGACAAATACTAATGTGAAATAAATGATGCCAACTAATAAAAAAAAGATTAATTTTAAATCTATTCATTTCTCGTACTATAATCCGCTATGAATTACTATTTTAAATATTTGTTTATTTATGCTATTATAATTTTAATATGTATGTATAAATATAATTATAAAAGTTTTGTTGACATGATTCTCAAATATTTATCTTGTTCTGTAAATTCTAATATTTATTGAAAACTAGAATAAATAAAACCTTTATTATTTAAGGAGGTGGGAGCGGACTCAAAATATAACGGATTATTCAGAATTTCAGTCCCTTTGCCACCTTACAATTTACAAAATAAGATATTTTTGAAATATTCGCGCTTTATGCCTCGGCCATTGAAATCTCCTTATACCTGGTAGTTGTTAGGGTATTGGCCTCTAAACAAACCCGTCACCCGTATTTTTTATTACGTACCTTTTTGTTCATCACCAATCACATTACGAAACTCCGACTTTAACATACATACATATATTTACGGCAAGAAATCCCTAGAAGGGGTAGCCAAAGCCAAAGGAATTCCTCAGCCACTTTTGGAAGTTGGGGGGTTTGTAAATCAAAGGTTTTTCGTGACGGGTCTCCAACCACATTGCCCAAAAATTGCTTCTTTTGAACACCCTCTAGAAGAAATGGGGTAGTGCTATTCTAAGCCAACACTACACAGCTAAGCCGACAATACACCGCTCTTTATACCATCTTTAACACGTTTTGTATAGCTCTATTAAGTGTTTAAGTGACATTATATACCTTTTTACTTGCGCATATTGTCCCTAATATAATGTCTTTAGAAACCTAAGTTCGTAACAGCATAATTATTTTATATAGTCTTGTAATTTATGTTGTACATAATAATTAGTAACTAGTAACTGCTATCTCATTTCAAAATTCCTGATATAACCACTAATAAAAGATATAAGATTTATTTTATGGATGATACGGCATTTTTGCATTTATTGGACCCCAGTAATCGTTTGAGATCCTGTCGTGTCGATAATTTATTTATATAATAATAAAAATATTCGATTTTTATCGGGGAAAGTGGAATAATGTTACGCCTATCAACATAATTATTACATCTCGTGTATTTTTGACGGCTTGTTTTGAGTTAGATTTGATATGAGTTACGATACAATCGGACTAATAAGTATTAGCATATTTAGTTATGGAATAAAATATGAATGAACATCACCTTTAGCTATGTACTGTCAGTTTAGAATAACACTAACCCATTTCTTTCCGCGTGTGTTGTAAAAGGCGACTTAGAGGTTTGGAGCTTAGATGATTATGGAGCGATGTGGCTGGATTTTACGATACTTCCGCTATTCATCTTACCAAATATCTAATTCTGAAGCTCTGGCTATACCTTCCTGGGATTTAGTACCGTGAGTAGGAATAGGAGGGTATCATACTTAGACTCCAATTTAAACTTCAACCAATAAAAATGTGCATGGAAATAACTAAACTCGATATTAAGGCCATTTTTAAAATATACGTAGATCACACTATAGCTTTTGCGTACCTTAAAAATACAACATGTTATAACCAAAATATCATGTTAATTGCTTTTCAAAATACTCTCCTTTACATTTTAAACTCTTTTTCATGCGATCAAACAATTTTTTAAAACTGGAGGAGCACAGATCTGAAGGCATATTTCTAAGTGCTGATTGAATGCTATCACGGCCTCTTCGGAGTTGGTAAAAGTGAAACTTCTCATCAAATCTTTAATTTTGGGGAAAATGCGCGGGATGAGTGACAAGTTTTACTTTTTCGGAAGTCAAAAATGACTTTTTTTTTGTTGGCCGTGTGTAAAGAAGCGTTGTCTAATCGTTGAATGTACTACTCGCTTTATGAACTTATCTTATATGGAGCAAAGTCATCGGTGCTATGCATTTTTGTAAGACCAATTACTTTAATACCAATGCGGTACAATACATTGTACTTAAAATGAATCGATATGGTTCTTAAACGTATCTAATCGATAATCAAAGGGTTTCATTCGATTCGTGGTGGATTCGTGATATCGATTATAAGGTGAATTTGTCGTAAGTTCCATTTATTGACTTTCATGTCTATTTTAATCTTATGTATGAATGATTGGGTTTGTGTATTCAATATTATCATAGCAAAATTTAACATACTATAAGATAAACAAACATTATAAAAACGTAGGTAAATTTAAACCTTTTTTTTGGATATAGGAAAGAAACAAGAAACATATGTAAATTTTTTTGACTGTGTGTATAGCGGAGGATCTTATCAATGTGATGATCACCAGATCTGATTGTAAAACCACCGATTCAAACTGAAAATGTTGTAAATTTACTTATTCAATCTCATTGAATGTCAGTTTGTTTAATTATTCCGTCATGGTTTGTTTAATTATTATCATTGTCTCAAACTCTTTCTCTTCTCCTCTTTTCAACCTATACTTAAATTTCACCACTACCTATAGAAACATTTTTGTGAATATAAGCTATTCTACTTATATTAAATGGCTATATCCACAAGAACCTATAAATATATACCAGTGGATCATACCTGCCTTTTTATCCTTCAGACTTCGGACATCTAGTTTTGAAGCTCATCAGCTTTTAGTCTATAGTATCATACCTTTCGCCGTTGAAACTCTCGGCCCGTTGGGCAACGAGGCGCGGCTGTTCTTTAAAGAACTGTCCGCTCGCCTTGTGGAAGTGTGTGGTGATCCCAGAGCTGGCAGCTACCTCGGCCAACGCATTAGCTTGGCCATCCAAAGAGGAAATGCTGCTAGCATATTGGGCACGTTACCCTACACCGACAACGATGAATTTCACGAAATTTTTCGTTTGTAATGTATATATTTAGTTTTAATTGATTTTTTATACCATGATTGTACCTAAATATTTGTTATTTGAAATAAAGGAATGTAAAGAATTTGTATAAAACAAGTAGTAACATCAAATAATGAAACGCAAATCGTCTCACGGCACGGTCCGTCGCAGTAATCGGACGCGAGAGGAATGTTAATATCGGTGGATCATCGCGATCTCTGATTGGTCACACGTGGTTAGCGGCGACGTGGACTATATGACACTGCTCGATAACACATACATATATATATATTCAAGGCTATAAACTGTTAGAAGGGATAGCCAGAGCTTCAGAATAAGAAGATCAGCCACTTTTGGAAGCTGAGTGGGGAAAATAAAATTAAATGGACTTTGTGAAATGATGGGTCTCCAACACCTTTCCCCAAAAATCACTAAAAAGTCCCTAAATTTTCGGGCGGCAAAAGAGGTAATGGGTGGTTATACATATGGCCTAAGTTGCCTCTTATGCGCCCACTAGAAGTAATTCATTATTGCTATTCTGAGTCGAGTTTATTATAAGATATCAACTGAATCTAAAGAGGATAACATACTAACTATTCAAAATAGAAAATTCCGTGTAACCTATTAGGAAGCCATTGCGGCACAAGTTCATAATGGAGTGAAATGGGACATAGAAGATTTAAAGAGTTGAAAACTTCAAGTTTCGAATACTAGAATAGACCCTCAGCACCTGTTTTAAATAGTTATCGAATTATCAAAGAGCATACAGTGGCAGAAGTCAGGGGTTTCAAACCAGTTTCAAGTGAGCACCTGCCAGCATTCAGCAAACATAAAAGACAAATACTCTGGAGGCTGTTCAACCAACTTTTTATTGAGTTTGTATGACAATATGAGTGTGTATGTATGTCAAGACACGCGCTTATTGGGATTACTTGTTGGCGGTAGCTTTTAGCTGGTTTTTAATTAGATTGAAAAATACTTGTATGATTTTTTATGGATTAACACTGGTAAAGGTAATTGTTAGCTTTAGGGAAGTTGTTTTTTTATTAATCATACAACTGTATGGATAAATTTTGATGAACGTATAATTTAAATGGCGGTGGCGTACAGGCAAAATAAAAATAATATTGTGGCGTAACGTCACATGAGTTGACGCATCGTAACTTTGTGTTTGTTATTAGACGGAGAGTATGAGAATACGATGTTAGTTAAGTATATGATTAAAAATGGTTGCTAAAAGGTTGACTTACAAGCTATCCCGTCTCTTAGTGTGTTATCCTCTCAGAACTCAATTAAAATCAGTTTACAAGTCCGGACTAACAACGCGACTCGACAATTTTTTTACTAACACAACTTTAATTTAGTTTTTTCCTAAGACTTTCACGATTGCACATTACAATTAAAACAACAATTCTAAAATAATCCCAATTCTTCCCGTGACCATGATAACTGAAAAAGGTTTCGAAACGTAACGTAACATGGTAACGACATGATAGTCCAGTGGGTAGAACACCCGCCCGAAAACAGAAGGGCGTGAGTTCCAATCCTGGGTCGGGCCTACACCAATTTGTCTTTTCTAAAGACATATGTGTGGTTAATTTATCATGGTTGTTAACGGTGAGGGAAAACATCGTGAGGAAACCCACATGGCTGAGTTGTACTTAGTCGTGTGACAGTGTATTCGTACAAAACGGCGATAGGCCTGCCCCCTATCACGTGAGTACACTGTCTAAGCAAAACGTGGGTACCTTCTCTGGACACTAGATGGCGCTGCCATGTGAGTTCAGAAGTATTGGTACCTCTGCCAACCCCTTCGGGGATAAAACGGCGTGAACGTTTATGTTATGTTTATGTTATGTTTCGAAACGTCGGGCTTTAGAAACCATGTAATAACACGCGATTAAATATCCGAAAATCAATACAACTTTAACTTTAATATCCGTTTTCCAGGCATCGCCATTGACTAATGGTGTGTAGGGAGCGGCGGGATGCGCGAGGAGGAGCTGGAGGTGGCCCTCAAGGTGGTGATCGTGGGCGACGGCGGCGTCGGCAAGTCCAGCATGATCCAGCGCTACTGCCGGGGTACCTTCACCAGGGACTATAAGAAGACCATCGGCGTGGATTTTCTTGAGCGGCAGATTGAGTAAGAATATGTTATGACATAGTAAGAATAAGCAGCCCCCTTAGCATGTTACATGAGAAACTGACAGATTTATCCATACAGAATCTGTCAGTTTCTCACTTCTCATCAGACATATTTGCTCTCACAAGCCTCATATTCCTAATTTGGACGACTACAGTCTAATTTAGGTATTTGAAATTGCTGAAATAGGCTGGAAGCTAAAGTATTAAGATAAAAATGCATTTATGAATACTTAATGGTCTGCTTCCCAACTAAAACATAAACTTAATTTCGGCGTTCTTTTCCTTTTTTAAGAAGTGTATAAGACACTATTATTATTTTTACCCTGGTACACTGCAAAGTAAAAGAGCCATAATTGTGAGTATCGGTATTCGATACACATTTTTAGGGTTCCGTACGTCTGAATACAAAAACGGAACCCTTATAGGATCACTCGTGTGTCTGTCCGTCCGTCGCTTACAGTCAATTATCTCCGAATCTATTAGACCGATTAAGTTGAAATTTGGTACACATATCAATTCCTGTGACCCAAACACAGAGGTGTGACGTGAGCAGATGAAATCTGTATATGGGGGGTCATTTTTGGAAGGGAAGGGGAAAATTAAATAAAAAAAATATGCATATCAAATGAAAGGTCTTGTTGAGAAGATCTTAAATGTATTTTTTTGTAATTTAAAAATAAATAGTTTCCAAGTTATTCAAGAAAATAGACGAAAATTGACCATTCTCCCCCCCCCTAATCTCCGAAACTACTGAACCTAAAATTTTGAAAAAATACAGAAATTAGTTTTCTCCTTATAGATTATAGGAATAGCTATAAGAAGTCCATGATATTAAAATAACATGGTAAATCACTCAATATTGTGCGTACCAACTTTAACATCGCACGGAACCCTCTTCACGCGAGTTCAACTCGCACTTGTCAACTTTTAATCCTTGTTTAGATTTCAACTTTCACGACATTTCTAACAGCTATCACTCCTAAGTTACACAATACTAGACAGTGAGACATTTGTCAAGAAATTGAGTTGTTTATGATGACTTTAATATATGTTAATAAAGATAATAAAAGTCGAAATATGAAAGTTGGACAGGTATATTACACCGTGTTATGTGAGATGACGTGACGCCTAGAATTTGCATATTTCTAAATTTATAATAGTCAATATATAATATCACAAACACGTATTAATACTAATGGTCATGTTTTTGTAAATTCTAGTTGATTAGCGATGCCGTTGGAGACTTATCAGTAATAACCTTTATTTTACCATCTTTTCCCCACTTATAACTTACAAAAGTGTTTTAGTAATTTCTAATATCTTAGCTCTGACTACCCCTTCTATTGATTTATAGCCGTGAGTATATGTATGTATGTTTGTGAAATTAGGTATAAACTCTGCCTACCCTTCTGAGATATTTTTGACCGACGCGACAGGTAGATTAGTAAAGATACAAACGGCAATGCGTTTTGTTTCTAATTTTATTCTGAACTAAAAAGTAGTTGTTCATTTGCATAATAAATTATTTCAAGAATGATTTTTTCTACATTGGTTATAATTTACTAAATTGGTAAAATCTATTTTCAGAATCGACGGCGAGGAAGTACGGCTGATGCTGTGGGACACGGCAGGACAAGAAGAGTTTGATGCCATCACGAAGGCGTACTACCGCGGTGCACACGCGTGTGTGCTAGCCTTCTCAACCACAGACCGGGATTCGTTTCTCGCCTTGCATTCGTGGAAACTAAAGGTGCGTGTGAACAATTCTAATGATGTACTGTCCCACTTTTTACTGATGCAACGGATTCAGAAACGGTTTTCACTAATATGGACGATGCTGTGTAGAGTTACGTTTTGTTAAAACTGTGTTAGATGGGTAGTATCAGCTTAAACTAGCACTAATCAATTTCATCCGATGGGTGCTGTGCGAACAATGTTTGGGGCTTATATTGCGGCTTCGGATTTGGGGTTTATTAAATATCGCCCTTTTTAGAGGCAGACATCAATGCGAGTAGGAGGTACAAATGTTTTTGAAGATATGTCTAAGTTAAATATTTTACTGCTTACCTTGCTACAGTTTGGTAAGCAACTAATTATTAAAAACACTAAAACGGTTATTGGTACCACCAACATTCCTATCTCTTATGCCAATAGTCCGTAACGCGATTTGTTTCTTCATTTCTTCTGGCACCCATTTTCTATTTATGTATGATTTACAGTATAGGTGTGTAGTGTCGGCTTGGAATAGCACTACCCTGTTTCTTCCCGTGGGTGTTCGTAAGAAGTTATTTGATGCGGTTGGAGACCGATAAGTGTTGGTGATTACCAACAACCATTATTTTTACTATATTTTCCCTACTCAACTTCACTACCCCTTCTGGGGATTTATAGCCGTGAGTATATGTATGTATGTTTGATATGACCTCAAGTTTGGTACTGACTACTTACATTAATAATTATTAGTCATGTCATGTGCTAATCCACCGAATGTGACTTTGATCTTCACCTCTGTCAATGTTGTCCGGGTAAAGTACCTACATAAATTAACGAACTACTTACTATCAATAAATATTTAAATAATAATGAAATAAATAAATAATTTCTGCTTTGTTTCACCACTTTTAAAGATAGGATTAGGCGAGGATCTCTTTAGCTTGAGTAACTATTCTACATTATCATCCAACTTAACTTCAAAATGTTATCAGTCAAACATACATATAATCATACCATTAGTACCCATTGGAGTAGGCAAAGATTTTATCGATCGCCACGCTCGCAATTTATATTCATCAATCTTCTCATTCATGCTGCTTTATTATTTACATAACATCGTCGTCCGCTTCTGACATAAAAAAAAAATTTGAAACTATTTATTTTAAAGGTTTTTAACATTTATGATTATAATACAAAGGGGTATTAATCTATACTTATAAACTAGATTGTGGCCCCTAGGAAGTCTAATATAAGATTTTACAATATTTACTTGACTGGACTGGATTTAAAATGTAATAAATTAATAATTAAAAATATCTTATTTATTTAGAGGTGGAGGGCGATGGGTTCACACATTTACCATCAATAAAGTATTTTTTTAATACACTTTTCATTTTTTTTTAATTAATAAGGTCAAGACTTAGTTGCTTAGGCAATTGGTTAAGTATATGAGGCAATATGTGATTATACATAGAGTATATTACTAATCACATGGAGTCTATGTATCTCTTTCACATATCATCAGTCAGCCGTATTAGCAGTAAAATACTAAAATCGATTTCCGTAAAACTTGGATCCATAATATATACTCGTAATTTCCAGAAAAGAAAAATAAAATGTTTTAGAGCATCTCCTCCTACTAAGCATAAAGTATAATATAATATAATATAGTCTTTAAGTATAATTAAATGACAAACAACAGTGACTAATTATCATTAATTTAGTTATATGCGTGACCACGGATGATGTCATAAAAATATGGTCAAGTTATCTCATAGGTCATTAAGATAGAAAGGGGCACACTTTAATTTCGATAAGCAATGCACTTTTAGTTTAGTTAGCGTTTGAAATCATGCTGAAAACTAGTGTTGTCAGTTGCATTCTGTTTTTGTGCGTATTTCACGAATGTTTATCGAGAAATCTGAAGTACGAGCAGCAATGTATCGATTACTATGCTACGGGAAACAATTTTGATCTCAATTTATTAGTGGGCCAATGGCATGTTGTATTTTACTGGCCACCACCGCCTCAACGAGACAAAAATAAATGCCAAAGTGTACAATTTAGTTTACTCGGAAATAATGATATCAGCAATATCCAGAATCAATGTAACTTTACTGAGAATATAAATTCCACTTCGGTAGCTGCCGCTTATACTGACACTTTAGGAATCAAAACTAACATAATTTACTACGGCGAAAATGAAGTAAAAAATTATTTAAATAAATGTGCACCGAGAAAGTACATTTTCTTAAACATAAATGACCTTTATGTGATGGGAATCAATTGCTCTTTCGGTGGCAGAGGTATATTGCTAACAAAACAAAATGTTACAAGTAGTGATGTGGTGAATGTCGTAAATAGTATCGATATAATGAGTGGACGAGAAGGTGGTTCTGACTGTTAATATAGTAATTAAATTATTTAGCAATATGGAAACATATTTTTTTAATGATTTCAGTGAAGTGAATTGACGACTAAAAATATTTCAGTTTTGTCGCAATAATGAGCTTAGTGATTGATTTAATAATGCCGGTATAGTCCTTCGTTTGTCGCTCTAATTTTGTTTTGCAATAATCAACGCAGTGTAACAGGTAATGTTCATTTTAATTTCAGGTTGAGAACGAATGTGGCGAGATACCTACAATAATAGTTCAAAATAAAATAGATTTAATGGACCAATGTGTGGTTGGACCGTAAGTATATTTATTATTTTTATTTGTCTCGAAAATTTTCGTTATATTATTTCAGTTCGTTAAAATTAACATTATGATAAAGACAGACCCTTACATGAAGTACTTACAAACCAAAATGATTAAAAATATAAGAGAATATTTTATATTGCCCACCTGGTAGAAACCTACATATTCACCCGTTTATTAACATCACGACATACATTCCTTGTAAAGAAACACGACTATTTAAGAATATTGTTGAAGCAAATGGAATGGAAGTTTGGATATATGTTTTGTGTAAATCGATTAATATCATAAAACCAACTTTAGCACATTACTACTATTTTGCCACTTAGTGTTGCTTAGCATAGAATAGCACTATCTCATAACTTGCCGTGTGTTTTGTACGGGGCAAATAAAGGTAAGGGGTTTGTAAGTGATTGTTGGGCAACGCATTTGAATACCCACTACCAAATATCCATCAGTTGGCCACCGTTTCCCTTGGCTTCTAAAAATGACTCACCATTAATATGCCTTCGAAAATAGAAACCTAGTAAAAGAGGATCTATATGTTTAATGGATGAATGTAAAGTAAGTCAGAGAGGCTAACTACTCGTACTTATCCTAATTAGAAATAACGTCTCCAGTTAAACTAACTTAATAAAACGAATTAATGTCTCAAAATAAAGTTACTTGACCAACACTTCACACTGAAATAAACCTTTCTCTCCAGCGACGAAGCAGAGCTAGTAGCCAGAGCGCTGGGCTGCCGCCTGATGCGCGCGTCCGTCAAAGAGGACGTGAACGTCGGCGCGGTGTTCCGGGCGCTGGCGTCGCGGTGCCTGGCCGACATGCGGCGCGAGGACAGCGTCGATAACACGGGGTACACCCCTACGCCTAAACCTCTTATAGGCGAGCATGAATTTTATTATTTTTCCAGGCTTTATCTTATAAGCCTAGACACTTAGTTAGCTTGGTCACTAGACAGGACTTCTCTTTCTATCCGATTTACAGGTATGTGTATATTTTACCTGTCAGGGCGGTGGCCCTCAGCCTCAGCTGCCCGACACATATAATATATGTTTAATCATTTGCATTCTGGCTTGTACAAACAAAGTGAATAAAATATGTCAGTAAATTAGATATGGTGAAACGACATAATTTCACCACCTTATTTTGTTCCACGTTTATGAAAATAAAGAGATTTAGATTTTTGAAAAAGTCATGGTGAAGCCGCACAGGCCACAGAGATAGCAGCTAAATATCAGTTGGAAAAAAACCGGGTTGACGAAATATTCTCCTACAGAATAAAGTTGTATGCCCGGATCCATCGGCCTCTGTAGTAAATAATTATTTCACCTTGGGGGGACCTACTAATACTGCATCATTCAGTACGAAGCCGCGATTCCAGAACCTTTGAACTTCAACGGCTAACTTTAAACTCAGCATGCCAAATTATTCATCGCTAAAGTTTCACGACTGTTTGGACTATTTTAGTTACACCTATTCTTATTTGTATCGGCTTAGATTAGTACTATATCATTAATAACTTCTTACGGGGTTGGTAAGAGCCGACTTAGAATGTTAAGTCTTTTTAAAATATTCTTCGGAGTTCTGGCTGTAGAGTCATCGACATAAACCTTTATTTAAATAATAATCCCGTTAGACTTACAGAAATGGCTAATGAAGTTTTAAAGTACCCTTTTTTGGGATTTATAGGGATAGCTTTTAGTGATAAGAACACCAATTGTAATTATAACTTCTCTATTACTATTCTGTGCAATGAAGAGTTTTCTATTCTATTCTATATATAGTAGCAGCATGTAATAATTTGCACAGACGTAATTTACTTACCTCATTACTTTAACATACCGTACTACATTACTTACATACAATAATGTAGTGTAATGTTACATACTGTACATGGTACATCCAAGTAACATTACACTACAAAAATGTTAGTACTAAAACTCATTTTATATCTGCACATTATCTAGATTAAAAGTTCATGACCGTATTCTCTTTACAGGAACATTTACAAACCAGAACGGCAACGGCACGATTCTACTCCGACCCACGAAACACCGGCCGGGGGGAAAGAAGAAAAACGTGTTGAGGAACGCTTGCCGGATACTTTAATATATAATTGACATTTCTACATACTAAAAAATAAGTCATATGATCTATTTTTCGGTCCTGTTAAAATCTGTTTTATAACATGCAATAGCCCGACCACGTTTTATTTCATACCTTGATAACTTATTCAGCTAAAAATTACTGGTCACAAATAACTATAATAGCATGTTTATTGTTTATATTTTAGCCTGGATTTGCCACAAATACATTTAAGTATGTTTTCCTATCATTAAAAATTCTCGTATTGCCGAGTTTATGATCGTGCTACTCTGGAACGGCTCCTACCAAGTCTAAAATGCATATGTCTTGCACATTGCTTTGAGAACAGGTTCTAAAGTAGTCCACTATTCAGTCACTGCATTTTATAATTTTAATTCTAGCATTGCCGTTCTAACTATTCCATTTAAATTATAAGAAAGTTAATGGCTTTGTCTAAAATATTAATAAAATTGAAACCCAATTCCTTCCTGTAAAAAGATCGCCGTAAATTTGAAAATTAATAATTCAATTTAATTATAATTGATTCTTGCAAGGAACACACTATGGATGTTAAATCAAAAGACACTCATTCAGATTATTATCTAATTTTGGATTATTATATACCTAGTCAATGAGTGACAAAATGTATGTAACATTTGAGATCGAAGTAAGTAGTTTTATATTATTCTGACTAGAGTAAGGGGTCACTGCGCCATATATGTTCGTACATGTGAATAAAGAGAGTAACGTATCGCCCTGACAAATTTATAATTCTAGCAAAAAGTTGGTGCCACATTCGATGTCGTAATGTACTTAGAGATTATATTCAGTCCATAATTTAAGAGGCTTTCGTTTTAAAGACCGTTAAGTACCAGTTTGCTTATCTTAATTGTAATCCCTCATCTATATCTGTAATTAATAGTGTAAATAAATGTTAGTTAAGCCGCAGTCGTGCAATTTACTTTTATGTCATTTAGTATATGAAATAAATGTTCTTTAATATTCTGTAAATATTGTATACTCATTAAAATTTAGAGAAAATAAATTATGAATACTTTTAAATATTGTTTCTATTTTACCCCGGTGCTCAATTGTAATAAACAGAATAATAGATATTTTTCGCGTCATTTTGCTTTTACGTCTCTTTCAAACTATGGATGTTATTGCCCGTGTGAACTATTTCACATGCCCGGTAGCAATATGACTTCAATTGGGAAGTTAGTAGACACAAAGTCACAAATCACATTAGCTGGATACCTATTAATATTATAAATATGAAAATTTTGATGTTTGCGTGTTTGAAGCAAAAATGCTCCTCATGTACATAATAACATAAACATAACATAACATAAACGTTCACGCCGTTTATCCCCGAAGGGGTTGGCAGAGGTACCAATACTCCTGAACTCACATGGCAAGCGCCATCTAGTTTCCAGAGAAGGTACCCACGTTTTGCTTAGACAGTGTACTCACGTGATAGGGGGCAGGCCTATCGCCGATGTACGATACGTACATAATGTATATGAATGAAATTTGGCAGAATTCTAGATAATGACCCAAATTATTACATAGGATACTCTTTATCCCGGAATAATTTGACCAAAAAAATATTGACGCCTGATTGAGCTAAGAGTACCAGAAAAATGCCTTAAGTTTTATCATAAGCTTTGTAAGTACGAAGTCTGTCGGGTCAGCTAGTTTATTATATTTTTTTAAATTCATTAATACTTACTTAATCATGTACCACATATATGATATACTCGTAAGACTTACTATTAATTATACTTATAATTCATTGTAGGAGGAATTCTTAAATAAAAATCATGCTGAATATTAATACATATAATTTTATTATATTTTAATATTACAGAGGTACTTTGTGTAACTTATCGTAACAAACACAAATATGTAAGAAAAAACTGCATACAAAAGCAGTCGCAATCATCCAGCAGATTTTTCATCACGTAAAATACAGATTTTGATACAGTGTAATCTGCAATACATGTTCATTTTAGTAACATTGATAACTCCAATTATAGCTAACACAGGAGATTTATTCTCATTTTCTGCGTCGATATTATTTTTATGGAAATAGTATATCTCCTGAGTTATTATACATTAAATTTCTTTTTTATTCTAGTGCAATCCAGATTCTAGAACAACTGATAAGACGATATACTTTGGAGCAACACTATTTTAGATCGCGCCACCAAAATTTAACTATCATGTCTATCAAACACAGTGACACATCTAGCAATAGAAATAACACCATAGTTTTTCAGAATTAGGTTAAACTTTCCTTCCGATAAAGCACAAAAAGTGACTTTCAGAAGTAAAATCACTTTTTTATAATTTTAAATACAACAAGCGACAATCTGGCAGGGGCTACAAAAACATTATCTGGAAGAATGATAATTATCATATAAAATGTTATAAGAATATTTTAATATATGCCCTTATTATTTTATAGAAAGAACATATCCAATTAAAAAGTATAATATAATTTATTGGCGGCTTGCCATCTAGGTCGTTAGCACCGCGACAGTGACAAATCTAATTATACGCACAGCTTATTATAAAGTATTTTATTGATACAGAGAAACAAACTTATAGTCAGTGTTAGCTTGGAAAATCAGAAATACTTAAAAATTTAATTAAAAAGATAATCTCTTTCAATATTATTTAAATTTAGGAATATTTCAATAATTTGGACTAATTAAATTAACATTAATTACTTTTAAAACACATTCTTCATGTCATATTGAATACCAGTACAACAAGGTAAATATATTTTAAAAATTAATTGGCGTATCATTTAATTTGGGGCATATTTATATGTAAAAATATATGTAATCGAAAGCACGTTTTCGTCAACCATGCTTTTTTACATTCCTTTTACCATTCATCTTCCTAAGGCTAAGGAATTTCGTATTCTGAAGCCCCTTTCTGCTGCTCTGTACTCAAGGGGTACTCCCCTTTTTGGGATTTATACCCATGCTATTAACGTGCACTGAAGCAAACTTAATTGATGTTAATAATCTAAAGTAGCAATTAAATATTAGCAGCGAAATCTATGTCCTTATTTTAAATGAACTTCGTAAGTATGGTTCTCCATTCGGAATAAAAGCACAGAAACAGGATTCAGCTTATATAAGTGTTATAGTGCGTATAGGCAAGATATCAAGTGACTCGTAACGTTTCACCTTATTATCACACGCCAAGAGGCTGCAGGGTTTAGTGCGAGCTTCAATCGACTCTACTACGTTCGGTAGCGTTATATGAAAACAAAACAAAAATAAGCATATCTTCTTAGTACATAGTATACTGGGAGCAAAAACGCGTGGCAGACATCACTTTTACATTTTTGTGTTCCTGAGATACTTACATACAACATTACTTCCGATAAAATTCAGTGAGTGATTGCGTAGCGTACAGCATTGTGATGTCACCCAAAACTTTTGTCTTACATATTCACTCAAAAGCGCAAGGGAGAACATTACATATGCTGTCTTATTTGCCCGTTTCATTTATTGAAATAAAGATGGAAAGAAGTCTGCCAAGAGTCTTTGGTCCATTATAGTATTACCATAATGACATTTACTAACTCGCACATAGCACACAGTACAATTTAGTGACCTTTTGTTCAGGTCGCGTTTTTTACAGCATATATCATGAATACAAGGGTAAATCAGCGAAGGTCGTTGCCCATTGCAATTCGATATCGTGTGGTTAGAATTCAAATGAAGCGATTACAATAAATGTTACCCATATTAACGAGGACATTATGTCATTGTTTTATAGATTATGATACGTATTTAAGCGTGTCTCATTATATATGTTTTATGGTATTCGGGTTCTGGTGTATATAAACAAACCATATAGATACTATTTATTGTAAACAGCGATTCAAGCCAAAAATATCAAGAAACATCCATAAAGATAACTTTCCTAACAAACACAGGGGGCAATTTAATCTTTCCGATGCCTTAAAATTATTTTTTGACTTAGTAGTTTCCGAAAAAGACCGATTAACATTTTAAATTACTCAAATATAGTATTGCTTCTTTGGTTAGTACCTAGTTGTAGGTAGTCTGGCTTTTGACACTGGAAAATGTGTGATTCAATGAGGTGAACTTAATACACAGTTCGGTTATAGTTACTTATTAGATAAAGAACAAGAATTCAGGGATAAAGTTGATTAAATAAATAAATTGTTTAGGACTTATAAATTTGCAGTAGTTGTTTGTCATTAAAAGGATTTAGAATAACGTGTGCAGCAACCCAAATTTACTTCTAGACAAATAGTGCATCAAAATAGTATGTTATGGAAACAATGCAAATTGTATCAACTATCATTCGCTTCATGTAACTGAACTTATAATAACCATACAGTGGCAACAGAAATGCTATTTACTTTGGAAATGTTATAATTAAACCATTTCTAACATCTCATGTTAGATAAGGTTGTTAAAGGTCACAACGACTTAATATTACTCATTGTAAAAAAGTAGATAATTAAAGAAAAATAAATTATGTACTCAATTCTAAGTTGCCTTATTAAAACACGCGTAAGCATATATACTATACGCGCAAAATAGGCAGTTTAAAATGTCGACTTGCGGATTCTGTCCGATTTAAAATACGATGTTAAATTTAGAAGCATCTCCATTGATATTTAAGGAAGGCTATCTACAAATAAAGTTTAAAACTTATGTGCCCAATGCAAACAGGAATATACATAAAAAAACAATTTTACATGGTTTAATTCGGATCGTGAAACACGTATAACGGAAGAGCTGAAATTACCTAAAGTTTTGATGCTTATACGTTTAAAATTTATTGCAAACACGTTTTGTACTTTAAGTCAATGTTTTCTTACAGTTACACGTTAATGTTAATTACATTGATGGTGTACGTAGCGGTAAAAAAGAGCAGTTTCTTACTTCAATTTGAAGGCAATGAAGGGTGTTTTATATGTATATTCCTGAATGCAGCAAACCATATTTCTAAAACTCTGACTCATATCTAGAATACTAGCAATATACTTGACATTTACATAAGCTTGAGATAACTTTGCTTTACAAGCCAGAACGTTGATAGCCAAACAAATAACTCCTCCAACAATCAAAACCAAAAGACCCGCGTACCTAAAAAATTAAGTACTCAACAAAAATCAGGAGATGCTCAGTTTGCTACGAAACAATTCGTGGACTCACGAGCAAGTAGTAACATTTAGTTTCGCAAAGTATTCGAGCAGTCCTTGAAGTCGTTTCTTGACTCTCTTCTGGTCATCGAGAGTGCATCCTAAAATGGCGGTTTCGAAGTTCTTGTCGGTTCCTGAGGAGGGGTCGGGTTGTGAAGTGCACGCGTTCATGTACGTCTGACAACGAGTGTGGGCTATCACTGCGTCTTCTTGTACTGATACCACTAGCTGGTCTATGTACATGTTTACCTGGGGAGGATTGGGTTTGTTTTTAAACTTGGAATTGGAAATATATATTAGACTAATAGGTGGAAAAAAGGGACTAAGAATATTGGAGCTCTTTAAGGTAATTTTGGGCGATGCGGTTTGAGACTTATCAACAAAAACTTTTATTTTACAATCTTTTCCCTAACCCAATTCCAAAAGTCGCTGAAGACTTCCTAAAGTGCTAAAGCTAGAGCTACACTTTCTAAGGATTCATAGCTGTCGGTATATGTTTGTATGTTTGCGTTACAAGTGTAACTTATATGTGCCTGTCTGTAGAGCCACTACATATTTCAAAATTGTTTAAATCCCCTGACAACTCAAGACATTGTTTTGTGACATGAGTATGTTAATTGGATTTACATTAGTATCGTATAGTATCTACAGGTCTCTCACAAATTGTAGCCCTTGTTTTGCTCAATTATTCTCTTGATTTGCTTAAAGTTGTATTTTAACGCCTTAGGCAAATTAATCTTTTACAAAACCAACTAACAAAGCTTTCAAGCCATTATCTTCTCCACAATCGACAAGCACTAAACCACCTAAAATAATTCCAACTAACCTGATGCAGCGCCTCTTCTTGCTGCGGATCTCTATCAGTACGCACCGCCACGGATACAGTTTGCGCGCGAGCTAAGATTCTGTCGGCGTAGCGGCTTATGTCGTCTTTATCACCTGTGTGCCATGCCATTATTATATCAATATATTTGTGTACTAGTATTAATTAAACTTATTTGTTAAACTCAAAAAATACGTAAAATTAACTAAGACATAATATTATTCAATAAAATCATTTTTAATAGTAATATTGGACCGACCCAGTTTAGCAAGTATAGCGTTATTTTTAAAATAGCTTTAGTTTCTTCCGTCACCGCTTTTGCGTGAATTGATTGTAAAAGAGTAAAAAAAACATATTAACCTTAGCTCTTTATAATATTAGAATAGATATATTTTCTACGTTAGAAGGTGACTGTTCAAAATGATAAATAGCTTTGCATGTAAAGGAGCACAAAGAGTTTTCCTAAAAATTTCACGGGAACGAGTTTTACGCCATTTCACTTTAGTATTAATGTAAATTATACTATTTAGGAACTAGTTTTGTTTTAGCACAATAGTGAGCTAAGCTTCTCATGCACCCACAAGATTAGAGTTTGCTAGATCCAGTTTACATCTGATGGGTTAAGAAGCCACTATAATTTTACACATAAAATAAATACCATCAATTGGAAACTGATCTAATACACTGCAAGTAAATTTTACTTTGAATAGTCTGACCATTTCATCTTTTCCAGTGGGTGTGGATGAGTTAACAAAAGGTATGGGGATTTAAAATACCAGTTAGACAATGCATTAAAACTTTACACAAACGATGTTATATTTCATGACTGCCTTTTTCACTCTCTACCTCCAAAAATATATACAGATAAAATATACACAGATCCAGTTAGCCCCAAACTAAGTAGAACTTGTATTTAATATGATATAATACACATATAAATAAGACATATCCAAGATTAAGAAACAATCATTCAAGCTCATCACATAAATTATATGTAGGTAGGAAGGTGTATGATAATGATAACTAGTACTTACATTCATTAATATCATTTAGTAAGTCGGAATGTTTGACGCTATCTAACGTAGACAGCAGGGCGTCCTTCTCTTCTTCAATACGGATTGTGTCACGTCGCAACCTCTCCACTCTCATCTCTACTTGGTCCAACACTGCCACCAACCTGTAAAGAAAAGGGGGTTTAAACTAGATGAAACATACTACAAAAAAGTGAAGTTAATCAATTCAAATGTTCATACTGCTTAATCCCAAAGTGTGTCAAAGAGATACTTCTTAATATCACGTGATATTATTGTCACCTGTTGTTCATAAAACTTATGTTTTGTTAAGGTAAGTAAGGATTTAATGAATCCTTATTGCTTGTTACTAACTAGATATTATCAAACCATATTTTACTAGGTGTTCATTGGACTAGAAGTTGCCAATAAATATAGTTAGGGCTGTGTTTGTTTATAGACTAATATTGAAAACTTTGAACTGTATTAATTATTCAATGGTGATGGTATGATGATGAAGTCCTGTTATTCCTCATCAGGGACATAGGGCTCAAAGAAGAGATTTCCAATTTTTATGATCTAGTGTGGTATCTTCCAGGTCATTCCATCTAAGTCAAGTTGATGCAGCCTGTTTTACAACTGAGCACCTCCAGGTGGTATGGGATGGCGGGACGGCCTGGCCTTCTTGCTTGCTTGCTTAATAGATTGGTGTCTGATCTTCGCAACAAATGTCCAATCCAGCGCCATTTTTCATTAGGATTTCCTTGTCAATGGGCTTTTGGTCAGTCAACTAGTCTTACTACGTTGCACAAGATAATTAATGGCTCGCTTTCGACTTCTGTTCTGTCTCATATAAACATCAATGTCCCTCGGAAGACATTGCGCCATGCTCGCCCGTTTATTGTGCCAAGTGCAAGCTCAAATGTCGTTAATAATAACCCCATCCATAGAATGTGTCAATTATATAACTCCATTTGCAATAATAAAGAAGAAGTGACTCCTCCTGATATTTATCATGACTCTCTACGTTCGTTTCGTAAAAAATGCATAGAAATAATTTAATAAGTACTATTATAATAATTATAATATTTTACACAATACTTTACTTTAAGAAAAACTATTTTAATATTAATTTATTTTATTTCTTTTTTATACTGTTAATGTTTTAATTTTAATTTGATCTCAATTTTAATTTAATTTCAATTTATTTATAATATCTTTGTTTATGATTCTTTTTGAAATTGTTTATATACGAACTTCCATTGAATTAAATTTACATTATTTTATTTTGAATCATTTATATTTGTATCAAACATTGTATAGTTCAACTTACAAGGTAATGCTGTGCATGCTGTTTTGGTACTGCATCTGAGCAAAACATTATGTCTTTTGGAAAATATAATATTATGATGTTGTACTGTGTGCATGCCCAATAAATAAATAAATAAAATAAAATAAACTTCCACAGCCTTACATAAGGTATGGTTTGTGGCCAGCAGACTATTCAATGGTACCATATGTTTATTTTTATTAATGTATGCCTAATCATTCTATTTGGATGTTCCTTTGATGATGATGGATGCTATGTTTGGTCAGCATCTCTTAAACAGTCTCAGTGGACTTAAAACCAGAACAAAATGCAACAGTTTGGGATAAATGGAGCATCACTATAAAATTTTTGAAAGGTGTAGCTTTTGTAATTATGTTTCTGTATTTAATATTATGACATAATTATTATAACATTATTATATGAAAGGTTATGTGATTGTGTGAGGAAAGATGTGATCTGTGAAGGTTGTGGTGTAAAAGATGATATTGTAAGAAAGATAGAAAAAGGAATGTTGAGATGGTTTGGCCAAATGGAGAGGATGGATGACAGTAAATTGGTGAAAGAGATCTATAGAGCCAATGTGGAAGATAATGTTAGTAGAGGACAACTTCGAGGACACATTTGGATCAAATAGAAAATGTCAGATCAATGTCAAAAATCAATACAGGTACCCTCCTGTTCTCACAACTTGGAGTACAATCTGTAGAAAGCTGTGCACCTGGTCCTGGAATAGGTGCATAGCTCTGACATATATTAGTTTTCGATTCATTTTCATATAGAGAATTCATTGATAGAATCATAAAATATAGTTAACATGTATCTGTTTCACCGGTTGTGGCTCTGTACATGGCCTGATTCTACTAAATAATACATTTTCAGGTTTTGTTGATTCTAAAACTCTGGCTACCCCAATTTGAGTAAAGAAACTATATATTAATTGTTACTGATCAACCTAGATGGTTATGGTGGCATAGAAAAAAACAATGTGTGATTTATAAACAGCGGCTTATTTTTTGCGAACCAATGAGCTGTGTGGGCGTCTCGATCTCTCATTTTTTTAAATCATAAAAACATTCACTTCCTTTTACGGAAACTCAGCTACGACATCAGTAAAGAATGCGCAATGTGGCATATAAACTATGTAAGGGTATCACAGTTAGATCACAAATAATATAGTCAAAATACCTGTCTTTTGGGCCTTGGGTACCAGAAGCCGTAGATTCGTCAATAAGCGGCAGACGAGAACCTTCGCCTCCGTAAGACCATTCTGATGCATATTGATCTACTTCCATCTCGCGGAATATATCTTGTATTGATCGATCCACAGTCGTTCGATTTTGCAAACTAGTTGCAATAATTTATAGGTTTATTTCACCGAAAAACTGTTTTTACCAAACAAATCCGAAATCTATCCACAAAGTAATGTCAAATTGTCAAAATTTTGATTTTGAATTATAAGATAGCCGATGTTCTGTCAACTGTCATGAATTTACTAGAACAATATACGATACCACGGTATATTCGACTCTGTTAATACCGTACGAAGGACTAAATTGATTTCTACGTATTGTGACAGTGAGTGACAGTTCTTTTACTTTAGTGGTCATCTTATGGTAAGCAAGGCAAGGATTCTTGAAGAAATCAGCCAAGATGTTAATACCTAAATACACTAACTACCTATTTAGTAAATATACTTAAGCTATACTTCGGCCGTTCAGAAAATGCGTTCCGGACACCTATCAATTAGTCATAACAAAGTCAACATACAATATAATAAAGCGCTGACATAACCTTGTAATAGCGCAGTGTAGATTGAGAAAAACATTGTTTACCAAGTTATTTGACTCTCAGTTTAGCACAAAATTATAACATTAATTGATTATTGATATAATAATGTTGTTTTAATGCTCATCAATTGATAAAACGGTAAACAGCCAGCAAAAATATTTTTATCGTAACTGCAATGCCATTACAAAGTTACGTCGTTTTCAATCGCGCCGTGTCAGGAACGCATTCTCTGAACGGCCGAACTATAGCTCTTTCATTTCATCATCAAATATTTTCTTTCATGAAGACCTAGTTACTATTCTATCATTATGCTCTACACAGTTACACTTATGGTAATAGATGTGTACACGTGTGCATGAAGACGATATTTTTTCTTCTGCTGTCCAAAAACCTTCCAACCCAACCAAACAACATGAAGGAGTGCAGCAGACACTGATCTTATTTCAATTTCAGGGAAATAATGTTGTAAGATGTGTTCAGTGAGTTCTATTAAATTTTCAAATAATCGTCGGTGAGCGGTGAGACCTTTGATTAAAACGAAATACGGAAGATGCGGCACGTACTTATAATCTTCAACTGAAAAGAGGCATATTCACAGCTACACAGCACGCACACTCACACAACATATTTGATTCGACAGAGACAAACATATTTGATTCGAAAGTAGCGCGAGCGAGACAAGCGCATGCGTATGCGTATCAACGACGATACCAGATAGCGTATTGTATATTTCTATCTCACTCTGCAAAATGGCGAACAAAGCAATAAGTGAATTTAAAAATATCATATTCTTTTTAAGTTTTTATGAAGGTACTTACGAGTGAAAAGTGATTCCATGAGATTTGTTTACCTTTTAAAATAGTTTGTACAACGCATAAAAGCACACGAAGGCATTTTTGGTAACCGCTATCTCGCTAAAAATAATAAAACTGTTTCTTCGAGTCACACACCTGTTCCTGTCACTTGTCGATTGCAACTGAGCGCAATTAGGCGACGTTAGCCTGATTTAAAGGTTCCACGCGCTAGAGGCGAGTCACCCATCTTCCGTTTTTTGTTTTAATCAAAGGGTGAGACACTAGTTGTGTATATTTTTTCCCTCGCATTTGGCTTGTGACGGGTCTCCAACCACATCGCCCAAAAATCACTTAAAAAGCCCCTATACGCCTCTTACGATCACCCACGGGTAGAAATGGGGTAGTGTTATTCTAAGCCGACACTACACGGCACATGAAGGCCTAGTCACCAAAAAAATTTTTATTACCATCTTTTCCCCAACCAATTTCCAAAAGTAGCTGAGGAATTTCTCATTCCAAAGCTCTGGCTACCCCGTTAAGGGTTTTATAGCCGTGAGTATATTTATGTATGTATTGGCTTGTGACATTATAATAGGTACTTATACTTTTTACTGCGTTTAGCATAAAATATAACTTTTAGTAACAAAATAAAATGAAGACGAAACTTCGTGATGTTACAATATAATGTAAACTCGTCGAATACAACTGTTTACTTACCTACTAAAATTAGAAAACATGATCACAGAAAATCTATTAACAAAACTTTTTATTTATCTCTCCACTTTTTAGCACACTACGAGTAATAAACATACATCGGGGTTTTCGGTGCGGGAATGATTTAAGAAAGAGTGAGATAAAGAGATAGGTTAGTCTGAAAAAGTATCATATTATGCCTAATGAATACCTACCTCTCTGCGACAGTTTGCATATATATGCGAGTGTATATGCGACAGCTCATAATATACACTCTATTTAATAATAAAAAAACAAAACAAATATATATTTATGTACTTTAAAATCAGAGACCTTTGGAGACCCATCACCAACAACCTTTATTTCACCATCTTTTCCCCACTCAACTTGCCAAAAGTGGCTGAGGAATTTCTAGTTCCTTAGCTCTGGCTACCCCTTCTAGGGATTTATAGCCGTGAGTATATGCATGTAATTATACTATTTATTTAACGTATTTTGATAAGTTATTATTATTACGATAGATGTAATTTGATAACTATTAATAACAAATAAATATATACTGAGTATAAAGTAATCAGTGCTACAGCCAAAGGCTTTGTACCCATTGCGAAGGCAATGTAGCCAACATACTGAACAATATCTGATATAAAAATAAATTTGCAACTTAATAAAAAAATCATTGTTCCCCATTTAAAAAAGGTCAGCTGACTTTTATGCACTCAGTACTTTTAACAAACGTCAATCGAGCCAGGTGTCATGTTAACTCGCGGGAGTTATATTTATACCTACATTCTGTTTTAAGACAATACCTACTCTTTGGCTAATGTCAACCATTCCCGCACCGAAAACCCCGACATATGCTAATAAATAACAATAGCGCAGCCACTTTGTTTTGTTTATGTTTGTACTCTGAAGACAAGCAGGAACAAAATTGTGTTGGGTGATCTGCAGGGAATCCCACATACGCAATACACAGACCTAACTATGATAGAATACATCGACTATAGGCAAGCGCAGCGCCAGGGGAACCACCTATCCCTTTTGTTTGATAGTCAATGCACACGGGTTGATAGACTTGGGTTGCCAAACTTAAACGTCTTTTATTTGTGGTTGTGGCGATTCGCCTTTTATTTTTAGTGGGAGGTGGGACCCTTTATATTCACAGGACCCTGGAAATCGCGTCGTCCTATTTATCCGAATCTGCGGCTACTGGTGCTGGCTGAGGGTCTCGAGAAGCAAAAATGCAGTAATCAAATTGAAGACAATATTTCCACAGCTTTCACCCTCATGGTCATGGATCATGGATCCAATTGTACGTTTTACTTTGGCCATGCAAAGGGGCTATGCCGCCAGCCTAGTGGGAACTTGAACTAGTAGGGCATTGTTGAAATTGTTTTGTATCTTTTCATTTCAAAAAGTTATTATAGAGAATTGTTTTTAAAAACAATTTTACCGTCTGGGAATTAAATCGTGCATAAGTGAGATATGTGCATTATTCTATGGAAAGATAATAATACAAGGCTACGTCGTCTTTGAGTCAGTGTGGGACGACCTAAAAGTTTACAATAATGCCCAAGTTCTTCTTGTTTTTACTTAAATAACCCCATTAGCCATTTCTTTTATATTAATGTAAATGTATGTTTATGGCTGACATTGAACTATTAATTAAAATGTGTGTGTATACCGATACAATAACTGTATTATTTCATACTTTACTGTGAAAATTTAATCAGATGTTGGTTTTTCTGTAGTCGATATTTTTCTCTAATTTTATAGAAGTCTATTTAAATCGGAATTAAATTAGATATTTATCAAAAAGACAAAAGAAACAATCGTTTTAAGTCCAAAAATATGTTACAGGTATAGTAGCGGCAAAAACTATACTGAGGTTCTATATATAACTGTTGGTATAAAATTTGGAATTAGAAGAATTGCTAAGTTCTATAAAACTAAATCTTGGCGGACTAATGGGATGTACCGCTGGCTTAAAACACTCTGGGGTCAGCTCTTCAAATCAAAAAAAATAATATCATCCTTATCTCTTCTAACTGCTTGTAAAATAAAGGATCTGAAGGATGTTTATGACAGAAAATAGAACGACAATAATTTTAATGACTTACTAGTTGATAAAACCAAGGACAACAATCAGTGGTATCTTTGGATTCGTCGAATATCACCACGTATATGTACACATTAAGAAAAATCCGAATAAACGTTTTATACTAGCTTTTGTTAAGAGGTAGGGAGACCAATGAAAGATGATAATTGAATAAAATATTTATTAACATACATTTGTCGCCTATTTTTTAATTAAGTATAACATCTAATCTCAGCAATGGTTAGGCATTACAGACTGGATTTATGGAACATTCCGGACGGAAAAAAATAATGACATTATTAAATGCGATTGGAATGTTATTCTTAACACTTTTATTTGAAATCAATGTTTGCATCTTTTATAGTATTTAAGACATTTATTTGACATAATTAGTACTAAGCATTAATAATTCTTTAAACAAATAAAACAACATTAAGTAAATTATACTCTAACATAACAATAGATTATGGTGTCAATCCTTTAAATCTAACCTACAATATGTTTTAATTATTCAAGTTAAAATTACCCCAACTTATTCCAACGAGAATGTCAGGCAGATAGGGCAGAAATAATTTATTTAAAATTATGTGTTAAAGGATAATCATTTCTGAAACTATACTTCATTTAAATACGTTTTATTGCAATTCAACACCTTAAAGACATCACATATAGTTTCAATAAGGCTGACTAAACCGAATAATAAATACTACAGGGCAGGTAACTTTTTGCTAAAAATGGTAAAAAGGCTATCTGTTATCTATTCTTAAGTACGCTGAACTATGAATTCTGTTACAGGTACAAAATATAAATTGCAATTTGCCTCAATGTATAAAACTTTCCCAAACTGAAAAAAAAATCTAACTTATTGGCTATGCTATGACTCATTCACTCTGTAATTAAACATTCATTCTGTTTTCTATATATAAATATTCCATACAATTTCTACATGATAGATAAGTAGGTTACATTACAACTTACTTATATAAGCACAACAACATTTATACGACTTTTTGCATATGTCATATTTTCACATGGCTTACTTATTATTTTCTTTCAACAACAATCACAACTAATGCTGGGATTGGAGCCTAAACAACTCCTACTCTAAACGCTTATAATGTAATCATAGCTTATGAATGTTACAAAATATGAATACACCATAAACACAAATTTTATCAACATTGACATTTAAATTTACTTATACACATTAATAATTGAGGTATCAATTTTATCATAGCAGTGATTATAGCCCTAATACACGTCTTAACTTTACATACATACATATAACCACAGCTACAAATCTGTAGAAGGGGGAAAATCGAAATTTTACTAGTTCATAATAATTTTGGAATTGTTCATGTAAATAAAATTACTTAGTACATAGAGAAAAAAAAAATGTTGACGATAAGTTATTACTGACATAGATTAATATTCGTCGAAGAGTTTTCGAAATAGGAGAGAAAGAAACTAGCGCAAAGTACGTTTAGTTCAAAAATTAAAAGTAAAAATACCATAGTTTCTACTTGTATGGTAATGACGACCCATTGCGCAAAATGTCGCTAATTAAGCTTTCAAAAATAACAGGCTACAATTATTTTAAGTAGTCAATTAGTTAAAAAAAATCATAAATTATGCAGTGACATCACAGCTAAGTTAAAACTATACTTGGGTGTAGCATGCATAAGTTACGACTAATATCTTACATATTATGATTTCAGAGCAAACGAAATAATACATGTCTAATATTTAGGTAATATTTTGTATTGTATATTTAATATGCCTTGTATATCAATTAATGTTATTCCCATTCCAGTAATAGGGGGTAACTTGTAATATATTTTTTATGCAATTGCAAATAAAAAATTAAAATTTAATGTGTTAGGATTTGCGAAATACTAACGTTAGCATAAAATAAAAACACATGGTCACTTTTTTGCTGCCCATCTTTATGCATTGGGAAATCTAACTTTATATAATTAGATATTGATATTCGTTCCATATTTTTTCATATCTTATGTACAACATTGATTTACTATTTAAAGCAATTATGGCAACGATTTCGATTTTTTGGTAGATTGGGAAATAAAGCAACGATAAATAAATGTGTTATTTTTTTTGTGGAATTAAGACCTTTCAAATGTAGTAAAAGAAATAAATTATTTGAAACTTGATTGACTGTAAAGTCATATTATTAAAGAACGTAAATTACAAATAACAGTATCTCATCCCTTTGTGTTGTTCTCTTTTAAATTAAATAAGGTTCGGGAATTACTCATTAACTGATGTTCATGAGACATTGTGTTACTAGATGTTAATCCTCACTCGGACAGGTACAATCACATACGGGTGTATCACAACTTTCAGTACAAATCCTCCAGGAAACAAAGATATACAAGCAAAATGAAAATCGAATGTGCAAATGAATTTTCCATATAAGTGCCAAAATATTAAAGAAGAAAATGAAGGCAGAAGTGAACGTAAACATTGCCATTCGGTCAATCGCCTGGTCTGCATCTTATAATTACTATAAATACACTAACGACCGATCTAAGTACTTTATAATAAAATATTCAAATACACAGTCCACAGTTTTTCATGTTCATTTCTATTTTTTAAATAAGACAATATTTCCCTTGAATTACTTCTATATACCAGAGATCTTAATGGGCTAAATAAATAGTTTTACTCTTTTCGGTAGACTATTGAAGGGACGCAATGACGATTTGAGTCTTGGTGTGGCTGAGTGAGTTTATTTTCCACTCCATTCGCTAATCTTGCCATTCTCAAACGTGAGGTTCTTTCTTGGTAATGGCACTAGAGTACCTCTTTTGACTATGCCCATATCCTCGCCCGGGTAATACTGTGGAAGAAAATAAGAAGAATCGACGTGATAGCTCAATGGGTAGAACACCGGTTAACGTGCAAGTGACTAGTGTTCAAATCCCGGGTCGGGCCTACACCAATTTGTCTTTTCTAAAGACATATGTGTGGTTAATTTATCATGGTTGTTAACGGTGCTGGAAAACATCGTGAGGAAACCCACATGACTGAGTTGTACTTAGTCATGTGACAGTGTATTCGTACAAAACGGCGATAGGCCTGCCTCCTATCACGTGAGTACACTGTCCATGCAAAACGTGAGTACTCTGAACACCAGGTGACAAAGTCACGTGATGTTCAGAAGTATTAGTACCTCTGCCAACCCCTTCGGGGATATTCGGCGTGAACGTTTATGTTATGTTATGTTTATGTAAAATAATAAGAATATTGTAGGCGTTGTATATAATGCAATAAAAATTTAATAAATATTTTGTTTTCCTTCCGTCTGAAAAAACGATTTCCTTATTAAATATCTCTTATTAATCATATCGTATCGAATCGTATCTAAAAAACGAAGTACAAAGTAGTACAAGGGAAAAGGTTAACAATTTAATTTATTAATTAAATTCTTCCCACCGTATTTTGAACACGATGCCATTACAAGAGCATCTATTTCCTGACTAATTAAAATGTTTGTTATCTTAGTCTTGGATGTCTATTATATGCGAATTACACAACTAACTACATCATTGAGTTAGTAACCTTTACCCCTTTTTAATCTGTGTGCTACATCGATACATTTTTATTCATTCATTGTACATATACCAAAATTATTTTAAAAGGTGTTGTACAAAAGTTTTTCTTACCTGGCATTGGGATACGAATTTTAATACATCGGTACACAAAAACTCGTTATCTTCTTTTACTTTTTCTAACCTGTAAAAATATGAAATATTATATTTTTTGTACGATATTAGAGCATAGTAAGCAGAAAGGGAATTATATTATTATAAAGTTACTGTAAACTTTGTATGGACTGATAAAGTAATAAACTATAATTGAAGCATAATGGTAATTATGATATTTTGTGTAAACTTAATCCCATACACAGAATGCTAGGATAACACTGAAAGCAGCATTGACATCATAAAAAACCTTTTCAGTTTCACACACTGTTATTTTACTTGACTGCTATTTTGGACGTTTTTATTGGAAAAAATCGCGGTATCATATACGTTATTATTATTATTAAATTTGTTCTTACATTTCTGGCCTCGCTATCCTTTCCACTATACATTTGCATATTTTCCGACACAAATCCTCGTCAAACAATGGTATTCCAAACTGGAGGTCCAGGATTGTCCATTTCTGAAATTATTTGAAACATCTTATTACCATCTATTCAATCTTTTACCTGATAAAAAACTGAAAGACTGAATGATACAAGAGACTTTATCTTTTAGCACATCATGCTTTACATTTATACTCAGAGACAATATTTTTGTACTACTTTTTGATCTATTATCCACGGAGTATTATTTAATGTATGCTTACATATAAAAATAAATGAATTGTTAAAATATCGTCTCTTTAACTTAAGAAAATAAAGAAGACATTAGACAGAGCGATATGATGTGATATTTTCCTCGTCTTTAAACGTCAATTTGATGTGATAAATACGATTTTAGTAGTAACATTTTTTAAGTAGTGTTTGCGTTCCATACCTCCGATTATTTTACAAATTCGCAAGGCTACTTGTCTAGCTTTACAGATAGAATGCAAATGTCGAGAACGAACATATTATATTATAATATTATTTAATTAAACCTTACCTCAGGCCGACAAGCCTCATCGTCCGAAGCATTAGCGGCCGTATCAACACCGCTATCTCCTTCATTCATTGACATTTCGTTCAACTTATCATTCAATTGATCGAACATCGAGACCGATTCATCTGCCGGACTCAACAAATCATTCAACTGGTTAGTATTGGCTTTTCTTAAGCTATCATTTGACACAGAGTATTCTAGACCACTATCGTTTTTTATTAACGATTCCTCCTGTGGGGTATTTTCTAAGTTATCAAGTTCTTCACATAGTAATTTGTTGCATTCTACACTTGTGAATCCATTTGCTGGAGAATTAGTTTTGCTTTCGAATGTGGGTGTGACAGCGAAGTGTGACTCTATGGGTGATTGTAGTCGGTTGATTATTTCATTTTTTTCTGTGGAGTCTGTCGACGATAGAGACATTTCGCTGACCGGTTTTGCTATGCCGCACACTTCTTTTCGTTTCTTTGGGGGTACTGTAATGAAAAAACATATAACTAAAAAACGTTCCAATTTTTTAATTTTGACACTGTGATGGTAATCATTTACAAATCATTGACAATATATACTTAAATTCATCACCTAATTATGATAACATACACAGTTGCACACTAGATGGCGTTTTCAGACAGCCAAGTCGGGCACGCCAATGTTAACCAAGGTCACGTATCCGAGGTCACGGATACGTGGGCGCGACTGCATATATTCACCTCACCACTCATATTCCAAATCTGTCTGAGCACTTTTTATCTCTGAACTACTATCGTTGGTATAAGAATAGGTTTCAATCATTGTTGTTGTGTGGCGGCTCAGAATAGTACTACCCCATTTTTTCCCGTGGGTTTGTTAGAGGCGATTAAGGGCATTGAACCCTTTTAAGGGTTTTTTTGGGCGATGAGGTTGGCGACCTATCATAAACAAAATTTATTATACAATATTTTACTCATTCGACTTTTAAAAGTGGCTAAGGTATTTCTTATTCTGAAGCTTTGGCTACCCCTTCTTGAAATTAATATCCGTAAGTATATTTATAAATGTATGCTTTAATAACTAATTTCATAATAACTTACATAGTTGCACACTAGATGGCGTCCTCGGACAGCCAAGGTCGGGCACGCCAATGTCAACCAAGGTCACGTATCCGACGGCGCGACTTAGACGTAAGCGACGCGATAAACGACGTAAGCCTGCGTGCCGAGTCCAGAGTAGTTGCGATTCTGTAGATGTTTTATTTTAAATGATTTATTTGTTTTGAAGTAATTAACCACTGTAAGAAAAATTAAAAGAATTGGAAGATATAATAAATACGTCTCAGAAACAGTATGTAATTTTTTTTGCAACTAAGCACATTTCATTTGATATATATATGTGCTTTGAAGTAGAGGACTTTATGATCCTATTACGGACTCCTGATAGTGTAGGAAATATTCTCTAATAAAATCTTCAGCATGTGGGTAACGAATACCTCAGCTTCAGCACTATAGTAGGGGAGGCGAAGCGGGGATTTTTGAAGTGGCTCGAGCATATCAGATTATTATATAGGGAGAATCCTTGTACCCTTTGATGTACTTCTATCGAGTATGAACCCTTCGTATAGCGGGGTATGCTGAGGGGAATCCGTCAGATTAGTAAAAAAAGACAATCCTCCAAAAAACTCGAGCGCTTCAGACTAAGTAAAGGTAGGTTAATTACATTTAGAAGAGTGTATATCTGGATAATATGACGATTTGGGCGTGACGTTAAGAAATAAGATGGTCAAGAATTTTCAAGCGCGTGATGCGGGTGACGGCAATGTTCTCGCGATGGTGTATTGGTGTAATATTTGTGCAGGCGTTAAGACTGAACATTGTTGTTAAATTTCCTTTAAAATGGCCAGAATAACGACATCCCTTACATTAATCATCAGATTAATATATAATGGTTATCAGAATTATAAATCGCATTCATACTGTTAATGGTTGACGCGCCCAAGTATTGCTATACTCGTATTTTTTTTTACATTTTTATAAATGTTCACACGCTCTCTCCCCCACTAAAATATAAACTTGTAATATACTTCTTTTAATTTTGGAACATGAACTATCAAATCCAATAGGTTTCTACGATGCTCGAGCAACTGCAAATTTAGCATCCAGGCCTCCCCTACTATTAAAAGCTTACTATACTTTAAGTAAAAATCGTATGAACGCAATTTTATATAATTCTGATAAAAAATATGTAATATACCTTATCGAAGGGATTAGAAAAATCAACACATTGCTAATGTATTTATTCTTGACTTAAGCATTCATCACATTATCTTGAAAGCAGATCACGTGAGTCTACATTAAATCAGTTAATCAATCTTAATGTAGGTAAATTGAAACGTTCATAGATTTTGATTAAAATCTTAATTAAATGCTTTGTTGATCACATTATAGCAGCTAGCAGTGTCAGTTCTGTAAAACATCTTAAACTTAAGTACTTACTTAGAGTTGGATAAAAACTCAACTGATTAGAGCTAGAATGCTCAGATGTGAAACCGGCTGTAAGTCTAAATAAAATACACAAGTCGCCTACTCACCAGTACAACTATCCGCCTCCGTCGGAAACATGACACACCTCTGCTTAGGTTCATGTCTCACACCAGCCGCCTGCAACCAGACGGGCGCGCGGCGCAGAGCAGAGTTGGCTAGCGATAGAGCTGCAGCGGCCGGCAGCGCCCCGCCCTCGTCCGCGCCCCACCACCACACGCGCAGCCGCGAGAACCCCAGCAGCGCGCGCGGCACGCTGTGCAGCACCGTGCCTACACACACGTATACATATTGTTAGCCCCACCTCGTCCGCGCCCCACCACCACACGCGCAGCCGCGAGAACCCCAGCAGCGCGCGCGGCACGCTGTGCAGCACCGTGCCTACACACACGTATACATATTGTTAGCCCCACCTCGTCCGCGCCCCACCACCACACGCGCAGCCGCGAGAACCCCAGCAGCGCGCGCGGCACGCTGTGCAGCACCGTGCCTACACACACGTATACATATTGTTAGCCCCACCTCGTCCGCGCCCCACCACCACACGCGCAGCCGCGAGAACCCCAGCAGCGCGCGCGGCACGCTGTGCAGCACCGTGCCTACACACACGTATACATATTGTTAGCCCCACCTCGTCCGCGCCCCACCACCACACGCGCAGCCGCGAGAACCCCAGCAGCGCGCGCGGCACGCTGTGCAGCACCGTGCCTACACACACGTATACATATTGTTAGCCCCACCTCGTCCGCGCCCCACCACCACACGCGCAGCCGCGAGAACCCCAGCAGCGCGCGCGGCACGCTGTGCAGCACCGTGCCTACACACACGTATACATATTGTTAGCCCCACCTCGTCCGCGCCCCACCACCACACGCGCAGCCGCGAGAACCCCAGCAGCGCGCGCGGCACGCTGTGCAGCACCGTGCCTACACACACGTATACATATTGTTAGCCCCACCTCGTCCGCGCCCCACCACCACACGCGCAGCCGCGAGAACCCCAGCAGCGCGCGCGGCACGCTGTGCAGCACCGTGCCTACACACACGTATACATATTGTTAGCCCCACCTCGTCCGCGCCCCACCACCACACGCGCAGCCGCGAGAACCCCAGCAGCGCGCGCGGCACGCTGTGCAGCACCGTGCCTACACACACGTATACATATTGTTAGCCCCACCTCGTCCGCGCCCCACCACCACACGCGCAGCCGCGAGAACCCCAGCAGCGCGCGCGGCACGCTGTGCAGCACCGTGCCTACACACACGTATACATATTGTTAGCCCCACCTCGTCCGCGCCCCACCACCACACGCGCAGCCGCGAGAACCCCAGCAGCGCGCGCGGCACGCTGTGCAGCACCGTGCCTACACACACGTATACATATTGTTAGCCCCACCTCGTCCGCGCCCCACCACCACACGCGCAGCCGCGAGAACCCCAGCAGCGCGCGCGGCACGCTGTGCAGCACCGTGCCTACACACACGTATACATATTGTTAGCCCCACCTCGTCCGCGCCCCACCACCACACGCGCAGCCGCGAGAACCCCAGCAGCGCGCGCGGCACGCTGTGCAGCACCGTGCCTACACACACGTATACATATTGTTAGCCCCACCTCGTCCGCGCCCCACCACCACACGCGCAGCCGCGAGAACCCCAGCAGCGCGCGCGGCACGCTGTGCAGCACCGTGCCTACACACACGTATACATATTGTTAGCCCCACCTCGTCCGCGCCCCACCACCACACGCGCAGCCGCGAGAACCCCAGCAGCGCGCGCGGCACGCTGTGCAGCACCGTGCCTACACACACGTATACATATTGTTAGCCCCACCTCGTCCGCGCCCCACCACCACACGCGCAGCCGCGAGAACCCCAGCAGCGCGCGCGGCACGCTGTGCAGCACCGTGCCTACACACACGTATACATATTGTTAGCCCCACCTCGTCCGCGCCCCACCACCACACGCGCAGCCGCGAGAACCCCAGCAGCGCGCGCGGCACGCTGTGCAGCACCGTGCCTACACACACGTATACATATTGTTAGCCCCACCTCGTCCGCGCCCCACCACCACACGCGCAGCCGCGAGAACCCCAGCAGCGCGCGCGGCACGCTGTGCAGCACCGTGCCTACACACACGTATACATATTAAATCACTTGACCGATATTCGAAGCTTAACCTGATTGAGATAGCACCTTCCGGTTTCCCGCCATATACCTGTCTCTTTCTAGCTTATGCCTCTGTCTCTATCACATCTAGTTCCAGTTTTCACCACCAGCAGTCAGCGCTCTTTGTTTGCTTGTGAAACGAAGGCGGCCATTGTTCATTGGCGTCTAGTTTCCCGCCGTGAATAGTATAGCAGCATTTCATTTTGTAATTGCAGTGTACCGAATCTTATATTTATGATAAATTATTTCAAATTGCTAAGTAAAGTTTTAAAATACTATTTTTAGCTTCAGAGAAATATTGAAAGTTTTGATAATTTCTTAGTTCTGTGTGAGCGTAAGTGAATAAACTCTCACGTAAGTAAATTTATAATGCATACCGCTGTTAAGTTGTCAAAGTGTGCTTAGATACTACTTTTACTTTAATTAAAACATACATAACATATAAACATAAACTTTCACGCCGAATATCCCCGAAGGGGTTAGCAGAGGTACTAATACTTCTGAACATCACGTGAATTTGTCACCTGGTGTTCAGAGTGGGTTTCAACGTGGGTAACGTTTAACATGACATGAATTAAAACATATTCATTGAAAATAGAATATGACTTACTCACGACTTTACGTAAACATAGTTATCGATAGTTGAGTTAATTCGTTGTATTTGTGTGTTTAAGGATGGCTAGTACAGACGATGTTATTGACACTTTACAAAACAAATCAGAGGCTTCTAGAAAAAGACTGGCACGTGACTCATCCTCATCAAGCTCAACCAGTAGCAGCAGTAGCTCCGAAAGTTCATCCTCTGGGGTCTCGGATGTACCTCGACGAAAGAACAAACGTTCTAAGCGGCGTCGTCACAACAAGAGGAACAAAAAACACAAATCAAATAGGTTAGACATATTGTCTAAGGAGGTGAGTTTTCTCAAAAATGTCTTAAACTATAATCACGGTAATGAACCAAATTTTTGTAATGCTGGTAATGATGATGATGTTTTGTCAATCGCACCTAGTAATTGCGAGGAGTTGTACGATATCACGGAGGCTAACAGTAATTTTGGTTTTAATTTTGAATTAGAAACCAAGTTGAAGGAACCAGCTGTCCCGAAAGCGCCTGAGGCTTACTTAAAAATTCTAAATGAGGTTCAGCATCTCGATAGTAGTGCTTGGAGTGAAGTACGTTTCGCGGAGGTGCAAAAACTTTACACTCATACCCCAGATTTCATTGACCTCGAAGCGAATGATGAGATCAAGGCTTATGACTCATCTCGTCATTTCGCCTATACAGATAGGTCGTATGCCGCACTAACCTTTTGCTCAATTGTAGTATAGATACTTATATATCTATAACTTAGTATGTAATCATGTATATTACCGAATACCTAAGACAAATATAGACAGTCTTAATCCAGCAGTCAGAGTGTTTCATTCAATTGATACCCACAACCTTACATGGCGACCCTGCCATGCCATATTTAGGAGTGCGCTGCTGGCGCACCGTAATCACACTATTTGTAATGGAAAGTGAAAGAAATTACTCAAAAATGTGTTAATTAACATCGATAAATTTGCGAATAACTAAAAATGGGCAATAATAACGCGTCCCAACCTGAAGAAGTGACCATCAATCAAAATGGCATTAGAGCAACGAATACTGCAAGTAGCGAACAATTACAATTCTATCTTTCAGCTATCAGCACAGTGATGGTAGCTATTCTTGTGATATTGCTGGTCGCTCTCACATATTTTGGGTACAAATGCTATAGGAAGTGTCACCATGATTGGATTGATAATCAGATTATACGCCAAAACATGAATACCAGTTTTTACCACGCCAGAGCGATCGTTCCAGCCGATAAAGGGGTTTGTTCCTCATGTGGAAGATCCGGAGACCAACCATAAAAACTAATGTGATTAACAAGTGATTGTGTTAAAGACATAACGAACTTAAGTACTGATTTAATACGTGAAGTGTTAGTAAGAGGTATAAAATAAGGTAATGTTAAATTTCATTTACATTTTAGATTTTGTTAATATGCGTAGGTATAAAAGTGTTTTTATGTTTTTATTATGGCCGAAGAGCTAAATGATATCGGCATTAAATTAAAGTCTATAAAAGATAACTTAAATAAGTTGAGTTACGAAAAGAGAACTCCGGAAAAATTGGAAAAAGTGTTGCAACAAGCGACCGATATATTTAATACATACACTTTACTTATTCCTGTAATTGAATCAGAAATAAAAAATAAAAAATTTACAGGAGAAATATTGACATTAATAACGAATAATTGTGAAAATATAAAAAAGTATTATTTAGAAATTCAACATTTTTGTAATAAGTTACATGTAAAGCCAGTTTGTAGTAATAATACATTTGGTGACTTATCTAGTAGTAATTTAAACAGGTTAAAAATGGAATTTGATTTAAAAACGGCGCTTAGCTTATTACCGATTTTGACAAATGAAGACGAAAACACAATAAAACAACTCATCGATGGAATCGAATATTACAGTTCTCTGCTTAATAATCCAATTTGTCAGAAACAATTATTTAATTTCGTTTTAAAAAATAGATTGTCCCAAAATGCAAAAATTAAATTGAACTCTTCTTATGATTCCGTCGAAGATTTGTTAAAAGATATAAACACTACTCTATTACCAAAAAAGAGCCCGGTAGCGTTACAGAACAAATTACAATCTCTAAGACAGGATCAAAGGACTATTGATGAATTTGGGAAGGAACTTTCAGAAATATTTATGAATCTTAGTATTTCGCAATCCGGTGGAAAAAAGGAAAATTTGAAAATTTTACAACCTCTTAACGAAAAACAGGCAATTAAACGTTTTGCTGACGGTTTACGCAATCGTAGATTAAGCATGATAATTTCAGCTCGTAACTTCGACTCCTTAAAAGACGCGATTCAGGCAGCCGTGGAAGAGGAAGTATGTATGCCATCTGGTTCTGGAGATATGTTGTATATGCGTAATAGTATAAATAATCGTTTCAGAGGTTCTTTCAGAGGACAAAATAGTCACGGTGCATTCAAACAAAATGTTCCATTTAGAGGTAGAGGTTACAATGTGAACGTCTGCCCACCCCCTTACTATCGCAGTTCATCATTTAGCAGAGGTCGTGGTTACCAGAGTTTTTCGCGAGGTCAGCCGAGGTCGACATTTAGAGGTAAGTACCACCATTACAATAATAGGTTATCTAATCAAAGGCAACATGGGATACGTAAAAATGCGAATGTTCACGTATTGAATGAGGATTTGAACGTTAATAGGGAAAATAAACCTTTCGTCCAACAGCATAAGTTTTTTCGTGACTAACTGTGAAAGTATGTTTGCTAGTGACAGTACATGTTGTTTAGAGTTATATGTAAATCAATTTAGTTATTCATTTTTAGTTGATACAGGAGCCTCTATCTGTGCAATTAAATATAAACATGTTTTAGAATTAAATATTCCGATAGAGAAAGATAACTTAAAGATTAACGGAATTGGCGGTTCCATTAATGCTATTGGATATGTTTACTTATCATTGAGGTGGTCTAACAGATCGTCGGAACATTTAAAACAAAAGTTCTTCGTATTCGAGCACTTGCCTTGTAGGGCACATGCTATATTGGGAAAGAATTTTCTTACTAAGTATAATGCAATCTTAGACTTAGGTCAAAGTTCTTTAAGTTTATGTACTCACTTAGGCAATAAAATATATTTACCACTTAGACATAAAAATGAGCAAAATAATATTTTTATACTTCCGGCCAGGTCCGAGTCGTTACATTATGTTAAGTGTAGTATCCCAGACGAATGCGTAGTCTGTCCAAAAGAAATAAGCGAGGGAATATTTTTAGCTCGTTCTTTAGTAAAACCTCACAATGAAATGATACCTATCTTAATATTAAATACTACTGAAAAGGAATATAGATTAAGCGATTTAGAATTTAGGGTCGAGAATATTAGTGAATATAACTTGTGTTCTTTTGAAAAATGTGAAAATTTAAATGTCAACCGTGTCAAAAATCTTTTCAATTTATTGAATTTAAGTTACCTAAATAACGAGGAGCAATCTACAATTGAAAATATTTGTGCAAAATTTTCAGATATATTTCTATTACCCGGTGACAAATTAACAACCACAAATACATATAAACATCAAATTACGTTAAAACCGAATGTTAGCCCCATATATAGTAAACCTTATAGGATTCCATTTACTCAGAAAAGTGAAATAAATAAACAAATCAGTAATTTATTAAAAGAAGGCATTATAGAACCATGTCAAAGTGAATGGTCCAGCCCTATTTTATTAGTACCGAAAAAATCCGATAGTCAAGGAAACAAAAAATGGAGGTTAGTGATAGATTATAGAAAATTAAACAATAGCATACAAGACGATAAGTACCCCCTCCCAAATATAACAGAAATTTTGGATTCCCTATCTGGATCAATTTATTTTTCAACCTTGGATCTTTCAAATAGCTACTACCAGTGTGACCTTGACCCCGCCAGTAGAAAATACACAGCATTTTCGTCAGGATACTTCAGAGTACCCGAAAACAATGGAAATACGTGTGAAGCTTCTATTTCAGGTCAATACCAAATGACTAGGATGCCGATGGGATTGAAAACTAGTCCCAACGCATTTTCAAAAATGATGACTATTGCAATGTCAGGGTTAGCTTACGAAAAATGTCTTATTTATTTAGACGATTTAATAATTTTTGGTAAATCATTAGATAATCATAACAGTAATCTTATTGACATCTTTGGTAGACTTCGTAAAGTTAACTTAAAATTAAACCCACTAAAATGTACATTTTTAAAAAAGGAAATATTGTACTTAGGTCACGTTATATCCGATAAAGGTATTTTGCCGGATCCAGGAAAAATAAAAGCATTAATAGATTGGCCCATTCCTAAAAACTTAGAAGAGGTAGTTAGATTCGTAGCATTTTCAAATTATTACAGAAAATTTATAAAGAATTTTGCTTTTATTGCTTTACCATTAACACGATTAACGAAGAAAAATGTAGTTTTTAAATGGAATGAGGAGTGCCAAAAATCTTTCGATACTTTAAAATCAATTATAGCCTCACCCCCTTTGCTTCAATATCCCGACTTATCGGTTAATAATAAATTCATATTGCAAACAGACGCTTCAAATTACTCGTTAGGTGCAGTATTATGTAATTCTGATAGAAAACCGATTGCATTTGCAAGTCGTAATTTAAATAAAGCCGAATTAAACTATCCCACTATTGAAAAAGAGTTACTAGGGATTGTTTGGGCCGTTAAACATTTTCGACCTTATTTATATGGGAAAAAATTTACTATTCAGTCGGATCATAAGCCCTTAATTTATTTATATGGTATGAAAGATCCTTCGAGTCGTCTTATGAAATTTAGAATAATTTTAGAAGAGTATGATTTTAGTATAGAGTATATAAAAGGATCGAAAAATGTCGTAGCCGACGCCATGTCACGATTACCCGTCACATTACAAGATTTGAAAGCGATGAACGAATGCACAATTAATGTCATGACAAGAGCACAGTATAAAAGAATGATGGATACCCAGAATTCATGGAATACTAATATAGCTACCGACGATCGGCCTGCGCAACCGAGAGTTGTAGAAATATTTAGTAAACCAAAAAATTCTGTGGAGTTGAGTTTTATTGATAAAATAAAGTTAAATAAATTACGAAGATTAAACGAGATAGAAAAAGAAAATATTGTGTTTTGCTTTGCACCAAAAAAGATGACATTGTTCATCAATCCAGCTGCCCAATCACAACTGACGCCAGACGCTTTTGTGAGGGAACTGAAAATGTTTTGTGAAAGTATTAATGTGCACGAATTATTTTTTATAAGAGAGAAAAAATATAATGATTTTATTAAAAAATGTATAGACGCTATGAATAATTTATCACGTGAGATTGATATACGATTATGCATATTAGATGGTGTGAAAAGGATTAATGATAAGGACGAGCGAAAAGTAATATTAAATGACTTCCATCTTTTACCAACAAGTGGCCACGCTGGTATTAGAAGGATGTACAATAATATTAAAAAATATTACTTTTGGCCCGGACTAGAGAAAGATGTCATGGAATATATAAAAAAGTGTGATAAGTGTCAAAAACAAAAATACAGTAACCATTATATAAAGGAACCCATGTGTGTAACAACCACCGCAACATCGGCGATGCAAAAAGTTTTTCTTGACGTGGTTGGACCTTTAGACAAAGATCAAAATAACTTTTCATACATCCTAACGATACAATGTGAATTGAGTAAGTACGTGGAAGCATACCCCATGATGTCTAAATCAGCTATAGAAATTGCGAAAAATTTTGTACATAATTTTATCCTTAGATATGGAATTCCAGGAGAAATCGCGACAGATAGAGGTACCGAGTTCACGTCAACATTATTTCAAGAGGTATGTAAATTATTAGAAATTAAAACGTTACTATCGACAGCTTACCACCACCAATCCATAGGTTCACTGGAAAACACGCATAAACATTTAAATAGTTATTTGAGAATACAAACAGATAATCATCCAGAATCGTGGAGCACGTGGCTTCCGTTTTGGTGTTTTTCTTATAATACGTCTGTACACACGTCCACTCGTTACACCCCGTTCGAGTTAGTTTTTGGTAAGAAATGTGTTATTCCCAGTAATTTAAGGCAAGACGAGGTAAGTCCACTGTATAACCATGACGACTATCCATTACAACTAAAATACAGGTTACAGATGTCTCAAAAAGAGGCGAGACATAATTTATTGAATAACAAATCTAACAGAAAGATTAAATACGACAATAATTATAACCCAATTAAGTACCACAAAGATGACTTAATTCTTATAAAAAATGAAATCGGAAATAAGTTTCAACCAATTTATAATGGACCTTATGTTGTTGTTAAAGATATCTCACCAAATGTGGAAATTTTAAAAAATGGAAAACTAGATATAGTGCATAAAAATCGAACTAAATTGTACCATCCACCTTAAACAAATATATGTCAATTTTAATTCTAGCTTATAAGTAATTATGTTATGTATTAATGTTTGTAATCAAATCAATTGTATTTGTAATCAGTTTTTAAAATATAATATATGTGTTTTGCGTATACTATTAACTACGTAGACATTGTCATGTTATTCTTTATGTTCATTAATGAAATAAAAATAAATAATTTAAAAAAAAAATGTTCAAAAAAAAAAAAACTTTATAATGTATACAAATATTTAATCAATGATTCAAAAATAAAATGTAAACCTTAGGTTAATTTTATTTTTTTTCTTTTCGATGGAGGTGTAGTATAGATACTTATATATCTATAACTTAGTATGTAATCATGTATATTACCGAATACCTAAGACAAATATAGACAGTCTTAATCCAGCAGTCAGAGTGTTTCATTCAATTGATACCCACAACCTTACACAATAAAGCAAACGGAAATTTTCCAAGAGACAATTCGCAAGCTGCTTCTTTGGGCGCAGAGTTCCGAAACAGTTAGTGCCCCGGCTCTAAGCGAAAAAGTCATGGAACTTTTTATTAAAGGTGAGTTTCACAAGACTTCTACAGATATGTTACAGCTAATTTGCGGTCATAGAGCAGAAATTATTCAAATGAGAAGGGACACACTGTTAAAAAATGTACGAGATCCGCTTGTTAAGGCCAATCTTAAGAAGATACCGCCATCAAATAAGCATCTATTTAATGCGGAGCTATTATCTACTACCTTGGAGAAATCCGGAGGTGTACGTAAGGTATTTTGGCCTTTGAAATATAATAAGAGCAATGTACCTGCTGCGCAAGCTGGGCCTAGTAAAGCTATTGCTCGCCACCCCTCGCAGGGGTCGGCATTCCCAAAACAACCCTCGCAGGGTGTTAACCATGGCTGTTGTGCTCAGGCACCCTTTATGCTACCTCATGTTTATCCACCCCCGCAGGGTGAGACCATGGGTCGTTTTCAAAGACCCAATATTAAAAGCACAAGAGGAGGTTCTTCCCGGGGGTCCTTTCGAGCTCAAGGGCGACAATATAATCGAAACCAAGACCAAATTTATAATCGAAAACGAAGCGGTTCACCCAATAATAATTCAGCAAACAAAAGACGCAAATTCTGACTTCAAAGCGGGATGCCTTGCTCAATTTCACGATCGCTGGAAGAATCTGAAAGCCCCTCAGGTCCTACTAAATATTATAACCGGGTACCGGATACCCTTCAATCAAAAGCCACCGTTGATTTTTCCAAATTTAAATACAAACAAATTACAAACTCAAACATCGGATGCGATGACTGTAGTTGTCAATCAGATGTTAGACCAAGGCGTCCTGCAGGAGGTGAGACCGGCTCCAAGTTTTATCTCCCCACTCTTTCTTGTGCCAAAGAGCGATGGAAGTTCCAGGCCAATATTCAACCTCAAAGCGCTAAACAAATTCGTTTTGACAAGTCCTTTCCGATTAATAAATATTTTTCGAATCCCCGAATTCATTCAACCCCGAGATTGGCTATGCAAAGTGGATCTTTCCCAGGCCTACTTTCATCTGCCGATTCACAAAAATCACAGACCGTTTTTGAGGTTAATTTACAAACGGAAACTTCTAGAAATGACATGCCTCCCATTTGGTCTTTCAACAGCTCCAAAAACTTTTGCCTCGATAACGAATTGGATCGCTCAAACCCTAAGGCAGGAAGGGGTCCGCATAATTGTCTTTTTAGACGATTTCCTGTTGGCGCACCAGAACAAAGAAGTGCTCAGTTCTCATGTAAAATGCTTGATAGACCGTCTAGAATTTCTGGGATGGAAAATAAATTACGAGAAATCGATTCTCACACCTCAACAAAGTCTTGTCTACCTCGGTGTATACTGGGACCCATGGAAAAATGTAAAATCGTTGCCAACCGACAAAGCTCTGGCTCTGGCCGACAAACTAAAGAAAGTCAAGGAAAAGAACAAAATTTCGTTAGAACAACTACAGAGTCTCATCGGTCTCCTGAATTTTGCGAGTTTTGTAGTCCCTCGGGGGAGACTAAACTTTCGAATTTTGCAAGCATTTTTGAATTCTTTGCCAAAACAACCAGCAACACGAGTATGCCAACTTCCAGAGGAGACCATGGAGGACCTAGTTTGGTGGATAGACAATTATCATCTGCAATCACGAATTCATCTCCCTCCTCCTACACATTTCATGAGTACAGATGCATCGGATCTAGCCTGGGGGGCTCAGATAGGCAATCTCCCTCTTTCAGGCAAATGGTCAGTGGAGGAACAGAAACTGCATTGCAACCAAAAGGAGATGCTCGCAATTTTAAAAGCTTTGACCGTTCGCGGTCCCTTCCTCCGTCGGAGTTCTCTTATGCTACAATGCGACAATCGGACAGCAGTTGCATATCTTCGCAACGAGGGGGGGACAAAATCGTGTGCCCTAATGAATCTAGCCAAGAAAGTTTTCCAAATCTTAGACCAGTACCAGATAGATTTAAATGTGCATTACATACCGGGAAGGTACAACAGTCACGCCGATCATCTATCGAGACATCGGCTCCCTCCAGAATGGCACATATTACCACATTGCACGGAAAAGATTTTTCAAAAGTTTGGCACTCCTGTAATAGACTTGTTCGCTTCTGCCAGGGCCCATGTTGTAGCCAATTATGTATCACTGGATCTGTTGGACAATCAAGCCTTAGGTCACGATGCCTTTTCGATGACTTGGAACTTCAGTCTAGCCTGGGTATTTCCCCCTCCGTACCTAATTCCAAGAATATTAAGTCACCTCAATTCATCATCGGGAAAGTACCTAATAGTAGCACCCAGGTGGGAGAAAGTGTTCTGGCGAGCCGACATCAGGAACCGAGCACTAGCAGCACCATTCATAATACACAACCTACCGCAAGCTTTGATAGATACGACAACGGGGATAAATCCTCCTCGAGCGAAAGAAATGACCTTGGAGGTGTGGCTATGTGGGGGTGGAGTGATAAACTAGGAGCTTTTAATAAGGAGCAACTTGAATTGCTACAAGCTTCCTGGAGGCTTTCTACACGTCGCACTTATACCAGTGCTTGGAAAAGGTGGCGTTGTTGGTGTAACGGTAACAGCGTTGACCCTATAAATCCGAGTGGCACCATTGTAGCCAGATACTTGGCTGACTTACACTTGGTGGATAAGTTATCATACAATACTATCCTTCTTCATAAGTCCGCTATTTCTACTCTTTGCAACCCGGACATAAGTGGAAAAATAAGCTCGGATGTAGTGGTCAAGCATATGCTAAAGTCTATATCCCTAAGAAAGCCTGTAACTCAAAAGCCTCCGATTTGAATGTAGAAAAGTTAGCCTCTTTCTTGAAAAATCGGAAGGCTGACTGCAACAATATATTTGAGACCGCTAGGCAAGCCGCTTTATTACTTGTATTATGCTCTGGTAGGCGGATTCATGATTTAACTCTGTTGAGAGTAGATTCAACACATTTTGTCAAAAATTCTGATAGTATCATACTATGGCCAGACTTTGGTTCCAAAACGGACACAAGCGAGTATAGGCAGTCTGGTTGGAAGATAATTACTAATGAATGTCTTGAATTAGACCCTGTGTACTGGGTTAACCGAACGTTTCAACTTTTAGAGACTAGGCGCGCTGCAGCTAAAAGTAACAAACTATTTATTACTTTAAGAGGGGATCCTAAAAACGCGTCTAGAACAGTTATCGCTGGTTGGATAAAATCAATTCTGAAGGAAGCTGGTATTTTCAATTCGCCAGGAAGCATAAGATCTGCAGTAGCTTCTAAAAATTGGCTTGATAATTTTCCAATTGATGAAATATTATTAAGAGGAAATTGGAAGTCACAGATCACATTCAAAAAGTACTATCACCGACAAGTGATTGACGATTCATCATCTCGTGACCATAGTTTATCGAATTGTTTTATTCCAATTAGTTAATACCATGTATACCTACGATCAGAATTATTTAGCATAGTATTTTCATTGATTTTGTGATTTTAAACTCAAAACGGGTTGTATCAGATCAGTCAGATATATATAACTTTAGTATACATTTTTGTTTATCCTTGAGATATTTAAGTTTTACGGTGATTCGTTACTATGTCATTTAACAGTAAGCATAATAAATATGAAGTTGCCAAATGTTGTTATTCTTAAAACATTTCAATATGCCTACCTACTGTCAATTATTGTTTTATGCCTATAAGTAAAATAATTTATAAGCAATTGTTGAAATTATAAATAAATATTTTTTGAAATCATATAAACTGCACTTCTGTTATTTTATTAAGACTTTATTAATTTTACACCATAGGTAGACTACATAAGTATTTGCCTTCATATCACATTGGCGTCCTCATTCTCTGTAGACTTATATCACCACCAGTCGATAACAAACACGTCTCAATCAGGTTAAGCTTCGAATATCGGTCAAGTGATTTAATAGCAGCGTTTTACCTGAAATAAAACGCTTATTAAAATACTTACCATATTCGAAGCTTAACCGAGTAATGCCTGACTGGTGATTTCGACTCAATGAACAATGGCCGCCTTCGTTTCACAAGCAAACAAAGAGCGCTGACTGCTGGTGGTGAAAACTGGAACTAGATGTGATAGAGACAGAGGCATAAGCTAGAAAGAGACAGGTATATGGCGGGAAACCGGAAGGTGCTATCTCAATCAGGTTAAGCTTCGAATATGGTAAGTATTTTAATAAGCGTTTTATTTCAGGTAAAACGCTGCTATTGTTAGCCCCACCTCGTCCGCGCCCCACCACCACACGCGCAGCCGCGAGAACCCCAGCAGCGCGCGCGGCACGCTGTGCAGCACCGTGCCTACACACACGTATACATATTGTTAGCCCCACCTCGTCCGCGCCCCACCACCACACGCGCAGCCGCGAGAACCCCAGCAGCGCGCGCGGCACGCTGTGCAGCACCGTGCCTACACACACGTATACATATTGTTAGCCCCACCTCGTCCGCGCCCCACCACCACACGCGCAGCCGCGAGAACCCCAGCAGCGCGCGCGGCACGCTGTGCAGCACCGTGCCTACACACACGTATACATATTGTTAGCCCCACCTCGTCCGCGCCCCACCACCACACGCGCAGCCGCGAGAACCCCAGCAGCGCGCGCGGCACGCTGTGCAGCACCGTGCCTACACACACGTATACATATTGTTAGCCCCACCTCGTCCGCGCCCCACCACCACACGCGCAGCCGCGAGAACCCCAGCAGCGCGCGCGGCACGCTGTGCAGCACCGTGCCTACACACACGTATACATATTGTTAGCCCCACCTCGTCCGCGCCCCACCACCACACGCGCAGCCGCGAGAACCCCAGCAGCGCGCGCGGCACGCTGTGCAGCACCGTGCCTACACACACGTATACATATTGTTAGCCCCACCTCGTCCGCGCCCCACCACCACACGCGCAGCCGCGAGAACCCCAGCAGCGCGCGCGGCACGCTGTGCAGCACCGTGCCTACACACACGTATACATATTGTTAGCCCCACCTCGTCCGCGCCCCACCACCACACGCGCAGCCGCGAGAACCCCAGCAGCGCGCGCGGCACGCTGTGCAGCACCGTGCCTACACACACGTATACATATTGTTAGCCCCACCTCGTCCGCGCCCCACCACCACACGCGCAGCCGCGAGAACCCCAGCAGCGCGCGCGGCACGCTGTGCAGCACCGTGCCTACACACACGTATACATATTGTTAGCCCCACCTCGTCCGCGCCCCACCACCACACGCGCAGCCGCGAGAACCCCAGCAGCGCGCGCGGCACGCTGTGCAGCACCGTGCCTACACACACGTATACATATTGTTAGCCCCACCCTCTCGCGTCCGCAAAGTCATTAATGTCAGTCCGAAGAGTATTGGGCTAAGCACAGAACCTTGTGGGATTCTTATCCTAATTTCCAATTTTTACGAATGGGTTCCATTTTCTTTCTTTCATTAAAATACGATTTCATTACTTATGTACAAGTACACATCATTGTTATATAGAAATAAAGAGTCAGCAACTTACGCCGCAACACACATTTATAAACCGCTATGTTATTTATTAAGTTCACTTCAATACAAGAAATTATACCATACACTTGTCGTATCTTGTGCAAGACACAAGACCCTGTACAAATTACAACAATTGCTCAGTAAAAATCCCTTTTAACGAATACCTTTCCTATAAAATAAATAGCTTTAACGACACCATGCTCACCCTTAACGAGCAGCAGCGTGGGCGGTCCATAGCCGGCCACGTGGTAGAGGTAGAGGCGCATCCAGTGCGAGCCCGCCTCCGCCGCCGCCGCGCCCACGTGCGGCAGCGCGCCCGCCATCGCGCCCGCGCGCGCCTCGCCCGACAGCGGCGCGGTGGAGATCGCTAGTCTGGGGGGGAGCGAGAGCGAGAGTGCGTGAGAGTGGTGTAGAGACTGTCATTTGAAAGGTATGGGCCGGCGCTGACTGCC